>SJYV01043538.1:588880-724262 GCA_006410875.1 Neotragus pygmaeus | reverse complement strand
AAAAAATATTTTATAGTATATTAGCCCAACAGAACTACTTTCATATCTGTGATCAAAAATGTTTATTAATAAGGCAATTTGTTTTACTTAGGGGTAAAAACAAATAATTTAATGATGTTTATCTCTTTCAAAAGTTTCATTGGCCTTTAAGTAAAAGTTGAACAACTTTATTATTTTGAAGAACTCTAAAAGGAGAAAGCTAAAAAATGAAAAAACAATAACTATGTAAGATGTATTCAGGTATCAGCAACCCAAAAAGAAAGATTAAAGCCAGTTAATTATTCTCCCAGGTGCTTTACACAGTGAATTTGTTAGTTAGGTTCAAAAACCTGGCTGGAGCTCATTTCTTTCAAGTCTTTCTCTCTTGTCTAGTACTTCAGACTCCTAATTAAACAGTTTCTACTTTGGGTAATATTTACAAATGAGTCAGTGCTTAAGAGAATTCACTGATCCTAATTGGGATTCAGATCTCCAAGAGATCTGTTATTTCCATATTCTTAAAAACTGCCAAATCACTGGGCCTCAATCATTAATACATATAATTATTTTAAATTTCTAATAATGTTCCTAATTTGAAAAAATTAAGAATTACTCAGAATCCAAATGTGTTCAGAACATCAGTCTCACATTGCCAGGCTCCTGCTGACACACTGAGAACAGAAATTCGCTGTCCCAGCAATGGGACATGAATTAATATTTCTGTCTCGCTACTAGACAGAGACCAGGGTGAGTCAGTCCTCCTAGTCAAAGCAGAGGCAGGGTAGAACCATTTGTTCTGCTGCTCCAGAGGCTGGCAGACTGATCCTAATCTGGGCCAGATCTTCATGGGATTCCTTGTGGTCCCCAACGTTCAAGGCAAGACTATTAAGAGATTGGAGGAATTATTTCATGGTATTGTGCCCACCAATGACTTGAGCTGTCACAAAACTAGAAGTCTGTGACCTATTAATGCTATAAGCAACAGTCTGCAATAAATCCACTGGATTTCCTCCAAATGTCTATTTGCAAGCTAAGGAGGAACTAAAGAGGCAACCAGTATACCCGAGGTACATTTTAGAAGTAGTGTGAAAGTGAAGGGTAGCAGAATATGTCATCCCAGGACATACTTCGTTGACAAAAGGATTATGCCGAGTTGAAAGTAACTGAGNCAAATGTCTATTTGCAAGCTAAGGAGGAACTAAAGAGGCAACCAGTATACCCGAGGTACATTTTAGAAGTAGTGTGAAAGTGAAGGGTAGCAGAATATGTCATCCCAGGACATACTTCGTTGACAAAAGGATTATGCCGAGTTGAAAGTAACTGAGAAGAAGCAGATACAAGAAAAGCTCTCTGACCTCCCTCTATTTGCCTAAAAGCATTGCATGCATTTGTAAAGGCTTCTCCACTCCCCTCTCTACCAGAAGGGACAGAAGTTAATTACTGAAGACAACCCGGACTCTTAACAACCCAGAGACAGAGCAATCTACCTAACAGGTTTTGCTGAAACTAGTTCTCACCTACCGTTGGTTTCCCAGTTTATTTCTTCCAGCGGTTTGCCACCTCAAGATCCTTTGTCTTTTTATCTTTCTTAAAATCTCTTCTTTTGTTAAGGTCCTATAAAAGCCCAGGCTCTAACAACCCTTGAGTTGCTCCCACGTGTCTGCAAGATGCATATGTTAATACGAGAAACATATTTCTCTTATTTATCTGTGTTTTGTCAGTCTAACCTGACATTTACCTGGATAACCTAAGGTAGTAGAGGAAAATTTTTCCCCTCTTACAAAAAGATCAAAAGGGAAGACCTGGTTCAAGTTCTTGACTCGGCCACTTAGCCTTCACATCACTGTCAGTCACTCAGCCACTATGAGCCTCATTCCTCATCTGTAAAATGGGGACAAGAGTTATTGACCTCCCTGGCAGGATTATTGTGAAAGATGAGATCATGCACATAAGAATACTTTATAAACTTCGAGTGACAAGGACACAACATCTAAGTTGTGTCCAAAAAAAGCTAAGCTTTTTTTGTTTGCTCTCTGCAAGTTCCTTAAAGGTAGGCGTCATGGCTTACTCAATGTAAAGTAGATTTTTTTGTTGTAAGTAAATTTATCTTTGGCAATTTTTGTGTTTTGTTTCTCTCTTTCTCTTTGTATTCTCTCTTTCTGGGAACTCTTTACACTTACCTTTGTGCTGGCNCTTAAAGGTAGGCGTCATGGCTTACTCAATGTAAAGTAGATTTTTTTGTTGTAAGTAAATTTATCTTTGGCAATTTTTGTGTTTTGTTTCTCTCTTTCTCTTTGTATTCTCTCTTTCTGGGAACTCTTTAGGCTTACCTTTGTGCTGGCTCTTCCCATCTCTCAAAATATGCCTTGGAGAAATATAAAACTGCAACCTCTGGCATCTTTATCATAACAGGCAGAGTCAGGCTTGAGACGTGCTGGAAGTTCAGTGCACAGGTCACAGGGGAAGAAAGGCTGGACTGAATGAATGTTTTCTAAGCAAAGTAACATAGCTGTAGATGCTGGACCAGGACTGGAATGAATATCCACTGATTAAAAAAGAGGAGCAAATTATCCTACCTTTAAATTAATATGCGTTGAAGAAGGTTACAGGTAATAGAATATCAAAGCCTGGTGTGGCAGTGACAACACCTTCAGACGATCCATCATCCTGAAGTGGGAGGTTTGCGTTAGGAACCAGGTCATAAGGAATCCTAAATTTTTCATAGGCCAGAGTTTAATTTTCAGTGTACAAAGTTAATTGAAACTTATTTTACTTTATTTTTAACTTAATGTTATGTACAATTGTTTCTTGTTAACATATTCTTGAATTTCTAAATTTAAAAACTTGCTAGTATTTTGCTGGCATTTTATGTATTTAAATATTCATGGTTGCCTTGATTAGTATACTTCATAAATTAATATCCCTTCTCCATTTTCTGTTTTATTGAAAAATATCCTATCGTTTCTTCTTTTTTCCTCACATTAATTCCTATGCATTGTTTTATAAGAGGCATATGGTTTGATTTTGCTTTTACCCACTGTGAAAAATTCTGTCTTTTATGGGGGTGGCTCAGCCTACTTGCAATTATTATTATATCTGATATTTTGGTCTTAATTGTCTCATCTTTTCAAATGCTATATACTTATATCTTTCTTTATTGTTTTCTTTTTATAAACAGGTTGTGTTTCATTTGTTTTACTTTCCTCTGTAACTTCAACTGAAACCTCCATTTTATAATTCTGAAAGAAGGAGCACATTTGTGTATTACAAATTTTCATATTTCTATAATAATCAAGCTCAAAGATTAAATGATAAATTTTAAACTATTCCATAATGAAAATGAGGAATTGATTTCATTTTAGTTCCTTCTTTCTCTCTCTCTCTCATTCCTCCACCTATGATTGCCTTGCTTCACTTTTTAGTATATGTCTCTATAAATAGAACTCAGATGATGGGTAGGGTGTTATTCTTATATTACCTTTTATTTTAAGAAATCCCTTTATATTTACTTTTGTTGTTAGTCACTAAGTTGTGTCCAGCTCTTTGAAACCCCATGGACTATAACCCGCTATGCTCCTCTGTCTCTGGGATCTCCCAGGCAAGAATACTGGAGTGGATTGCCATTTTCTTCTCCAGGGTATCTTCTCAACCCAGGGATCAAACCTGTGTCTCCTGCCTTGGCAGGAGGATTCTTTACACCTGAGCCCCCAAACTATAGTTAGTTTTAGCTCTATGTTTGAGTGTTCATCACTGTCTTTTTTAAACAGACCCTTAACCTTGAACTCTTACATTGATCATTTTTCAGTAAGCTGGGATACACTTTCAAGGTTTTCTTTCAAGAAGTGCTGATAAGGGATCTATCTCCTGAGTCTCTATAGCTGAAAGTATCTCTATTGTCTTTTNCTGAAACTTACTTTGGCCACCTCATGCGAAGAGTTGACTCACTGGAAAAGACTCTGATGCTGGGAGGGATTGGGGGCAGGAGGGGAAGGGGATGACAGAGGATGAGATGGTTGGATGGCATCACCAACTCGATGAACATGGGTTTGGGTGAACTCCGGGAGTTGGTGATGGATGAGGAGGCCTGGTGTGCTGCAAGTCATGGGGTTGCAAAGAGTTGGACATGACTGAGCGACTGAACTGAACTGAACTGAACTCTCTAAGGGTGAAATGTGATGGGATCTAGAACTCAATGAAGGAGTTGAATTTTGATACATAAAATACTGCTGTCCTTGTTGAAAGAAACACTTAAGATCTACTCTCAGTAATTTTAAAGCATACAATATTGTATTATTAAGTACAGTCACCATACTGTACATGGGAGCCTCAGGAAATTTTTTACCTTATAACTACATCTTTTACTTTTCTTTCTCCCCAGCCCCTGCAAGCACCATTCTATTCTTTGTTTCTAAGAAATTTGCTTTTTTTTAGATTCCACACATATTTGATACTATGCAGTATTTTCTCTGTCTAGCTTATTTCACTTGGCATAACGCCCTTCAGGTTCATTTATGGTGTGAAAGCAAATATTTCTGAACATGTGATTGTTTCCTCTTCTATTCTTTTATGTTGCTGTGCCACTCTAGGACTTGTGGCCTCTCAAAGCTTTAATAATGCTGTGCTTGTGTGCTTAGTTACTCTTTGCCTATCTGACTCTTTGTGACGCCATAGACTGTGGCCTGCCAGGCTCCTTGTTCAATGGGGATTTTCCAGGCAAGAACACTAGAGTGGGTAGCCTACCCCTTCTCCAGGGGATCTTCCTGACCCAGGGACTGAACTGGGGTCTCCTGCATTGCAGGCAGATTCTTTACCAGCTGAGCTACCAGGGAAGCCATTAACAATGCTAATGCTGTGAAAGTTTGAAATCAGCTTTCCTAAAGTTCACATATTTGATACTTTTTAGCCATTTTCTTCTTTATAATCACACAGTCTAAGTTCATGTGATCTTTTACTAGGGTTTTCTGGTTCTTTTTCTTATTAATACAATCCATTTTGTTTGTGTAAATTAGGTTGAGAGTAGCATCATTGACTCAATGGACATGGGTTTGGGTGGACTCAGGGAGTTGGTGATGGACAGGGAGGCCTGGTGTGCTGCGGTTTATGGGGTTGCAAAGAGTCGGACACGACTGAGCNAACATAACTGGGTTGGACTAGATGCTCCCTAGATGGTTCTCTGCTCTCTGATTCTCTCCTGATTTTTTTAAACTAAAGGATTAAATGGAATTTCTCTAGTGAGGCAAAAAAAAAAAAAAAGAAAGAAAGAAAAAAGTTGTATAAGGGCAGAAACAAATGTTTGGGAAAATATAATAATCATTACCAGATTCACTACAGGCCTCCACACATCTAAAGGTATTTATGAAAGAACAGGGTCCTGTGATCAAGAGGAATCATGTGCAGTTATGATCTGACCCAGAACATTGCAGAGAATAAGGGGGTGCAGATCTTGTGTGAGCTGGGAGCCTTTGACAGAAGAAAGGCCTCTATGTGTGTTTATAGCTGGAAAATGAATTCACTTGAAAACTATTTTTTAATGTAATTAGTGCCTACTGATGACTAAAGCAAGTCTATGGGGTGCTCTGAAGTTTTCATGGGGTTGAATACCCTACGCCCCTGCTCCATTTCCTCCTCCCCACGGCAGCCAGGCAGTCAGAGGAGGGGACAGCTGTGATTATGGACCCTTCCCTCCATCCCAAGGACCAGTTTGCATGGGGCCTGAAACTCATCTCTCTTCTGCCTCATGTGAGAGCTGCCCAACCAGGAGGGTAGTGCTCCCTCCTCCTGGAGGGACCAGTCTGTGGGAGGGGCATGGTGGAACGAGTGCAGAGCCTGCACTCTACGTGACAAGGGCAAGACCTTCTGGTGCTGACGGGCTGTGATGGGTTAGGCAGATCACTCAAGTCTTGGAGCCTGGAGAAAGATTTTTTTTCTTTATCTATAAAAGAGGAAGAAGACCAACTGTCTCCTACCNTTTATTTTCTTCTACATTTATTTTACTGAGGAGAAATTTGCAATTTTCTTTCTTTTTTATGATAAGCAGTTTTTTAAGTGTGTTTTTTTCTGTTCATTTATTCTACAGCTATTTATTGAGAAACTCATGTATGCCAGATTCTTTTCTCGTCCCTAGAAACATGCTGCAGAATAAAATCGACAAACATTCCTATTCTTGTGGGACTACATGTTTGTTTTTTTTTCTCTTAAATGCTTGCCTGATTTAATATTTTAATAATGTATTTAATTTTCATCCTTAAATGTGTTCTGTTTGACCTATCTTTTCAATTATCGTTGGACTAAAGCTAAGGTAGCTTTCTAAAAACAGCAAAAACAGATGTAGTTTCAAATTCTGGATTGTTCTTTCTACTTATGCCTCTCCTGTCTGGGAGAACCTAGGATTTTGGGTTGAATTTTTATTTTCCATTATCAATATCATCTTTCCTCTAAAATACTTTATAAACTCATGTGCTTTTGGTATTCTAAGAATACTACAAATTGGCCACTTCACATGACTCATTAGATCTGAGTGCCACCTTTCCCATTCATGTTTCCTTTTCAGGCTTTACTTGTGCTGCCTGTAGGGTTAGTTTTACTGAAATTTTCATACTGAGCCATCTTTTTATCTCTTTGTATTTCCTTTTTTCTTCTACTGATTCATCAGTGATTTTTGTCCTTTCAAATGTTATTGAACTGAAATATACATACAGAAAAGTATGTGGATCAAAAAATACGTCCCAGTGAATTTTTGCATCCTTATGCACACCTGTGAGACCAGCTCCAAGTGCAAGATTCAGAACACCACCAACCTTCAGATCAACATCAATACCTTTCATGCTCTTTTCGAGTCACTATTCCCCTCAGAAGTCACCCTATAACCTTTTAATTTGATCTTTTTTTGCTTCCTTATAATTTATTATTCTTTTTAGTAGATGTTATATTTTCCTGTATCACAGGGAGGATGAAAATATTACTCTAAAATTTTCTCCAATTTGCAATCTTGAAATTAAGGTAGACTGATGAGGTTCCTGAAATAATAGTATTCTGGGACCTGTACTTTCACAAAATGACTAGAACTCCCATACATATTAAGGTTTGATTAACAGTGTCCTAGAAAACTTCTGAGAAACATTGGTGCCTGCCCTTATCCTCTTAAGTTTTTTTAGAGTGAAACCATATATTAGTGTTTTTATTACTACCATAACAAATTACCACACACATCATGATTTACAGAAACACTGATTTGTTATTTCATCGTTCTGTATGTCAGAAGTCCAGTGGGCTCAGCTGGTTCCCCTGCTCCATGTCTGCAAAGCCTTGTGAAGTTGTGAGCAGGGCTGCGTTCTTTGTGGAGGCCCTGGAGAGATCTCTTCCAGACTGATTCACGTTGTTGGCAGAACTCATTTCCATGCAGCTGTGGAACTGAGAACCCTGTTTCTCTGCTGGCTGTGGCTGGGTATCCTGTTCAATTTCTAGGGGCCTCCTGCATGCCTTTGTTCTTGGCCTCTGTCCTCACAGAGAACAATGTTGGGTTGAGTCCTTCTGGTGCTTAAGTTCTTTCTGATCTCCATTTCCACCTCATCTGCCCTGACTTATCTACAGTATACCTCTGATTCCTCTGCCTTCCTTAGCTGCTTTTCAGAGCCCATGTAATGACATGGGAATACCTGGATTCTCCAGGATAATCTATTTTTAAAATTAGTTGATCAGTAACTAACTTTAATTTCATCTAGAAAAATTGTTTGGCAACCATGCTGATATTAGTGTTTGATCAGATAACTAGGTTATGGGAATGGTGCGTGTGTGTATGTGTGTGTGTGTGTGTGTGTGCATGTGTATGTACGTGCATGCACATGTGTTTGGGGGTGCATCTGGAGAAATCTACCTACCTCAAGCCATCTTCAGGGGTTTCTAATGTGTAAACAAGGTTGAGTATCACTAGTGCAGACCTTGGAATTCTGATCTATGAAGACAGTAGTAGCTCTTTTCCCACTTTTCTTTCGGGAATGTTGGAGTGCTTTGTTTTATAAAGTTAAAAAAAGAAGAATATACACACAGACAGACTCACACACACATATGTACACACATTAATCTTTTTCTCAATTGACATTGATTTTATTTTAAAAGGACTGTCTTCAGGGGTTGTTTGTAGATGTTTGCACTTGGACATCATCACAGGCTACCTATGTATGGGTGTAAGCCTAGTGGGAATTGGGGAGAGGCAATTATCAGGCTAATGTAATACCAAATTAAGCCAGAGATCTCTACTCCTAATTGAAGCTGAGATTTTGCTACTTTAATTTTGATTTTCCATTTTTCAACCAAGAAAATCAAGACTTGCAGAGATTAAAGGCTTTGCAAAGGCACATATATATCATGAAAGGAGTCATCTGACCTGTTAAAAAAATGAAGCTTTAACATTTACCTTCTGGGGAAATGAGCTATATTTTGTGCAATCTACTTTTATTTCCTTTGAATCTCTAATACATCATTTTAACTTGAGAGGGGGAAATAAGCAATTCAGTCTAAAATATGCATTTTTGACAGAGCTTGTTAAATTTCTGTCTGAACAGAGATGTTTGAAGGTGGTGAGGCCCTGTGTGCACTTTGCAGAGTTGCTTTTAGCAAAAGAGGAAAAGGTTAGGTTTGTATCCAGCACAAAAGTTCAGGGTATTGAGATGTGAGATTTCATAACTCAGGTTCAGGACTAAACCATTTTATGAATAACTCTCTGGATCTTAGAGACAATATTTTAAGAAAATTGTGAGTATTTTGCTTTTAAAGATCTTTTTAGAAAAATAAGGCCTTTTTTTTTATGGTTCCCTTCTCCATTGGTAAGCCTTGTTTAAGTCATTGTTTTCTCCATTTTTGCTGACGATGAATTGGCATATTTAAACAGTGCTAATTCTTAATCATCAGTGGTAACAGGGAAGGGACCCTTGATAATAATTTTAGCTACACACAGAAAAAAATTATACTGTGCCTATTGTTCCTGGCTCTTTAGTTAGTTAGTTCAGTTGCTCATTCGTGTTCAACTCTTTAAGATCCCATGAATTGCAGCACACCAGACCTCTCTGTCCATAACAAACTCCCAGAGTTCACTCAGACTCACATCCATCAAGTCAGTGATGCCATCCAGCCATCTCATTCTCGGTCGTCCCCTTCTCCTGCCCTCAATCCCTCCCAGCATCAGAGTCTTTTCCAATGAGTCACCTCTTCGCATGAAGTGGCCAAAGTACTGGAGTTCCAGCTTCAGCATCATTCCTTCCAAAGAAATCCCAGGGTTTATCTCTTTCAGAATGGATTGATTGGATCTCCTTGCAGTCCAAGGGACTCTCAAGAGTCTAAAAGCATCAGTTCTTCGGGGCTCAGCTTTCTTCACAGTCCAACTCTCACATCTATACATGACCACTGGAAAAACCATAGCCTTGACTAGACGGATCTTTCTTGGCAAAGTAATATCTCTGCCTTTCAACATGCTATCTAGGTTGGTCATAACTTTTCTTCCAAGGAGTAAGCATCTTTTAATTTCATGGCTGCAGTCACCATCTGCAGTGATCTTGGAGCCCCCAAAAACAGTCTGACACTGTTTCCACTGTTTCCCCATCTATTTCCCATGAAGTGATGGGACCGGATGCCATGATCTTTGTTTTCTGAATGTTGAGCCTTAAGTCAACTTTTTCACTTTCCTCTTTCACTTTCTTCAAGAGGCTTTTTAGCTCCTCTTCACTTTCTGCCGTTANGAAGTGATGGGACCGGATGCCATGATCTTTGTTTTCTGAATGTTGAGCCTTAAGCCAACTTTTTCACTCTCCTCTTTCACTTTCTTCAAGAGGCTTTTTAGCTCCTCTTCACTTTCTGCCGTTAGGGTGGTGCCCTCTGCATATCTGAGGTTATTGATATTTCTCCCGGCAATCTTGATTCCAGCTTGTGCTTCATCCAGCCCAGCGTTTCTCATGATGTACTCTGCATAAAAGTTAAATAAGCAGGGTGACAATATACAGCCTTGACGTACTCCCTTTCCTATTTGGAACCAGTCTGCTGTTCCATGTCCAGTTCTAACTGTTGCTTCCTGACCTGCACATAGGTTTCTCAAGAGGCAGGTCAGGTGGTCTGGTATTCCCATCTCTTTCAGAATTTTCCACAGTTTCTTGTGATCCACATCGTCATTCACATGCCCAGCTTGCTTCGCACTCACAAGTGCTAGCTCATGACTTTGGAATAATTCACATACTATTTCTAATTCTTTTATTTCTGGCTTATTTCCTTCACTCTTTTCTCTACAACCCTAATTTTTATTTCCCAATTTACTATTGTGTTTAAACCTTTGATCTCCTAAAGTTAAATAATCTTTCTGATCTTCTCTCTTGTCACCTTGGACCTTGACACTATACCAGTTTTTACTTATTAATTTCTAATACGTTTGTATCTATCTCTTATTTTCTTGGTAAGGACTTCAGACTCTACTTCTGATTGCAATAGGTAATCTCAGATCAGTGACCTGGCCAGTTTTAGTCAGTGTTTGAAAAGTAAAAGTGATGAGCTATTTGGTCATTCCTGACCAATCACAAGAACTGATAAAAGGGATCTGAAGTTAATCACTTTATTCTTATTTACACCTTAATTACCCACTTGGTTTAGAAAGCAATGGTATGGATAATAGCTATGTTGCCTGCTGTATTCAGTCTTATAATTATACAGATATATCCTAGGCCAGCATTAGTACTGAATGCTAAGTCATAGTTTTTGAACTAAAAAGAGAAGACTTTAGTGATTCAGTGACCTGGTCTAGTATTTGGTTCATGGGATGCCCAACCCCCTAAGGAGCTACCCACAGGAGGTTAGGGTAGGAGAAGGACAGATGGTAAATGAGAGGTAACATAGGAAGGATGAGGAACCCTCACCCCATTGCAGTAGGAGCACCTCAGCTACCTCCTTTGCTCATGTAAATTCCAAGAAAGGTTTTTGTTTGAACAAAGACTATTATTAACTAAAAATAGTGACAGCTACTGACCTAGTTCAATCTATCATTCTCCACTTGAGGAAACAGGGGCCAAAGAAGTGAAGTAGCTAAGATCATGAGAAAGCCAAAGTCTCTCAGCTCTCAACCAGGATGCTTCCCACTGATCCACATACAATTTTATCAAATGGTTTCCACAAGCAATTAAATGATGGCAGTCAAAAAATCCTCATGCTTCTCTGGGTAAAGTGATAAATAATAATATATGAAGTTCGTGTTTACAAACTGTGGACAAATCTTCTAATTTTTTGTTTATATAAGAAGCCCAGAATATTTTTGTTAATTCTCAGAAATTAATGAATATTTCACTGTTTCTCATTCCATAAAAAATTTAGGTGCAAGATGAAGAGAATACCTAGATAAATATGTGTTTCCAGACTCTAAGTAATTCTTTGTTTAATGATAGAATCTGTTTTGGGTGAAAAAAAAAAATCACAGAGCCCAAGAATCATAGACAAGATTGTAGGCAGTTTAATATAATTTGTTTGAATACAGTTTAATCAGTTTTGAACAATTTGAAGAGTAAATATTGTAGCATGAACAAACGAATAATGTTAATATATAATATTTCCACTTAGTTGATGACAATTTTTGTAATTGTCTACAGGAGCTTAGACATGAAATTATAGAGATGGAATTATAAATATATTAGGTGGTAAATGCCAGGATTATATACATTTCCATTGCTAGAAACAATGTCATATTTTGTTTTTTCAATTTTTTCTGAATTTCTTTAAAATATTTGTGAAAAATCGTATTTGATTGCTGCTAAGTTGCATCCCATACTTCCTAATATATGAAGCTAAATCTTCAGTCAGTTGCTATCAGTAGTTAATTTACATAATTAATTCCTAAGTACAGTGGATTCACTTGGTGAAAATTCTTATATATTCATGTATAAGTGTTATACTAATTCATTTACTAGGGCTTCCCTGGTGGTACAGAGGTTAAAGCATCTGCCTGCAACGCGGGAGACCTGGGTTTGATCCCTGGGTTGGAAAGATCCCCTGGAGAAGGAAATGGCAATCCACTCCAGTATTTTGATAAATAATTTACTCAGCTTTTTCTGCTTCCTGTGTTAGGAGCTAAATTCTTTCCTCTTGAGGAGCTCACAGCCTGGTTGCAGGTTCTTCTAGCTTACGTTTTCTTCTTCAAATGAAAATAATGAATTATGCACGGGAAAAAAGATGATGTCAAGAAATTATAGATATATAAATACATAATGAAAGGAAACGCTCTCATTATAAAGCAAACATCATTCCTGAATAAAATACACCATGGATGTTCTTGAATTAGAAGAGAAAATATGCTCTTTTGCTGTGCAAACAGATGGGGATAAAGAGCCATTTGATATATTTAAAGAGCCATTAAAAAAGTAACTATTATATAAAATGAAATCTTGTGTTGGATAGATTTATCAGCCACCAAGCTAAGGTAGGAGCAACAGAATCTGTAACTCGAAATGAAATCAACATATTTGCTTCTCAGTGAAGGTGGCAAAGGGAGCCTCACTGACTCATTTGCAAACTTATACATAGTAATGTCTGTTTTCATATTTGCTCTTTCTTACCTCCCTAATGTAGCATCATCTAGATTGCCTCCAGGTAATCATGCACAGGAGACCACTTTGGGGGAAGTTATCAGCCTTCCAGTGAAGGGAATCAAACTGATCAAGGGAAAGGAAGTGATGCATTGAATTGTTTCATAATGACATTCATTTCTCAGTGACCTTCCACCGTGCAATCTGATTTTTTTTTAAAGTCAGCACAGTGTGCAACTCTCTCAGTGAGTGTGGGGAGAAAAAATAAACGAGGTGTTAGCAAGGAAGCTTTCAACATGTCGCCTGGCCAGAGATTTAGGTCATGAGAGTTGAAATAATTTTGAGCCTTGGTGCTCTTCACTGCTATTAAACACCAGTTAGTCTGTAGATGTGTCCTCAGCTGGCAGATGAAAAGGTCTAGAGTTCAGATTGTTTCAAGAAGTCATAATGAAGCCACAAGATCCATGTTCTTTATGAGAGAAATGTCAGCTCTGGAAAGTCTGTTAAACTGTAAAGGACACTTCATTACATAGAAGAACTGACTTAATATACTTTGCAAATGACTTCATAACATTCAATTTTGAGAATCATTTCCATTCTTTTATTCACAGTACATAGGGAAATTAGCTGAAATATTTATCTTTGCTTCTCTCTAAATTTTATAGCACTAGTCAAAAACTAATTAGACTGGCAATTAAATCCTGCATGCATGCTTCTCTTTTTTCTCAAGGAATTTTACTTGTTATGCAACTTCCTATATTGCAGAGAGTGGCCTATTTAATTTGAAGGATTTTAGTGTAGTCGTTCTTTTTTTTTAATGTCAAGCTTATTCACTTTTTTTTTCTTAAGTATCTGACAAGTACTTAGGAAATGAGGAAATGGAAGAGGCCAATCATCAAAACAAGTAAGCATCTAATAAAACATGATCCACAGAAATGCAAGGAAGATTTCTCATCATGTCAGGTCACCAAGTAGGTAGGAGCTCTCTCCAAAATCAGTGACACACCTTCCTTCTAGCTGACAAGGCAAGAACTGCTGTGGGGCAAGATCATGTATAATATTAACCTGTAAATTCAGATCAAGTAGGGTCCCTTCTCACTTGACAAAGAATTTCAAAGTGTGTCTGCATGACTTGCTTCCATTACATTTCTTTCATTTGGGATTGCCATCTGGTTGTAGGTAGTTCTTTTGTGTGGTAGAGGGGTCTTGGGCTATTCCCAAAGGAGGAAACCTTCCTGTATTAGAAAGTCTCAGCAGTGTGTGAGTTAGTTTTACTCTGCTCTTAGTATAGGAGAAAATTCTTCCTTTCCTTTGATGTTTCTTTTTATTTTTTCCCCTCTAAGGATAGGGCAGGAATTCCCTATAGCTATCTGTGTGGCAAGATCATCAGGGTGAAAATTAAGATGTGAATAAAATCATCTATACCATTTTTCTAGAATCAAATTATATGCATTAATATATATACTTTTTCTTTCTGACTTACTTCACTCTGTATGACCTTTTCTCGGTCCATCCTAGATGATCCTATTTTCAAAGCAGAAATAGAGACACAGACATAGAGAACAAATGTATGGATACCAAGGGGAAAAGATAGGGAGTGGGAGGTATTCAGAGATTGATGTTGACACATATGCACTATTGTTATTATGTGTAAGAGAGATAACTAATGAGAACATATTGTATAACGTAGGGAACTCTACTTAATGCACTGTGATGACCTGAATGAAAGGGAAGTCTAAAAGGGAGGAGATACATATATATGTATAGCTGATTAAACTTTCTGTACAGTAGAAACGAAAACATTGTAAAATGACTATACTCAATAAAAATTAATTTAAAAATAAATAAAAAGAGACAGGAACAAAAGAGATTAATATGTGAGTCTACCATAAATTTGCAAACAGCCTTTTTATTTGTTTATTTATTTAGTCTGGGTTTTTGACTAAAGGCCAAATATTTTCCCTATGGCTTTCCTGTGATTTGGTTCACCTCACCAGAGCTGGGGGTTCCACAGAATGGTTTGTGGTGATAGTCACAGGAAAGTATTTTGAAGTAGTGGATCTTCTGTTCAAATTTCCCTTTGGAATCTGAGAGTAAGGAGATACTTGCTAAATATTGGAGACTCGGAATCCCAAAGAGCTCTAACTTCTTCAGAAATTTCAACAATATTAACTTTCCTCAAAATAGATGGAAACAATGAAAAAAAACAAAAACAAAAACAAAAGCCATTACCATAAGCCACACCAGGTACATGCTTGATTACTCTTAGAGTCAGTCTGTATCAGTGAGCTAAGACTGTGCATGCATACTCAGTCACTTTCGTTATGTCTGACTCCTTGTGCCTCTATGGACTGTAGTCTTCAAGGCACCTCTGTCCATCGGATTCTCCAGACAAGAATACTGGAGTGGGTTGCCATGCCTTTCTCCAAGGGATCTTCCTGACCCAAGAATCAAATTAGCATCTCCTGCCTTGCAGGCAGATTCTTTACCCACTGAGCCACCTGGGAAGTTAGACTACTAGGTTGTAAATACAGAGATATGTAGAAATTACATCTAAGGTTTGTAATGAAATATGTTAAGAAAAAGAAGACATTGACATGGTTCTCCTTTTCAGTTTTTTTTATTTTTATATAATCTAAAGACTACTTACCATTCACAATTATTACAAAATATTGCCTATACTTCACATAATGTGGTGGCTTCCCAGGTGGTGCTAGTGGTAAAGAACCCACCCACCAGTGCAGGAGGCATAAGAGATGTGCATTTGATCCCTAGTTTGGGAAGATACCCTGAAGGAGGACATGGCAACCTGTTTCAGTATTCTTGCCTAGAGAATCCCTTGGACAGAGGAGCCTAGTGGGCTATGTTCCATAGGGTCACACAAAGTCAGATGAAACTGAAAAGACTTAGCACGTATGCACCCCATGTATACAATATTTCCTTGAGTCTGTCTTGTGGTCCTGTTTTCTATACACTTCCATCCTAGTCATAGATATAATTGAGTATAAGAAAAGAGCTTCAGAAGTCAGAGCTAGAACCATACTCACGTATGCTGCTGCTGCTGCTAAGTCACTTCAGTCGTGTCCGACTCTGTACGACCCCATAGACGGTAGCCCACCAGGGTTGGGATTCTCCTGGCAAGAACACTGGAGTAGGTTGCCATTTCCTTCTCCAATGCATGAAAGTGAAAAGTGAAAGTGAAGTCGCTCAGTTGTGTCTGACTCTTAGTGACCCCATGGACTGCAGCCTACCAGGCTCCTCCATCCATGGGATTCTCCAGGCAAGAGTACTGGAGTGGGGTGCCACTGCCTTCTCCGATACTCATGTATAGACAGTACAAATTTTTATTTTTTCATTTAATCATTAATCAAATATGTTGATGTCCTCTCTTTCAAGTCACTGCTTGATCCTGTGAATAATGCAAAGATAAATCAGATATGGTTCACAGAGTTGCTTGTCTATAAACGGAATAAAATACTTACCTAAATAATAAGACTACCATAAGGGAAATACAGATCAAGGACTGTGGAAGGAAGGAATTTGAACTAAGCCTTGAAANTTTTTCTGGGTTCCAAAATCACTGCAGATGGTGACTACAGCCATGAAATTAAAAGACACTTACTCCTTGGAAGGAAAGTTATGACCAACCTAGATAGCATGTTGAAAAGCAGATACGTTGCTTTGCCAACAAAGGTCCGTCTAGTCAAGGCAATGGTTTTTCCAGTAGTCATGTATGGATGTGAGAGTTGGACTGTGAAGAAAGCTGAGTGCCGAAAATTTGATGCTTTTGAACTGTGGTGTTGGAGAAGACTCTTGAGAGTCCCTTGGACTGCAAGGAGATCCAACCAGTCCATTCTGAAGGAGATCAGCCCTGGGATTTCTTTGGAAGTAATGATGCTAAAGCTGAAACTTCAGTACTTTGGCCACCTCATGTGAAGAGTTGACTCATTGGAAAAGACTGATGCTGGGAGGGATTGGGGGCAGGAGGAGAAGGGGACGACAGAAGGTGAGATGGCTGGATGGCATCACCAACTTGATAGACTTGGGTTTGAGTGATCTCTGGGAATTGGTGTTGGACAGGGAGACCTGGAGTGCTGCAGTTCATGGGGCCGCAGAGTCAGACATGACTGAGTGACTGAACTGAACTGAGTGTGATTATTTAATTGAAAGCAAAATTTAAAAATAATGATCAAAAATGGGTTTTATATAGTAAAACAACATAAAATAATAAGCCAAATCCATAACTCTCATTTAAAACATAAACAGAACTTAAAAATGGATAGAAAAAGAATGTCAAGAGTGATAAATTCCTATAGCAGAGAAAACGATTCAAGTTCATAATTTCTTCTTATCCTTGGACATATAGAAACACAAGTTTAGAAGTATATGATAAATGTTATTACTCATAAAATTAAGAAAAACAACTCCTTAAACTACTACAGAATAAACCCATAAATAAAGTAGCACAAATAAAAATAAAAACAAAGGGTATGGAAGCACGTCAAAATAAAAACTGTTAAACAAAATAAGAAATATAATACCAATCTTTTCAGTAATGGTTATAAATGTAAAGTTAAAATAAATGGTTTCTGCTAAACATCAAAGGATGACTATAAGAAATTATACCAAGGATATACCAGAAAATTAGAAACAAAATAAGAAATTCAATTATTGGTATCAGATAAAATATCTAAATCAAGAATAACAGAAATTTGATTTTTTAACATTGATAACATTTTTCACTTTAAAGAGAGTAAAATATGCGAGCGCTGTGTAGAAACATTAACCAAAAAGTGACAATTAATATAAGGGAATGAGTAACAACAGGGGAAATGAAAATGGCTAATAAACACATCAAAACTCTTCAACTTCATGGAGATTCAAAGCAATGTAAATCAAAAAACAAGATAACATTTCTTAGTCTTAAGTATCAAAATCTTAAGTAATTGTGATACTAAATTCATTTGAGGATTCCCTGGTAAAGCATTCTCATGTATGTACATTGAATCAAACTCCAAAAAGCAGTTAAATAATGTGCATTAGGGACTTTTTATAGAGTCATATTACCCCAAATTTTAATAAAGAAATAAATCCTAAGGCAAAATCTGAAAAAGTAACAAATATCTGTATGTAATGATATTCATCATAATTTATTTGTACCAGTGAAAAACTGGAAACAAATATCACTTAGAGGAAAAAAATATATATTTTAAAACTATATAGTATCATGTCATGTATAGAGTTATGAAGAGATGTTTTTGAAGAGTTATCATTGCATTGAAAAATGTTTATGATTTAATGCTAAAGTCAGGAAAATCCAATGAACAATTGTGTAGTCTATGAACTCTGCCAAAGTGGTAATCACATTTGTCTCTGAAAGTTAAAATTATAGACGATTTCTTTTTTACTTCCTATGATCTTTCTGCATGTCCTAAATATCCTATTTACAACATGTATTATTTTAATGAAAAGAAAACAAAATAATAGTTGGGAAGAAAAAATTGTTCTTTTACTCCAATTCCAATTTCTTCCATCCTTTGCTGCTGCTGCTGCTGCTAAGTTACTTCAGTCGTGTCCGACTCTGTGCGACCCCATAGACAGCAGCCCACCAGGCTCCCCCATCCCTGGGATTCTCCAGGCAAGAACACTGGAGTGGGTTGCCATTTCTTTCTCCAATGCATGAAAGTAAAAGGTGAAAGTGAAGTTGCTCAGTCGTGTCCAACTCTTTGGGACCTCCTGGACTGCAGCCCACCAGGCTCCTCCATCCATGGGATTTTCCAGGCAAGAGTATTGGAGTGGGGTGCCATTGCCTTCTCCCTTCCATCCTTTAAGAGTTCTCAAATACTGGGGTTGTTTTGTAGTTAAATCTTTAGTTCTTTCACTCCATTGAAAAGTAATTTTTTTTAAGGTTGGAGGATTAAAAACACTTTAGATTTTCACTCTGTCTCCTTGCCTGTCTTGGTTTTCAACTTCCTCCTAACCATGTTTGCTTTCCTTTGGATACTTTCCAGATCATTCTCTGGTTGTAGAGGATGAAAACTAAGTAGGAGTTAGTTGAGTCTTATTTGTTATTTGTCACCCATTAGCATTGGTGGGCTGTCTTCTATGGGGTCGCACAGAATCGGACACAACTGAAGCGACTTAGCAGCAGCAGCAGCAACATTGTACCATGTGTTACCAGCAAACTGCCTACCTTCATATCCTCCTTGCTCTGAACTCAGCAAAATAAAAAATGTCCACTATTTTGCCTTTGAAAAGTTTTCCTAAACTGGAGCTTATTTGAAATATTCAAACTCCTTCTAGACATCCAAATCAGTCTTCTGATTTAATCTTTAATTTTATGTCTCCTTTTCCTTGAATCCCCTTCCCATTTCCTTTACAATCTGAGCTCATCAGAGTTTCCTTTGCAACTATTAATGGTTTTGTATCTGTCCCTTTTAAAATAGATCAGTTTATTTACCAAACACACACCCTTTGGTCCACATATGTAAGTCACAATTGCTAACCTGTTTTCTCTTCCCTGGGTGGGAAAGATCCGCTGCAGAAGGAAATGGCAACCCCCTCCAGCATTCCTGCCTGGAAATCCCATAGACAGAGGATCCTGGCAGGCTACAGTCCATGGCGGGGTCACAAAAGAGTTGGACACAATGTAGCGATTAAACAAAGACAACAACAATAAACAATCTACTTTATTGAGTCCATCCATTTAAATGCTAATCCCTTCCAGAAATACTCATAGACACAGATAGAAACAATGTTTAATTTGGACATCAGACAAGTTGACACATGAGAGTAACTATCCCATATTCCTGGAGTTTATTTCCCCTCACCATCCTCTCTGATATTGGGTACTTGGTTTCAGCTTCCTTAGAAGTATCTTCCATAGCTCTAAATCCTCTGAAGTATTGCTTTTGCCAATGTATATGGTGGATCATTGTGTGTATGTGTCTATGTATGTGGGTGTGTGCTGTGTGTATATGGCTACATATGTTTGTGTAGCAAAAAACAAAGTATTTTGCTTGTTTCCCAGAAGTGTCCTCTGCTTTGGGCTGAGATCTTTTGTGATCAAATAATCAGAATTTAGTTTTCTTGGGTGTCAAAATCCACGTAGTCCTCCATCATACTACATGACTAAGGACATCAGAGTCTGGAAACATGAGGTCACAGGTGTTCAGCCTTGCTTGGGCCCATCAGCTTCCCTCCCACCCCTGTGGTCGCTCCCTCTTCTGTTCCAGAGTTCACTCATTTCTTCGTCTTTTTGACTTTCTCCCATGCCTCTACCTTCACCTCGCATCTGTTGACTAAATTTGGATCTCTCATTTTAGGGTGCAGTCTTCCCCAAGAACAAGACTTTATATCACCTTTTGCTTCCTTCTCTAAACTACTGCCAGTCATTGCATCAACCCTGGTTCAGTGCTGAATGACCTGAATGGTGTCATAAGTGAATATTATCTGACATCCAATAAAGGGGGATCATTTCCAGAAAGCTTCATTTATTTACCCCTTGTGCATCAGAAAATGGAGGAGGACATAGCAACCTACTAGTGTTCTTGCCTGGAGAATCCCGTGGACAGAGGAACCTGGCAGGCTATAGTNAAAAAAAAAAAAAAAAGCAGAGTACTCAGCTCAGTCACTTTCTGATTTTCCTTGGGTATTACTGTTTTACAGAGAAGTTCATATACTATAGCAAGACACAGAGACAACTCTGTATTGTAGCCCAGAACTGAGTCCCTAATCCTAGCTTTGTATATAGAACAGCTCTTTTGAATCAAGCACTGAATCACATAATTTAAAAACAATGGAAAAAATTGTCTTCAGAACTAAAATAATTACATCTCTCAAAATGTTAGCATTGTATAGTAACATCTTTAGTCCTTCTATGTCTACAGCAAATACCACATCTGATATCATACCCATTTTCATTCATACAAAAACAGTCTGAAATGTAATCTTAACTCCTTATTCTGACTTGAGTTTCATAGCATAATTCCAAGTATTTAAAAGCAATTCTCCTTGGACTTTATATTGAAATGTTTAACTCAACAGATCATTAAACACAGCACACAATTCCCTACAGAACTTGACTGCCCATAGTACATTCCTATTTTGTATCCAGTGAAGAAATTACTTTCTCACTGTTTTGTGCATCTATATTACTTAGGTGGTACTATATGTCACCATTTATCAAAATCTCAAATTATAACTATTTTTATACAGGATCTACCTGCCCTAACTGCTTGTAATACAAACTATTTTTCAGACAGATCATCTGTTTAGAAGAAACTGACTCAAAGTTCAGTGCTTTATTAATTCAACCACACATTTAAGAGATAGTGTCCTTTCAACTAAGTGGGAACCATAACTTTATAGCCGTCTTTGTGCTTCCAAAAAGATCTGCTATAATGCCCTTATTTTGACTATTCATGACAAATATGTGAGTAATGGATCACACATAAATACATTAATATAGAACTTTAGTTCTAACAGATAAAATAAATTCTGAAACATGAAAGGGCAATTATCTGAGACTACAGAAATACCCAGTGGGCAGGGGGTAAATAAAATCCAACTTACATCATGATTCAGAGAAATCTCTATTTATATTGTTGAGGTGATGAAGAAGCATCTACCAAAAACATAGCTAATGTACACAAGAAGTTCCATGGTGGCTCAGACAGTAAAGAATCTGTCTCTGATGCAGGAGACCCAGGTTTCATCCCTGGACCAGGAAGATCCCTTGAAGAAGGGAATGGCAACCCACTCCAGTATTCTTGCTGGGGGATTCCATGAACAGAGGAGTCTTGGTGGGCTACAGTCCAGTGGCTGCAAATAGTCGAACACAACTGAGTATCACATCACAATGTACACAAAGATGCAGTCTTGGGAACCGTAACATTCTACAAACATGATATTTTGTAATGACAGAAGTTTGGGGAAATTAATAAGAAATAGTGAAAATGCTGCTACTGCTGCTGCTGCTAAGTCGCTTCAGTCATTTCCGATTCTGGGTGACCCCCCTGCCCCCCGGGATGGCAGCCCACGAGGCTTCTCTGTCCCTGGGATTCTCCAAGCAAGAATACTGGAGTGGGTTGCCATTTCCTTCTCCCATAGTGAAAATGAGAACAATCAAATAAGTGTTTGTCAATGTTTATCCAGAAGTAGGAACAACAGATGCTCTGACTTATTTGACAGACATGAGTATTCAAGTCATTTTTAGAAAATATTCTCTAAAGAAGAGTAAGACCAATTGTCCAGACTCAAACAGGTGAGATTACTCACATCCTTTAGCCCAACTCTCTCATCCTATCTTATTTAATTTATCAGGTACATTAATGTTGACAATTAGGTATTGTAGTCAGTGAATTTGAATATTAAGATCACCGGAAGCATAGCAGTTATCATCTTTTATTTGCATTTTTTTGAAGGAGCACAATAAACTTTTTATTGTGAAGATGTGCTGTGAAATCACAATTTATGTGGAATCCTGATTTTATCACTAAGAAGCCTAGAGACTGTCATAGAGTGAAATAAGTCATAAAGAGAAAATAAATATTACATGTTAACACAAATATATGGAATCTAGAAAAATGGTATAGCTGATCTTATTTGTAAAACAGAAATAGAGACAATCACTTAGAGAACAAACATATGGACACCAATGGGGAAAAGGGGGTGGAATGAATTGAGAGATTTGGATTAACACATACACATTAATACTAGGTACAAAATAGAAGACTAGAGAACCTACTGTGCAGCACAGGGAACTCTACTCAGTGCTCTGTGGTGACCTAAATGGGAAGGAAATCCAAAAAAGAGGAGATTATATGTATATGTATGGCTAATTCACCTTGCTGTACAGAAACCAACGCAACACTGTAAACCAATCATACTACAATAAAATTATTTTTTTTAAAGAGGAAAGCTAAAAAAAATCCTAAAGTGACAAAATTTAGGTTTATTTTAAGACTTTACAGTATAGTTAAACAGAGAATTAAGGATAGGAAAAGGTATTCATCTGGAAGATCTTTTCAAGTCAAAATCTGGGAGATCTTTTCAAATTAAGAATTAGGAGAACTTCCACGTCCAACCAAAATATCTGCTCTGAGTAAACTTAAAAAAATTAAAAAAAAAAAAAANCTGGAAGATCTTTTCAAGTCAAAATCTGGGAGATCTTTTCAAATTAAGAATTAGGAGAACTTCCACGTCCAACCAAAATATCTGCTCTGAGTAAACTTAAAAAAATTAAAAAAAAAAAAAACTAAATAATAAGTTTTCAGTAAACTACAGAAGATAATATTTAAAACTATATAATTTTAAGCAAGTTCCCTAACCTCTCTGGTTTCCACTTTTTCAAACACCTACAAAGTGAAGACATGGGACTAATACTGTTCTTTATTGGTTTAAAAAAAAATCTGTGATTAGAAAAGACTGTGCCATTAAGCACTACTATTAACCCCATCAGTCAAAATCTCCTCTGGAAAATCACATCTTTATTGTAATGAGGAAATTCAATGGGAAAACTGCACATTTCTTCAGAGGAACTTTTCCTCAAAAAATTTGAACCACTTGTCTCTTATTTACATGGACTTAATTTGATGTTTACAGTCAGGGAACATATTTCATCAAATTAAGTTTTCATTCAAAATATTAGTCTATCCTGATACTACTTCTAATAACATAGCA
Source organism: Neotragus pygmaeus (assembly GCA_006410875.1). Classification (NCBI taxonomy): domain Eukaryota; kingdom Metazoa; phylum Chordata; class Mammalia; order Artiodactyla; family Bovidae; genus Neotragus; species Neotragus pygmaeus. The sequence goes on along the minus strand of SJYV01043538.1, from coordinate 701,052 downwards.
AATGTCCATCAGATTTTAACCATGAATGGTGGTTATAAGGAATTGTTAACAGCTGCCAAAGCTGTGGTTTTGTCTTTTTTCCACATACTTCTTTTGAAGAAAAGTCAGGAAGATCCCATTCATTTTTAATGGAGTCAAAAAATCTGGTTCTGAATCTGACTTAGTGTAAAGTCTAGCTCTATTCTAGTATTTCCTTTGAATTTAGGGTAATCCCGAGTCCGTTTTAGGACTTTTGGATCTATCATACTTTAAAATAAACCTGAATTTCCAGGAATTCCCAAACTAAGAACCAGATGATGGCAAAAAACCATCACAACAGTGTAAAGTAACTATCTTTCAATTAAAATAAGTAAATTAATTTAAAAAAAAAAAGAAAAAAGAACCAGATGAAATTGAGTTACACGATATGAATTTCCCTATTTTTCAGGCCACTTCTTAACTAAGTTTGTTGCTACTGATTTCGTACCTGAGTAGCTCTTTTTTTGGGTTATTCCACCAATTATAAGGGGGAAATGAGGAACAGTGAACTTAAATATGGAAAAAGGAGACCTTCAAGGCAATTATAAACAACCTAAGAAGTTCCCTAAAGAGACTTCCTAATCATTGTTTCTTTTTGATGAGCAAAGGCAATTTAATTATATTTATAACTATTAAAACTGGCAAGCAGATTCCTCTGTATCTTCCTCTATTTTTAGCTGAGACCAACATTATCTTCCATGACAGTTTACCTCCAAATATAACAACATCACTATAAACCCAGCAAAATTTAGTCTCTACTTTATGAGCCAAATACGTCTCAACACAAATGAAAGCTCCCAAATCTGTTAGCAATGGGATTCTCTGGGCGGGAGTGCTGGAGTGGGTTGCTAGTTCCTTCTCTGGGGAATCTTCCCAACGCAGGAATAGAATTGGGGTCTCCTGCATTGCAGGCGCATTCTTTACCGACTTAGCTATGAGGGAAGCCCCTCTGTACTATTACAGGGCATGAAAAGCCCAAATGTAGCAACCTGAGTGGGACACGACTGAGCAGCTTCACTTTCACTTTCATGCATTGGAGAAGGAAATGGCAACCCGGTCCAGTGTTCTTGCCTGGAGAATCCCAGGGNCTATGAGGGAAGCCCCTCTGTACTATTACAGGGCATGAAAAGCCCAAATGTAGCAACCTGAGTGGGACACGACTGAGCAGCTTCACTTTCACTTTCATGCATTGGAGAAGGAAATGGCAACCCGGTCCAGTGTTCTTGCCTGGAGAATCCCAGGGACTGGGGAGCCTGGTGGACTGCGGTCTATGGGTTTGCACAGAGTCGGACGCGACTGAAGTGACTTAGCAGCAGCAGCAGCAGCATACATAGCTAGTTTCTCATGAAGATGTGTAGTTGAAAATGGCAAATGTGAGTAACTTAAGAAAGCTATTCATCAAAGAAAGGTAAGAATTGGCACCAGTAAACTACTCCTTTGTCAGTGAAGAATCTTTTAGGGGATATTTAAATTAGGATTTCCTGTAGTGAATCATAAGGAATGTTTGAACAAAACTGTCTATGCTTTAATATCCATTCATCACAATTTTAAAAACATTTTTATGGTCCCAGCCAAGATGTCTGACATGGAGGATGATTTCATGTGCGATGAGGAGGAGGACTATGACCTGGAATACTCTGAAGATAGTAACTCTAAGCCAAATGTGGATTTGGAAAATCAGTACTATAATTCCAAAGCGTTAAAAGAAGATGACCCAAAAGCAGNGGAGAAAAAAAAAATAGCTTTTGGTGAGGAAAGGGCAGACCTTGATCTCCAGTTCAAGGTCCTTGCCATTCAGTCTCTGGGAGACCGTGCCAACTATTTAACCTCACTGGACCTTAATTTGGCCGTCTGTGAAATGGGGCAGACAAAATTGAACTACAGAACCACTTTGGTGATAATGAGCTTCAATCAGTGCTTGGAATGCCCAGTTTACCGGTCCCTCTCCAGGGAGCGGAACTTAAAAAGCTAACACAGGGGCTCAGAGCTGATGATTTTCAGATAGGGCTGGTGGGTGATCATTTTTTCATACATGATCTTCTCTCTAATTGCAGAAAGATGACAGAGAATAGAAAAGCTGTGGCATGAGCCCGGGGTTCTATAGTTCGGATAGAAATCTCCTTGGTTATTATACGCATGTGGAGAGCTCAGCTTCGAATCCCAATGCCCTTATTCTTAAATTACAGCTACTGAAGCACATCCTAAATTGGCTCCTCCAAACATAGCAGCATTTGTGGGGCTGCATAGAGTGAACTTCTGGTCCCCTCAACAGCTGTCACAGGGCCGGCAGGCTCCCCGCTTCTGCTCCTTTTAGGATATCACTTTGATTTGGGTACCAAATGTCACTTCAAATCTGCATTCCTTGTTTCCTGCTTCTTCAGTTACCTAGCATTTCTTTTCTATGTTCTGTGCATTCTTACCCTATTGTGATCATCATTATTGTTTCAGTTCAATAGGACTTATGAGAGTCATTTGAGCATCCCACATGAAATGTTGAGATAATGAAAACAATGAAATGACCACTAATATGAATGAGTGTAATAGAGAATGTATGTAAATATGTCCTTCTGTAAGGATATTCAGTAGGGTCTGGGGTATAAAGGCATAAGGAAAAAGCATAAAGGAATTCTACATGTATTTGTGGTTATAAGATGTAGATCAGTTATCCTGTGATTGAATCCACATATATACATTCTAATGCACTCTCTCCAGGAGCTGTTGATGGACAGGGAGTCCTGGCGTGCTGCGATTCATGGGGTCGTGAAGAGTCGGACATGACTGTGCGACTTAACTGAACTGAACTGAACTGAATGCACTCTCATGTTGACCTCCCAGCTGTAGCTTGTATTTTCCTTCAGACAGGTAAAATATCAGATTTACCTCTATCCTATAACTTACCAAACAGACTGTGGAATAGAAGCACAATGCAACTGAAAGCTCGTTTTTAGTTTTACTGATTGAATGTCTGTAGTACCAGCATCTACCTGAAAAAACTGATGCCTGCCCTTAGGGCCTAATGTAGAGTATGCTATGGACAAGAAAGTTCAAATGTAAGTTCCCTAAAAAGAGAAGGTGGCAAAATCTTAAGTGAGGAGAGGAATACATGCAATGGAGGGGAGGGAAGTCCATCCAGCCCCTTCTGCAGCTGAGGGTGAGAGGTGGGTCTGCAGAATAGGCTCTGGATCCAAATCTGACTGGAGGCAGATGAAGGTCGAGGACAAAACTCTGACCAGGGGAAAAGACTAAGGGTCAACACAGGGAAACACAATCTCTTGTCAGGTCCAATCCAGAAATAGAGAGTCAGGAGATTCTAGCAACTGTCTGTGTTTTTTCAATGTGTGATAGTAGTCAGGTCTCCAGAGAGACATAGATCAGAGCAAGGCCAAGGTTAGTTAGAGGATCTCTTGGGCATGACCAAGAGAATTGTTGTTCAGTCGCTAAGTCGTGTCCAACTCTTTGCAACCCCATGAACTGCAGCACACCACGCTTCCGTTGAGTTTGCTCAAACCCACAGTCCACTATCAGTGATGCCATCCAACCATGTCATCCTCTGTCACCCCCTTCTGACCAGGAGAAGGACCGCACCATTTTCAGTCCTCCCCACTCCCTGACACAAGTGTACATACACACAGCCCTGATACTCAAATTCACTTATGTAGGCTCTAAACATGTATAAGCATTTCTCCTTATTAAAATAATATCATCAGACCCTAAAATAGTTCATTGTCCTGATACAGGCCACTGGATATCATTAAGATTTTTATTGGCTGGAACTAATTTCTTGACCTTTAAGAATTTATATGGCGCTGCTGCTGCTAAGTCGCCTCAGTCATGTCCGACTCTGTGTGATCCCATCGACGGCAGCCCACCAGGCTCCCCCGTCCCTGGGATTCTCCAGGCAAGAACACTGGAGTGGGTTGCCATTTCTTTCTCCAATGCATGAAAGTAAAAGGTGAAAGTGAAGTTGCTCAGTCGTGTCCAACTCTTTGGGACCTCCTGGACTGCAGCCCACCAGGCTCCTCCATCCATGGGATTTTCCAGGCAAGAGTATTGGAGTGGGGTGCCATTGCCTTCTCCCTTCCATCCTTTAAGAGTTCTCAAATACTGGGGTTGTTTTGTAGTTAAATCTTTAGTTCTTTCACTCCATTGAAAAGTAATTTTTTTTAAGGTTGGAGGATTAAAAACACTTTAGATTTTCACTCTGTCTCCTTGCCTGTCTTGGTTTTCAACTTCCTCCTAACCATGTTTGCTTTCCTTTGGATACTTTCCAGATCATTCTCTGGTTGTAGAGGATGAAAACTAAGTAGGAGTTAGTTGAGTCTTATTTGTTATTTGTCACCCATTAGCATTGGTGGGCTGTCTTCTATGGGGTCGCACAGAATCGGACACAACTGAAGCGACTTAGCAGCAGCAGCAGCAACATTGTACCATGTGTTACCAGCAAACTGCCTACCTTCATATCCTCCTTGCTCTGAACTCAGCAAAATAAAAAATGTCCACTATTTTGCCTTTGAAAAGTTTTCCTAAACTGGAGCTTATTTGAAATATTCAAACTCCTTCTAGACATCCAAATCAGTCTTCTGATTTAATCTTTAATTTTATGTCTCCTTTTCCTTGAATCCCCTTCCCATTTCCTTTACAATCTGAGCTCATCAGAGTTTCCTTTGCAACTATTAATGGTTTTGTATCTGTCCCTTTTAAAATAGATCAGTTTATTTACCAAACACACACCCTTTGGTCCACATATGTAAGTCACAATTGCTAACCTGTTTTCTCTTCCCTGGGTGGGAAAGATCCGCTGCAGAAGGAAATGGCAACCCCCTCCAGCATTCCTGCCTGGAAATCCCATAGACAGAGGATCCTGGCAGGCTACAGTCCATGGGGGGGGTCACAAAAGAGTTGGACACAATGTAGCGATTAAACAAAGACAACAACAATAAACAATCTACTTTATTGAGTCCATCCATTTAAATGCTAATCCCTTCCAGAAATACTCATAGACACAGATAGAAACAATGTTTAATTTGGACATCAGACAAGTTGACACATGAGAGTAACTATCCCATATTCCTGGAGTTTATTTCCCCTCACCATCCTCTCTGATATTGGGTACTTGGTTTCAGCTTCCTTAGAAGTATCTTCCATAGCTCTAAATCCTCTGAAGTATTGCTTTTGCCAATGTATATGGTGGATCATTGTGTGTATGTGTCTATGTATGTGGGTGTGTGCTGTGTGTATATGGCTACATATGTTTGTGTAGCAAAAAACAAAGTATTTTGCTTGTTTCCCAGAAGTGTCCTCTGCTTTGGGCTGAGATCTTTTGTGATCAAATAATCAGAATTTAGTTTTCTTGGGTGTCAAAATCCACGTAGTCCTCCATCATACTACATGACTAAGGACATCAGAGTCTGGAAACATGAGGTCACAGGTGTTCAGCCTTGCTTGGGCCCATCAGCTTCCCTCCCACCCCTGTGGTCGCTCCCTCTTCTGTTCCAGAGTTCACTCATTTCTTCGTCTTTTTGACTTTCTCCCATGCCTCTACCTTCACCTCGCATCTGTTGACTAAATTTGGATCTCTCATTTTAGGGTGCAGTCTTCCCCAAGAACAAGACTTTATATCACCTTTTGCTTCCTTCTCTAAACTACTGCCAGTCATTGCATCAACCCTGGTTCAGTGCTGAATGACCTGAATGGTGTCATAAGTGAATATTATCTGACATCCAATAAAGGGGGATCATTTCCAGAAAGCTTCATTTATTTACCCCTTGTGCATCAGAAAATGGAGGAGGACATAGCAACCTACTAGTGTTCTTGCCTGGAGAATCCCGTGGACAGAGGAACCTGGCAGGCTATAGTCCAGGGGTTGTGAAGAGTCAGACATGACTAAAGCGACTGAGTATGCACATTAGAAAAGGCACCTTCTCTATACATTAAAAAAAAAAAAAAAAACTTTCTTGAAATCTGTTACATGGTTGATACATTATTATTGTTAACATATTTTCTGAAGATTTTTATTGTGCTAATCACTGTCCTAAGTGTTTTATAAGGAGTAAATTCATTCAATTATCATAGCAGCCCAATGAATCAATTACTTTTATCATTTCTATTTACAGAAAAGCAAACTGAGGCATTAGAGTGATTAAGTAACCTGTCCAAGGCTATCCCTCCAGGTTGTGTCAGAGACATAATTTGAATCTTTCAAGTTCGGCTGCAGAGGTATACCTTTAATAACTGTAACTATTATCTCTCTCTTCTTACATTGTTATAAACTCAAAGATGGTATAATCATTTTCTCCCCAGGTTCCTATCACTTCTATGCCTTCATCAGTTCTCACTGTCGATTGGAATTAGATGCCAATAGCATTTCCTCTCACTGCTGCCTTTATCACCTCTGCCTTTTGAGCAATGCAACTATCAGCAGGGCATGTCAAGAACTTTTTGATACTCTCCCTTTAGCAAAATAAGGCTTCCAGCAGCTTTATTGATGGTTGAAGCTACTTTATCTTGCCTCAGCACCAGTTTTGTGATTTATTGATCATTTACTTTTAATCTCAAAGCTCTGAAGTGTGCTTCTAAAACAGCATCAATATCTTTTTTTTTTTCATTTTAGCTAGATCATATACTTCCAATTTATAAACTATACATTTCCATCTAGGTTAATACTGTGTTTATATACAGTGGCACTTCATTTTTGTATTACTTCTAAGGTTCTCTAACTAACCTCACAATCTCACTTAGGACTTTAACTTTTCTATTCCCTTGATTAGAAAAAATCTTTCTCTCTTTATCTTGAGTCCACGATGAATCCCAAGCTGCAAATATGTGCAAGTAAGTGACTCCTGGACATCTTCACCCTCAGGTACCTCAAATGCATTGGACTTTCCCCATAACTTCTTTTTATTTTTGGTCACATGGCATGCAGGATCTTAATTCCCCTACCAGGGATCGAACCTGTGCCTCTTGCAGTGGAAGCTCAGTGTCCTAACTTCTGGACCACCAAGAAATTCCCTAACTTTCTTCTTTTATCCCAACTTTACCATGTACCCCATTGTCCCATCAAGACATATTGGTCCCACTTACCTGCTCACCTTCATGAGAAAACATATTACATAATTGTTGGTTATCATCACTCCCATTTTCACTTCTCACACCTGCTCTCCACTCGAGTAGGCTTCTGTTCTCATGACCCAAACTGACACTGCCCCGTGAGCATTACGGACTTTCATGTTGGCAAAACCAATAGTTACTTTTCTTCACTCACTACACTTTATCTCTTAGGCACATTTGATGCAGTTATTTACTTATTTCTCCTTTTGGTTTTTATAATACCTTTGTTCCATGAATTTCTTATTTTCATATTCTTTTCTTGTTCTCAGGCTTTTTGGCTGGCTATTCCTTGAGTTGGCTTCTAAATATTGAAAGTTCCCAGAATTAAGTGCTTCCGCATTAGTTTTTTATTGCAGCTATGAAAAATGACCACAAACTTAGTGGCTTAAAATAGCAAAAATATATTCACTTACAGTTCAGAAGTCTGACACAGGTCTCCCTGGACTAAAATCAGCATGATGTCAGGGCTGTGTTCCTTTCTGAAGGCTCTCATAAAGAACCATTTTCTTATATTTTCCAGCTTGTGGCTTCCCCCATCCCCCATCTGCAAAGGTCTCTCAAATCTCTCCCCAAACCTCTTTTCATGTCTGGCTGTCTCAGACCACAGCCAAGAAAAGTTTTCCACTTTGAAGCCTCATATGTTTACCTTAGGCCCACTTGGATAATCAGGGAAAATTTCCCCATCTCAAAAGTTGTAAATTAATCATATCTGCAAAGTCCCTTGTGTCATGTAAGGTAACACATTCCAAAATTCTATGGATTAAGACCAGAAATCATTGGGATCCCATTATTCTACCTACATTAGCCCTCTTTGCTTTTCTCTATGGAGGAGATTCTCTGAACCCTGCAGTTTCAAATGCCATCTGTGTTATGCCACTCACATTTACATCCCTAGCATTGACTCCTCTGAGATTTCAACTCACATGTCCAAAGCCCAGCTGAACTAACATCGTCCCTCTTTCTTCCCCCAAACTTCATTACTTCCACAAATCAAAGCCATCACAATCCCAGCAGAACAAGAATTAAATTTTTCTGGCCTTCTCTGACCTCTTGCTTTTATCTGCAATTCTATTTGCAAAGGTTTTAAAAGGCACCCTTACTTATTTCATTCACTGTCTCCACTACAGCCACCCTAGACAAGGCTACAGGGTCAGTAGTTTCCTAACTCCAGCTGCTACTTCTCTCTTGATGCCCTAATATTCACCTGGCCTTAAAAAAATCCTTACAAAAGAGTCACAGTAATATTTTAAAGTAGTGAATGAGATTGTTTTATTTAACTGTTTAACACCCTCCAGTAGTTTCTCATTTTTTCTTTTTGGCCACACTGTGTGGCATGCAAGATCTTAGTTCACCAATCCAGGGATCAAACTTGGGCCCCCTGCATTGAAAGCATGGAGTGTTCACCACTGGACCACCAGGAAAGTCCCTCATTACATTTTTTAAAGTCCTCTACAAAGCTCCTCAGGACGTGCTTCTTTGACTTCATCTTCCACCACTCTCCTCCCCTTCCACTGAGTTTCAGCTGCACCGCCAGGGCTCTGTCTATTCCTGGAGCAGGATAAACTTGTGTCTTGCCTCAGAACTTCTGCACTCTGTCTGGAACCCTCATTTCCAGATCCTTACAGAACTGGTTGATGTTTGTCATTAAGTCCTAGCTTAGGCCCTTTCCCAACCATGATACTGTCATCTGAATTACTCTGCTAAGCTGCTAAGTCACTTCTGTCGTGTCCGACTCTGTGTGACCCCATAGACGGCAGCCCACCAGGCTCCCCTGTCCCTGGGATTCTCCAGGCATGAACACTGGAGTGGGATGCCATTTCCTTCTCCAATGCATGAAAGTGAAAAGTGAAAGGGAAGTCGCTCAGTCGCATCCAACTCTTCGCAACCCCATGGACTGCAGCCCACCAGGCTCCTCCGTCCATGGGATCTTCCAGGCACGAGCACTGGAGTGGGCGCCGTCGCCCTGCACTTTTATTTTCTGTCCTATGACTCGCTCTTAATCCCTTACCACTGATCACTATCCCATTTATTTATATCAGTGTCACTGGAATGAACTTTACATAAAATAAATACACATATTTTATGTACACAACTTGATCAGTTTGGACAAATACTTACACTTGAATAGCTACAACCTCAATTAAGAGGTCGAACATTTTCATCACCTCAGAAAGCTCACAAACGCTTCTTGGCAGTCAAGGCCCAGTGACTACCCAGGGAGCTTCTGATCTGATTTTTTTTGTAGCTACTGATCTCATCAGTTTTCTTGTTTAGTAGCTCATATACCTTTCTTCTAGAATGCCAAATAGCTTCATAACTCTAGAGTCTGTTTCCTTTTGCTGAACATGTTTTTGAGTTTGATCCTTGATGTAGCAGTAGTTCATTCTTTCCTATTGGTGGGCAGTATTTTATTTTACAAAAACACAATAATTTGTTTACCCATTCTCCAGTTGATGTTGCACTATTTCCAGATTTTAGCTGCTTTGAGAAAAGCTGTTATGAACCTTCAGGCACCAGTCTTTTTAATACATGTTTTTCTTTTAGGTGATACAGGAAGTTAAGTTTTAAGTTTATCAGAAACTGCCTACCTGCTTTCCAAAGTGTTTGACCCATTTTATACCACCCCCAGCTATATGTAAGAGTTCTAGCTGTTCCACATCCTTTCCAATATTTTGTATTTTAATCTTTTGTTTTGTTTTAGACATTCTAGTTATATCCTGTAGGGGCTTTTATTTTCATTTTATTGATGACTAATAATGTTGAATACCTTTTAAAATGTGTGTTGGTGATTTGTATATATTTTGCATAGAGTCTGTTGCAGAATTTTCTCTTTTAAAAAATGTAGTCTTCTGTGGGGAGAAAGGACACTTAGGGAATTTGGGATCAACATGTTACAAACTGCTATATTTAAAATAGATAACCAACAAGGCTTACTATATAGCACAGGGAAATCTGCTCATTATCATGTGACAGCCTGGATGGGATGGGAGTTTGGGGAATAATGGACACATATATATGTATGGCTGAGTCCTTTTACTGTCCACCCGAAAATAAAATGTTAAAAAAAAAACAAAACTCTCTTCTAATTGTTCCATCGTAAGACTTCCATATATATTCTATATACGAGTCTTTGTCATGTATGTGTTGCAAATATTTTCTCCATTACTGTTTCTTGGTTCTTAATTTTCTTAATAATGTATTTTGAAGGACAGAGCTTTTAATTTTGATGAAATTCAATATATATATTTTTCCTTTTTGGTTATTGCTTTTTGTGTTCTCTTTATAAAATTTTTGCTACTCATTGTATCAAAAAATTTCTCCAGTGTTTTCTTCCTAAAATTTATAATTGTAGNAGAGCTTTTAATTTTGATGAAATTCAATATATATATTTTTCCTTTTTGGTTATTGCTTTTTGTGTTCTCTTTATAAAATTTTTGCTACTCACTGTATCAAAAAATTTCTCCAGTGTTTTCTTCCTAAAATTTATAATTGTAGCCTTTATGTTTACAGCCATTTCTCTCATGCTCTCTTTTTCTTTCTCTTATTTTACCTTCTATTCCTCATTTCTTTGTTCTCCTTTTTCTCTCATATGCTCATGTGAAAGCTAGGGCACTCTGATCTCAGTTTTCACCTTATTTCGCTTTCTCTAATGCCTGTCAGCAAAACAAAGGTAGTAGCAGCAAAACCTGAAAAAGATGTTTTCTTTTTTAAAAGACGGGAAGTGGAATGGAAAAAGGCAGGATTATATATAGTTCTTCTTTTTTTTTCTTCTTTCACTTCTTTTGCACAAGAATTACCTCTTTGCACAAGAAATTACATTGCAAAAGGAATATACTTGGAGAGCAGAGGGCTCAGAAGGGTGGGAGAAGATGGTGAAAAGCAGGATAATGAAAGAAGGGGATGAGAGCCAGAGAGACATGCGCCTCCATTTACAAGGAATGGCCCCAAAAGAAACTGTGTAGTGTGACATCTGGAACCCATTCTGTGTTATCTGTATCTAGTTTTTATATCCAATTCTTTTTTCCCATGGCCAGGGCAGACCAACCTGACCAATGGGGAAATAAAAAGTAATGTCACAAGTACAGTATGACTGTCTTATTTCTACCCTCTTTTTTTGACAAGACCTCCTCCTACCATCCTTTCTCCCCATTCACCTTGTAGAACCCCTCAGCATCACTTCATTTATTGGGTTCACAGACCCAGTCCTAATGGATATACTACTTTCCTCTTCTGTTATGCTAGCTCTGCCTTCTTAGGTGATGTCTGCTGCCTTTGAGGCCCTTTGAAAGTGCTTACCGTTACAATAAACTGTAGAAAATTCTGAAAGAGATGGGAATACCAGACCACCTGACCTGTCTCTTGAGTAAACTATATGCAGATCAGGAAGCAACAGTTAGAACTGGACATGGAACAACAGACTGGTTCCAAATAGGAAAAGGAGTACGTCAAGGCTGTATATTGTCACCCTGCTTATTTAACTTCTATGCAGAGTACATCATGAGAAACGCTGGGCTGGAAGAAGCACAAGCTGGAATCAAGATTGCNCAGTAGGAAGTCAAGAGATACCTGGAGTAACAGGAAAGTATGGCCTTGAGATACAGAGTGAAGCGGGGCAAAGGCTAAGAGATTTTGTCATGAGAACACACTGGTCACAGCAGACACACTCTTCCAAAAACAGAACAGACAACTCTACACATGAATGTCCCCAGATGATCAATACCAAAATCAAATTGATTGTATTATTTGCAGCTGAAAACAGAGAATCATCATGCAGTCAGAAAAACAAAACCTGGAGCTGACTGTGCCTCAGAACATGAACAGCATATTGTAAAATTCAGGCTTAAATTGAAGAAAGTGGGGAAAGCCACCAGCCTGTTCAGATATGACTTAAATCAAATCCCTTATGATTATACAGTGGAGGTGGTGAATAGACTCATGGGATTAGATATGGTAGACAGAGTCTGAAGACTATGGACATAGGTCTGTAACACGGTACAAGGGGCAGTGACCAAAACCATTCCAAAGAAAAAGAAATTCAAGAAGGCAAGGTGGTTGTCTCAGGAGGCCTTACAAATAGCTGAGAAAAGAAGATAAGTGAAAGGCAAAGGAATGCTGAATTAAAGAGAATAGCAAGGAGAGATAAGAAAACCCCCTTAAGTGAACAATGCAAAGAAACAGGGGGAAAAAATAGAACAGAAAAGACTAGAGATCACTTCAAGAAAATCGAAGATACCAATGAATACTTCATGCAAAGATGGGCACAATAAAAGACAGAAACGGCAAGGACCTGATAGAAGCTGAAGAGATTAAGAAGAGGTGGCAAGAATACACAGAAGAAATATACAAAAATGGTCTCATTGCTGTTCAGACACTCAGTCGTGTCTGACTATTTGAGATCCCATGGACTGAAGCACACCAGGCTTCCTTGTCATTCACCATCTCTTGGAGCTTGCTCAAACTCATGTCCATTGAGTCAGTGATTCAGTCCAACCATCTCATCCTCAGTTGCCTCACTTCTCCTCCTGCCTGCAATCTTTCTCAGCATCAGGGTCTTTTCCAGGAAGTCAGTTCTTCGCATCAGGTGGCCAAAGTATTGGAACTTTAGCTTCAGCATCGGTCCTCCCAATGTATATTCAGGGTTGATTTTCTTTAGGATTGAATGGCTTGATCTGTAGTTCAAAGGACTCTCAAGAGTCTTCNCGACTGCATGACTGAACTGATTGCCTGACTGACCATTACTATTCACATGGTTTTCTGCCTTAGCTGCCAGACAGTGCTGTGCCAAAGCCCTGATGTTCTGAAACTCTTCTGCTCTGCCAAAAAAATACTGCTGCACTACTAATATACCAGATCTCCTGAGTCAGCAAGATCAGCCTGCATTTTCTGCTCATCTAGGAAGAATTCCTCTTCCTTACTCTGTATTATAAACTCCCCTGTCTGGGTCCTAAAACCAGTTTATTCCATACTCACAGTTTCTTAGTAAAACAATTCTTTACACCTGACTTACATCTTTCTCTTCCCAGACAAGACTCCTTTACTCAGAATCTCTGGACCATCACTTTTCCCCCTGAGAGTCTAGGTTAGGAGAATAAGCAGAGGGACAGATGATGCCCTAACCCACCATTTTTTCTTCCAGAATATGGTGCTGTGAGTGGACCACATGCAAACATGTCCCTCTTTACTTAGGAAGAGTTCTTTGTCAGAAGCATCTCAGCACAAAGGACATCCCTTGCCCTTCCTTCCATTCATGCTCAGCCATTCCAGCTCATTTTAACTAAACTGTTTTAAAAGAGGTATGCAAGTCTCAGTCTATCATGTGGTATCTGTTGCTACAATTGATTAATCTCTTTTGTTTTCTTGTAAAGTACTGAGTTAACAGATGATTTATTGTATGGTTTTGGGTAGATACTTCACTTAAATGAACTCTAGATGACAACTGTAGACAATATTCTGGTTATATTGGGCAAATAGCATGTACTAAAGGCTGATGGCAACGCACTCCAGTGTTCTTGCCTGGAGACTCCCAGGGACGGCGGAGCCTGGTGGGTTGTCATCTCTGGGGTCGCACAGGGTTGGACATGACTGAAGCGACTTAGCACCAGTAGCAGCAACCAAAGGCTGATGTGATCAGGTTTTTCCTTCATTCTTTCCTTCTTCTAGCCTTCCCTCCCTTTCTTCCTCCTTCCCTCCCCTCCTTCCTGCTTACTATTTTCTCCTTTGCAAAGTTGTTTGTTGATAGCAGCAGAATTCCACATTAGCCTTGTCAGCCATACGAATGGTTAACATGGTTGTCTCAATATGGAGTCATCTACCACCCTGTGAGTTGCATTTCCCTTGGCTGGTGATGGATAACTCCCATATGCTAGAATCTGTGGGTCACCGCTGTTCTCTGTGACAATGCTGAAGGAAGTCATTGTTTCTTCTAAGGTTGAACTTCATCCTTCATGACCTGTTTCTTAATCTTTTTTTCATTATCACCCTCCCTTTCGAGCTCTCCACTCCACCAGGAACTTTTTAGTCTTTTTCTTCCCCCTAATTACCCCCTCCATCCTCTGTGATATTTCATTACCACCTATGTACTGTTTGCACACCATAGTCCTTCAACTATTGTAAAAACTAAGTTTTTTTTTCTTTTTTTTCCCACTGGAACTGGGGATTTTTACCCCTGGGACAGTATCAGTTTCCATGTAGAACTTATGCTCTGAAAAGAATGGTATGGATGCCAGATGGCTGTGATGATACTAAGTATCTTTTTCTTTTCTTTCCTTTTTTTTGAGGAAGGCTTTTGATATAACAGAATGATTAGAAACTTGAGAGACAGGAGTCCTGATTTTGCCATCACCAGCTGTATGAACTTAGGAAAACATCTCTGAGCTTTATTTCATCAAAAGTAAAGTGTGGGAAAATATACTTCATTCATAACGCTGTTTGAGGATTATTAAAACCCGTATGCAATTCTTAGCACAATGCCTCTCATGTAAGTTTAACTCTTCAATTAGTTTATATTGGTCAACTCATCAATTTATTGATGCCAAGTACTCTCCATCTTCTTGAAATCATACATCATCCTGGATTATTTCACACACTGTCTGTTATGTCCAATTACACAAAATGCTGCAACTTACAAAGACCTGAAAACAAGCTCATTTTCCTTTCTAGAAGGGAAAATAACTAATATTTAAAGCTTTCCTAGCCCAGATCAGGTCAGGCAAAGTGTCAGGCAGAACACAGACAGGTGAAGGAAGCAGTTCCAAAGGTATCCATATGTCCTGGGTCTCAAACTGAACAACTTCTTTGGTTTCTACTGAAAATTTTGGAGTTGGTTCAGTAAAATTCATTTTTATACTTCACTTAGCTATTTATAGTATTTTAATACTTCAAATAGTTATTTGAAATGACTATTCACCAGAGGTTCTTGGGAACTTTCTTTTAAGCCTACGTTTAAACCTTCTTAATCCTTGCTACTCAAACTATGATCCACAGACAGCAGCTCCAGCATCCCCTGGGAGCTTGTTAGAAGTGTAGAATCTCAAGTCACATCCAAGAGCTACTGAATCAGGATCTTCACTTCAATAAGAATCCCAGCTCATCTGTATGCACAGTGAAGTTTGAGAAACATTTTGCATAATCACTTTTCTTCCTCTAACTGCATCCAATGATTATTAATCTTTTAATAACCCATAATGAAAGCTATTTACAAATATTATTACCTATTCATACCTATTAACACTATTAACTAAGTAACACTATTAACTAAGTGCCAAGCCCAACCTTCTTCAGTACATGTATTTTTCAACACACCCATAGAGTTATCATAAACTTTGGTATATTTATGACTCACTGGGAAGCCTTCCAAAAATTCAGGAGGCTACTTACAGAGACAGGGATTCATTAGATCTGAGATGACATCCAAGATCTCAATTTTCCATAGTCACCTAAGATTTTGCAAGTGGTCCATGGACCATAGTTTATGAAAAATGGTGTTATACTCTAAAATTTGTCAAAAAAAAAAAAAAACCCTCTGTTTCCCTTTCTTATCCTGCTAATCATGCTAATAGATGATATAGGGCTTTCCACGTGGCTCAGTGGTAAAGAATCTGCCTGCCAGTGCAGGAGTCACACGAGACATAGGTTCGATCCCTGGGTTGGGAAGATCCCTCAGAGGAGGAAATGGCAACACCCTCCAGTGTTCTTGCCCTCAAAATTGCATGGACAGAGGAGCCTGGTGGGCTACAGTTCATGGGGTTGCAAAGAGTCAGACACAACTGAGCAACTGACCTCTCAGCCACCCATAGAGATATATATTAGAAGTGTAGAAAGGCCAGAAAACACACCAAATCAAACTTTGTAGAACATTTTATGGTCTGATTATGCTGTTGTCATTCTTTCTGTTTGATGTTGTAACTTTGCTCTGGAAAAGAACATGTGAGCATTGCTGAGGCTGCAGAAAATATATTGCAATGTTCATTAATGAAGGGGAGTGATTTCTATCACTTTCTCTCTAATCAATGAGAACTATAAAGATTTATAAATAATTTATTGTAGTATTGATAACTATTTTTATAATTGTGAGAGGAAGGAGAAGGGTAAAGTTTAAAAAATAGATATGTTACAATGCTTACAGGAGAATTTTAAAGTAATTCTTAACCCAGCAGTATACACTATTTTGTATATGTTGGGCAGTAAGTAATTAATTGATAGTCATAGCTTACTGATTGTTCTTTCCACCAGAATTAAGGTAATTGGTAAAATGCATTAGAAATCTTTCAGAAGTTGATGCATAAACAAGAAAAGGCTTTAATAGAAGTACAAAGTACAATTTTAAAGATAACAGACAGAGTTTCCCATCTTCATTGAGAAACAGAAGCTGAAGAATAATCACCTTATATAGTTTTCCTTCAGAAAGACAAAAATTTAGTAATATACGGATGTGAGAGTTGGACTACAAAGAAAGCTGAGCACTGAAGAATTGATGCTTTTGAAGTGTGGTGTTGGAGAAGACTCTTGAGAGTCCCTTGGACTGCAAGGAGATCCAGCCAGTCCATCCTAAAGGAAATCAGTCCTGAATATTCATTGGAAGGACTGATGCTGAAGCTGAAACTCCAATACTTTGGCCACCTGATCCGAAGAACTGACTCACTAGAAAAGGCCCTGATACTGGGAAAGATTGAAGTTGGGAGGAGAAGGGAACAACAAAGGATGAGATGGTTGAATAGCATCACTGACTCTATGGACAGGAGTTTGAGTAAGCTCCAGGAATTGGTGATGGACAGAGAAGCCTGATGTGCTGCAGCCGATGGGGTCACAAAGAGTTGGACATGACTGAGTGACTGAACTGAACTGAAAGTGTGTTTATCAATGGCTGTTATTTAGAGATAGAACTGGAAATATAGTAGCAAAAGTTAGTAACACATATTTTATGAAAGGATTGAATAATCTATATATTTAATACTATATAAAAGACTTTTATGTTCAGTGGAAAAGCTCCGTCAGGTAGGAAAACCAGGGTCAGTGGGAATATCTGCCATTTAACCATATTGGAACTATCTTGGGAGCAGATATTGCAAATTTAACTTGAGTTACTAGAGTTACCTTTGGAGATTCTTTTTGAAGAATAACATCTACTGTAACACTAGACTTTATCAGAAATTGTGGAAATAAGAATTATGTTTGAGTATTTATCTATATATATAAATATATCCAGAGGAAGTTTAAGTACCTTTGAGCCACCAGGGAAACCCCATTTATCTATATATCCAGAGGAAGTATAAGTACCTGTAAGGTCATTCATCTATTTAAATCCAGTTTTATTCACAGGATTCTATGTGGACATTTCTGGAAGCTATTTCACAGTTGTTTAGTGAAGTGATGTAGGACTAAGTCAAAAAGCTGGGGGTCACAAGGAAGCAGATGTACTATTTAAGACAGATATAGGAAGGAGACTATAAATCCTGAGAAAGGATTTGTTTCATCATTAGTTGTTATTAGAAAGCAGTTCCCATGATCTGTCCTCATCAGGAAAGCCCTCTTACTTTTCTATAAAGAGGTGGTTATTAAAACTAAGATTACTCGGCAGTACAGCCAAGGAACTGCATCAGGTTTCCCTAATCCTTATAATGTGATTGATAAGAATCACACAGTGTCCTGGGGAAATGATTCGATTGACATTTCCTCCGGTGCACCTTTGTTAAAATGTTTGGATCAGCTTTAAAGGAATTGTGTTTTATTTTGGCTAAGTAGAGAAACCGTGTTTTCTTTTTATTTCCCGGGGTATATGTTTTTCCTTGTCCACGTCTGGTTCCAAATAGAATGATTACTCACATGAGCCTTTTGGCTTTTTTTTTTTTTTTTAATATTATGATTTACACCTTCCAAACATCTTCATGTTTACAGGTAGACCAGCAGTGAGGAGCTTAAGAGTGAGTTCTTTCTGGGTCTTTCAGCTGCCCTGTATCCTAGTTATCAGAGATGTCCAATGGACCCCAGTAGTTGATGTTGATGCAGCTTTGTTCAAACTCTGGCAATGGGAAATTTTCCTCATCATATCATGGTCACACCAGTTACAGATATGAATATCTGCTGGATAATACAGAAGATAAAGAAAACATTTTTTTTCTTTGAAACTTATGGGTAAGGGGTAGATTTAATGAAACCTGGATAAAAGAAGTCAAAGTTAGGTTTTATTTACACTGGTTTGTTTAAGAAAGTGGATTCATGTCGGTGTATGGCAAAGCCAATAGAGTATTGTAAAGTAAAATAAAGTAAAAAAAAAAAAAAGAAATTCTTAGAATTAGAAGGACCTACTGACTGAATTTATAAATAAAAGTAAGATAAGAGTGGATAGTATTCAAGAAGAAACAGAGCAGTGAGACTGAGATCCACAGAGAAATTTAGAACACTTTGTTAACTTATACAGAAAATAGCCTTGCTAAAAAAAAATAATAATAATAGAGTTTCTACACTATTGACATTTTTCCAAAATCAGAAGCAAGAAACTCTTTGAATTTCAAGTGAGAGTTTTACTTGGGGTCATGGTTGCAGTGGGGCCTCTGGAAAATAGGGATACATATCTTTCCTAACAGGGAGTGAGATGGCATCTACTCTTGGGTACCAATGTGTTATGGGGAATACTTTATGACCTAGACATGTTGGAATGTGCAATTCACCCTAAGGTATGGTACCTATAGGTGAGAATGTTTAAGCAGGTTTAAGAGAGATAAAACAGAAGCCAAGTTAAGGTCATTATGAGCAACTAAGGCTATGGCCCATGGCCTGTAAAGAAATTGAGAATGAAATAGTTATTATAAAATAAACTGCATTGCAAGGCTATTAAAGTATGCAAATGCTATTAAATGCATGGAGTATTTTATATAATATAAAAGTATTCCGTGCTGCTATTTAAGTCTGATACTGTTCCCCACATTTAATTCATAGTTTTCTGCAGGGAGGCTCAGCAGTAAATAGTTAACATAGTCCTCAGCAAGCCAGAGTCATTGAAAATGATAGTTGGTAACTTGCATTAAAATTAAGGAACTAGGCAAAGCTCCAGAATGCTTTCACAGGAAGTGACTGAGAAGCACAGACCTCATCACTGAGGACCACCCTATCAAGAGAGGAAACATACGTGTTCATCTTTACTATCCTTGGAACCTAGTGCAGTACAAGGTACATAGATTTGTTGTTTTGTTTGGCCATGAGTTTTGTGTGTGCATGTCCCAGAATGGACTGGTATAATGGTTTCCTGTTAATGCTAAATTGAAGTCTTAGTGTAATATCCTTTAAAAAATTCTGTGTGCCCCTCCTTCTCATCTCCCAAAAAGCTGAAATGGGAAATATATGAATTTAAAAAGGCAAAATAAATTAGAGTGGCAAATGAAAAAGCAAGACAAACCCCAAATAAGTTTCTGGATGGGGAAAAAAGCCAAATCAATAATAACAGGAGCGTTAACATACCTGATTAAACATGATACTTAGAATCGGGGCAGTGGGTTAAATTGGAACATTGATGTTTAGCAAAAAGGATTCATTTGCATGAAGAAATCAGAGCTGTCATCAACTGCTATTATAGTTTTAGTAAGTCTTTAAATATTTGTCTTTTTCCTTTGTACTTTTCCATTACACACGGCACATTGTAACCAGATCAGTGGGGTAGCCAAAAGAGCAGAATTTATATTGCAAAATGAATGCTGATGGTTAATAGCCGAGCAGCATAATGAGCCACAATTCTGGTGAAGAGTCCAGGCTTATACAGATGGTTCAAGTCTAAACAGTGACCCTCCCAAGGCTGACGATTTCTTCAGTACTCCCAGATGGCCCAGGCTGTAGGAGGCCTCGTAAATCAACCCTTGCTGTAACTGCGGCTGCTGGAAATGATGAGAAGCAGCCTTGTAAATTTTCCTCTGGGATGTGAGGATGGCACGGATCACTCCACTTAGCTTCCAGCATGATTCCATTCATGGTGAGGTTGGGTACATTCTAAACAGCTTTTCCTCTTCGTGACAGTCTTTAGCCAAATCCATGTTCCAAAATCAGAACATTTTACCTAGGCATAAATTATTAATGTTTTCTTGCACAATGGAGAGTGAGGGGATGAGCAATACAGTAGTGAAGGATGAGATTCCTGGTAAAGACAATAGCTTGTGCTTATTAGGTGCTTTCTGTGAGCAAGGCATTAGGTTAAGCCCCTTCAGTGCATGCTGCCATTTAATCCTAGCAAAATTCTAATGAGTTAAATACCATTCTAATCCTCATGTTAATGAAAAAGAAAATGAGATTTATAAAGATTAAATAACTTGCTCAAGTAGCAGAACTGAGATTTGAACCCAAATCTTGTCTGATCCCAAATCCCATGCTTTTAACCACAGTATATTGGTTTTCCTTGAAAAGGAGCAAGAGAGAACTAAAATTTGGTACCATGGTCTATCTGGGCAATGCTTTAATGTCTTGTTTTACTACAATATGATTCTTTTAGAATTCAGTGAAGCTAAGACCCATTTGGTAGATTTCCTTCTATTTCCAGAGAAAGGAAGAGATCAGAATGAAAACTCGTTCTTCGGCAGGACATGATTGTACTCCTTGCCTCTCAGCATTTGACCCACATTTTCAGGCTCAAGTTAAATGTCATCCTCCCTGCGTAAACTTTTCCAGCAGAACCCTCACCTGCAAAGTCAATATTAAGCACTCTTTTCCTGCACAGTCACCACCAAATCTTATACATATCATTTCCTCTCTTCTCTGCATCTCAAATATTTCTAGAGGGTAAATTTCGATTCATTTCCAAAGCACAACTCCAGGATGAGAAAAGATTGTAGTACTGAGCTAAATCTTATTGAAATCGTATAGTTAGATGTTTTTATTGACAATTTTAAAGTGCCTAAGGATTGCAGCCATGAAATTAGAAGATGCTTACTCCTTGGGAAAGAAGTTATGACCAACCTAGATAGCATATTCAAAAGCAGAAACATTACTTTGCCAACTAAGTTCCATCTAGTCAAGGCTATGGTTTTTCCAGTGGTCATGTATGGATGTGAGAGTGGGACTGTGAAGAAGGCTGAGCACCGAAGAATTGATGCTTTTGAACTGTGGTGTTGGAGAAGACTCCTGAGAGTCCCTTCGACTGCAAGGAGTTCCAACCAATCCATTCTGAAGATCAGCCCTGGGATTTCTTGGGAAGGAATGATGCTAAAGCTGAAACTCCAAAACTGTGGCCACCTCATGCAAAAAGTTGACTCATTGGAAAAGACTTTGATGCTGGGAGAGACTGAGGGCAGGAGGAGAAGGGGATGACAGATAGGATGAGATGGCTGGATGGCATCACTGACTCAATGGACGTGAGTCTGAGTGAACTCCGGGAGTTGGTGACGGACTGGGAGGCCTGATGTGCTGCGATTCATGGGGTCGCAAAGAGCTGGACATGACTGAGTGACTGAACTGAACTGAACTGAAGGAAAAAACAAAAACCCAGTCAAAACTGATTAATTTGTATAAAATAATTTGATCCCGGACTAGATGCCTTTACCCAGGTGAGTCATTTGTCACACGCGTACCAGGTGAGAGACGATTAGGTTCAGGTTCACGGTAGTATAGAGAAGTGCCGTGGGCACATGTTGGCTGCTGCTGCTGGGCCAGCACCTCTTCTTTCCTTTATCGGAGTTGATTCAAGCACTCATTCAGAAAACATCATGTGTACACTGTGCCCTAAGTTGGGTAGTGACCAGAAGACTGAAGTGGTTTTCCAGGAGAGGTAAATTACCAAGATGAACATAATGGCAAAAGTCTCTATTTTCAAAGGACTCATTTTCTATTAGAGAAAACATGCAGACTTTTGCTCCCACCTGTGTGCTGTGCTGTGCTTGCCACTCAGTCATGTCCGACTCTTTGTGACCCCACAGACTGTAGCCCACCAGGCTGCTCTGTCCATAGCGATTCTCCAGGCAAGAATACTGGAGTGGGTTGCCATGCCCTCTTCCAGGGGATCTTCCCAACCCAGGGATCACACCCAGGTCTTCTACATTCCAGGTGGATTCTTTACATCTGAGCCACCAGGGAAGCCCAAGAATACTGGAGTGGGTAGCCTATCGCTTCTCCAGGGGAACTTCCTGACCCAGGAGTTGTACCAGGGTCTCCTGCATTGCAGGCAGATTCTTTGCCAGCTGAGCTACCAGGGAAGCCCTTGCGTCCACCTATATTTAGCATTATTTTGTTCTGACCTATCACAGAAACAATTTTTTCATTTGTTTAACACTTGACAGCCTATGAAGCACTATCACATTCATTTATTGTTTCATTTATGTTCAAGAAAGGCCCCCAACCAGCATCCTACTGATGCTGAAGACCTAACACTTTGTTATTTCTTGTATCTAGTTCCCAGCGATTAGAGGCAATCAGTGGATGGTCATGCTAATTTAAGATCATGCTGATGACATAGAGAAGAGGTTGAGATTATGTTATAAGCATCAAAGGAGCATGTTCCAAGCTAAACTTCTCTATTGTGATAAGTCAGTCTCTGGTTCCATTTTTAGCTCTTAGTCTGAAGGAAAAAATAAAATATTTTCTACCTTAAAAAAAAAAAAACACCCATATTGAAACTGCAGCACTTCTTTTATGCTCCATCACAGTTTCTCATTGTAATGCTGTCTTCCTATTGAGATGCCGCACCTCAGGCCATTTCTGCACAACTGTAACCAACTGTCATCAATAAAGTCAAGAAAACAAGACAGAAGATTTTTACTGTGGTTGTAGTTTTGTTTTGTTTTCAAGAAAGAAGAGCAGAAGACAGGTAACTTTGACAAACAGGAAAAAAAGCTTTTACAGATAAATGGCATGTTTACATCCATTTTTTTTTCCCCTATCATAAAAGCACCCAAATCGGTCTCCTCCTTCTAATTGATAACACTGGACTGTATTTGAGAGAATAGCACATTGCTTTGAGGATCAGTTGAGTCAATTTTTTTAAGGCTTAAAGGGGTGATAGGAGATTAATGTTTGCCTTCTTGGCACTGACTGTGCCAGCCTCCTCCTGAGAAGGAAGCACAATATCACTCACTGAGCAGAGACAGTAAAGATGAGTTCTGCAACCAGTTGGACCCTGAGGGTCACACACCCCAGTGACAGTGCTGTCAATACAACCGTATCCCACCAAATAATAATGCAGTCTTAAATTTAAGTATAGCTCCAGGCTAGATCATTTCTCTTTTGAAATAGCAATTGACTCACCAACCATGGGGGGGAAAAAATGTGATTTTGGAAAAAAGCCAGAAAGTTAAGGCATATATGCTTGCTCAACAATGAATATTCTCCTCCAAAATAGACATGACTCATTAGTACAATTACCACCAAAATATTCCCCACCACCCAAGTCCTAGCAAAGAAGTAAAAATATTGATAAAGGTGGAGTGGTTCATCACTTTCATTGAAAGAGGAACAGGTAAAAATGCATATCCAGGTTTTCAATTGGTTTGTTTCTACTTTCTAGATACAAAGAAATGAAAAGATTATGAAATTCTATCATTTGAACAGATAGGAGAGCTTGTCAGACATTCAGCCAGTGAAATATCAGTTGAAAACGATAATTAAATTATTTCCATTTAAAAATGTCATTTTCTGTATGAGGAACAACATTTTGAGGATGGTGACCTTTTCTCTCTCATTAGGCTCAGAGAAAATAAGCAGATAGAGAGCGTAAGCTATTTAGATTAGATGAGGGAGACTTTTTTGATGAGGGGAGAACACTACATGGGAAAAACTTTCTCACAGATTCCTGAAAACTAGATGATATTTTCTGTTCAGTCAGTCAGTTCGGTCGCTCAGTCATGTCCGACTCTTTGTGACCCCATGAATCACAGCGTGCCAGGGCTCCCTGTCCATCACCAACTCCCAGAGTTCACTCAAACTCATGTCCATCAAGTCAGTGATGCCATCCAGCCATCTCATCCTCTGTCTCCCCCTTCTCCTCTTGCCCCCAATCCCTCCAGGAATCAGAGTCTTTTCCAATGAGTCAACTCTTCTCATGAGGTGGCCAAAGTACCTGGAGTTTCAGCTTTAGCATCATTCCTTCCAAAGAAATCCCAGGGCTGATCTCCTTCAGAATGGACTGGTTGGATCTCCTTGCAGTCCAAGGGACTCTCGGGAGTCTTCTCCAACACCACAGTTCAAAAGCATCAATTCCTTGGTGCTCAGCTTTCTTCACAGTCCAACTCTCGCATCCATACATGACCACAGGAAAAACCATAGCCTTGACTAGATGGACCTTTGTTGGCAAAGTAATATCTCTGCTTTTTAATATGCTGTCTAGGTTGGTCATAACTTTCCTTCCAAGGAGTAAGCATCTTTTAATTTCATGGCGGCAATCACCAACTGCAGTGATTTTGGAGCCCCAAAAAACAAAGTCTGACACTGTTTACAGTTTCCCCCATCCATTTCCCATGAAGTGATGGGACCGGATGCCATGATCTTCGTTTTCTGAATGTTGAGCTTTAAGCCAACTTTTTCACTCTCCTCTTTCACTTTCATCAAGAGGCNTTCATGTATATGCATTAGTATACTGTATTGGTGTTTTTGTTTCTGGCTTACTTCACTCTATATAATAGGCTCCAGTTTCATCCACCTCATTAGAACTGACTCAAATGTATTCTTTTTAATGGCTGAGTAATACTCCATTGTATATATGTACCACAGCTTTCTTATCCAATCATCTGCTGGCCACCAGGGAAGCTCAAGGTGACAATAAAATATTTCAAAGGCAAATACTTAACAGATTGCTTAAAAGGTAAATAAGCTAAAAATCTGTTATAAAAGCAGCCCAATGTTTTAAGAAATCTTGTCCTCTTAACAGAGAGAAAAATTAAATTCAAGTTTTTCATCATTTACTTTTAAAATTTGCTTAACTAAATTTATTCTAAATTTACCCAATCCTGACCATGCACATAATGCTTTTCTCAGGATTTCTTTTCCACAATCCTTCATCACTTTTGGTATCCATGTTGGTTTGTCCCTTATTTTTTCCATGTAGAAACCATCAGTTCTAGGACAAAAATTGCTTTCTTTTCCCTTAACAAAATACAACTTCATTCCTCTTACCATCTTTTACTGAAAACACACATCCCACTTTCCTACTATATAATGAAATGCTTCCCTTATTATTTCTAGTAGCTTTAATTATATTTTTAAGTTAGACTCCTCAACTCTTAATTTCTATTGAAGACTAAGAATTAGCCAATTATTAATTAACTTTTATATTTCCATTCTGTAGACAGGCATCATAAATACCAACAATTTCTAAAATATGTGCTTTCATTTAGAAAATAACTCAGTATAGCACCAAACATATTTACTGATAGTTCTAAATACCTTTATTTTTTTTCTGTAAAGGGACACTAATGTTCAATTAGTTTCAATATTTCATTTTGTTCTGGAATGACACAGCTATTCAATCAACTTTCATTATATAACTTAATTTAGTACAACTCTAAAATTTTAAGTTACTAAGTATCTGGAGAAATTATTCTTAAGTAGACATTCCTAAAATAGTTATCCCCAAAGAGTTCACTCAAAAGCTCTTCTTTCATTTACATTTAATTTAGTTATAAAAATTTCATCATTCCAAGTCATTTTTCTTGCTTACAAATTTGCAACAAACATAAGATCTTATTTGACTTCTATTAAACCTAGGTACAATAAAGATGTTATACTTAATGTTGACTCTAAAGACATGTCTATATTAATTGAATCAATAAACTTTAACTCCAGGTATTAATTTAATACTGACTATTTCCCAGTTCACATGAACCTGAAACTCATCCTGGCCAGTTTTTCTTTTCTATTTCTGAGAATTTATATAAGCACTTGATTTCCTTTAAGCCAATTAAATGGAGCTTATTTACAAATTGGGGCTTCCTAAGTGATTCAGTGGTAAAGAATCTACCTGCTAATGCAGAAGCCCCAGAAGACCAGGATTTGATTCCAGGGTTGGAAAGATCCCTAGAGGAGGAAATGGCAACCCACTCCAATGGACAGAGGAGCTGGGGTGGCTACAGTCCATAGGGTCACAGAGTTGGACACAGCCAAAGCGACTTAGCATAGCACAGCACATTTACAAATTAAATTTGATTATAGGACCCAAAGGTAAAGACATATAGTTACACATGTAAATAATAGACAGACACAACCAGAGATTTCATAGGTTCATTTTCTAAACTTAGTCATAAATCAGGTATTACAAAATAAAGCTCACTAGTTTATAACAGTTGGAATAAGTTAACTTTAAAAGATCTTTCTCTCCCCCCACCCCATTCTCAGGAATTAGAGAAGGTATGGATAAGTGTTCCTGAGGGCACTGGTCTCANCTTAGTCATAAATCAGGTATTACAAAATAAAGCTCACTAGTTTATAACAGTTGGAATAAGTTAACTTTAAAAGATCTTTCTCTCCCCCCACCCCATTCTCAGGAATTAGAGAAGGTATGGATAAGTGTTCCTGAGGGCACTGGTCTCAAGGCACAGGGAGAAAAAGGAAAGTTTTCCTAGAAAGATCTATTCCCTCAATTTCAGAATTCTGAGAAGATTCCTTTTTTTCAAGCTAACTTTCTCTAACAACTGTGTATGCAATAAAAATGCCCATTTTGGCTATTTTGAGGGCAAAGTTTTTCCTTTAATTCTGTATTATGTAGACACTAGCAAGTATGCTTTGTAGATACATAAAGTGGAAGCAGTGGCAGATTTTATTTTCTTGGGTTCTAAAATCACTGTGGTTGGTAACTGTAGCCAGGAAATTAAAAGACACTTGTTCCTTGGAAGGAAAGCTATGACAAATCTAGACAGCATATTAAAAAGCAGAGACATCACTTTGCCAACAAAGATCCATATAGTCAAAGCTGTGGTTTTTCCAGTAGTCATATATGGATGTGAGAGTTGAACCATAAAGCAGGCCAAACACCAAAGAATTGATGCTTTCAAATTGTAGTGCTGGAGAAAACTCTTGAGAATCCCTTGTACTTCAAGGAGATCAAACCAGTCAGTCCTAAAGGAAATCAACTCTGAATATTCATTGGAAGGACTGTTGCTCAAGCTGAAGCTCCAATACTTTGGCTACCTGATGCGGAGAGCCAGCTTGTTGGAAAAGACCCTGATGCTGGGAAAGATTGAAGAAGAAAGAATGGAGAAGGGGGTGGCAGAGGATAAGATGGTTAGGTAGCATCACCGACTCAATGGACATGAATTTGAGCAAACTCCAGGAGATAATAGAGTACAGAGGAGTCTGGTGTGCTACAGTCCATGGGGTCACAAGGAGTCGGACATGACTTAGCAATTGAACAACAACAAAGGTACATAAAATCGGTGACAGTGTTAGAGACTGACTTTCCAATGCCCCTGACTTCTCTATTTCCCATTCTAAAGTTGAATTTGTCAGAGATAAAATTCTGTTGATGAAACTGTATGATTGGCCAGCGTGCTTCTTGTGCGCTTACCTCCTCTAAGTATCTCCCTGGAGTCATTTTGGCCTCTTATGTGGCTTGGTTCTCCTGGTCGAAGACTACCATGGGTGTTTGGATCACTGAATGACCAATTCTTGGACATGATCCCCCGATGAGCAAGTCTTTTAATTAATAAATAGGTTTTCCTATGGGACCACTGCATGGTATTCGGGCTCCACCACTCCCATAAATTTCTCAGTTGCCTTAAAACTCATAACCAACCTAGAGAAGTCTTGTCCCTCTTGTTCAGAGCAAAGCTCTCAAGTAATATCTTTTTTAATCCCCACAAATTCTGCTGAGGCAGCCAAATAAAGGGAAAGTGTCAGATCAGCCACTTACCTACCCACTCAGCCCAGATCTCTCAGTCTCTTCAACTGAGAAAACCATGGCATCTTTCAACCTGTCCTCCCAGTATCTTAGTTTCCTAAGAGCTTTTTGTTATATAGCTGTTGAGAGCTATTGTTAAATGGCTCTAACAACTTGATACAAAGCAGCAAGACCGGAGGTACTCTGTATCACAGTGGGATTTGTGCTAGTGGGTGACCACAGCCTCAGTAGAGATGGGACTCACTTGGGAATGGGTTCAGCTAGAAACTTCTGCTCTCCAGCCCTGCCACCTCAGGTTACCCTAGTGGCTGCTCAGAGGTAGATTCATAAAACTATGTACAAATATGCATACTGCAGTACAGTTCCTAAAATTAGAAAAAATATTGGGGTAAGTAAACAACATGACACCCACATGATAGAATGCCAGTCATCCTCCAAAAATCAGGTTGAGGAAGACTAGCCACCGACATGTGAAAAATGTTCAGATTATATTGCTCAGAAAAAAGTAGCAGTGTACAAAACAGAAGTTGCTCAATTATTCTATTTCTCTTCAAGAGTCACCTAATTTTATATTTGCGAAAAGATTTTGAATTCTAAGATATTGAATGAAGAGATTATGGGTGGTTTTGTTCTTTGTGTGTGTGTGTGTGTGTGTGTGTGTGTGTGTGTGTGTGTGTGTGTTGTGTCTTTCTCACATAACTATAAGGTATGGGCTAAAAGCTTAGATTTTAGACTTCTAATTTATCCCTGGCTTTGCCACTGGATGATTTCTCTGAATTACTTAACCTCTCAAGCATCATTCTCCTGACTTCTATAATGTGCCAATAACAATAACGACAGCATAGAATTATTCCAAATGTTCATGAGGTATTGTGTATCTGGCACACAATAAGTATTTTAAAATATTTTTCAAAAAAATTGATCATATTTTATGCAGGAGGAAATGCTATCAAAGGAGGGAGAGGGAGAAGGAAGGAGGGGGAAAGGAAGGAGAGGAGAAGCTGTTCACTCTGTAAAGCTGTCCTAAGACCCTAGTCAACAGAGGGGCCTTGTTGGGGGGGCCTCAGAGTTGGACCCCCACAGGGCCAGAGCAGACCTCTCTCAGCAGATTTCTGCTTGGGATATGTGGCCTAAAGAGCTAATCCCCCTTCTCCATCCCCTAGTCCCCCCGGGAAACTGCTTCATTTATATCCTAAAGAGCTTCTCAGATGAAGATGTCAGTGCTTATAAATACTGGTTGAGAATGAGTTAAAACTACCAGGAGGGGCTACATCTCTCCTGTGGTTCTGAGAAGGAGGTGTTCAGAGACACGATTTAACTAACTCATCCTGACAGGCTTGAAAATGGGCCTGTGTTTCCACATGAAGCCAGACTATGCTTTCCCCAAGGAGCCCACACCAGTGAGTCCCCACACACTGTACTGAGCAGCAGCCCTTGATGTGAAGCTGCTACATTCAACAAAGAGGCTGAGGACTGAATCTAATTATTCACAAAGTAAAGCTGATGAGAAGGCACGTGCCAACCCGTGAGAGTGGAGAGCCTATACAACTTCATTCCTTGAACTGTGTTTCCTGTGTTACCTAAATAAGATGGCTCACACCTTAGTTTGGGAACAGAGTTTATTGAAAAAGCTTCTGTAGCACTTTTACTCTGGTTTTTATTTTTCCTTGAATTCAAATTATGTTTATCTTTGAAATTAGCCTTCTCTAAAAAGACTACTTTTTTTTTTTGCTTATCGAGACAAGTCAACATTATTATGGCTCAGTTTTGAAAAACAGACTGTCCTATATACTATTGGGAAAACCACAGCAAGTTCCAAGGAAACTTACTTGGAACAATTTTTGAGGCTTCTAGCATAGTTAGTAATGACAAAACTTATTCATATATTGAGTAGAATTTTACATGATCAGTCTTAAGATTATAAAATAACTCAATAACATTTTGAAAGTAATATGGGGTTAATTAAGTTTCTGAGCTTCATTTGAATTTCTGAGTTTTGATATTCATCTTATTTGAAGACTCAGCTAGAAATTTATTTTCTGATTGGCTGTTACTGAGACCACACTTGGGAAAAAATATCTTTCTTTGGAACTGCTCATAGCTCAAAAGTTATATGCAGTCAATACACAGTGGTTGACCACTACTAAGGAATCAACAGAAGTTGAGGTCTTGACCCTTGAAATCTCAGGACAGTGTTGAGCTATGATGAATTTTCTGGAGAAGAAAATGGCAAACTACTCTAGCTTTCTTGCCTGTGAAATTCTATGGCTAGAGAAGCCTGACAGGCCACAGTCCATGGAGTCACAAAAGAATTAGACACAACTTATAGACTAAACAACAACCTGCTGAGTTTTCAGAAGCCCATTCTGCAGAAGGAAGTGACACTCCCTGCCAATACTTTAATCCCTACTAGCATGTGGAAATCACACCCTGGTTTTACTTATCCTCTCAATGTTCCTTAAACCCATGATTCTGTAAGAGATGTGTGTATCTGCAATCATTTAAAGCCAACACTTGACAGGGGGAATCTGTTCTAGCTAGCAAAAGTATCCAGTAAGTTTTTCCCATGTTTGCATTTTCATCAGTGTCTAATCCATGTCACTTCCTCTGCAACTTAATTAGATGCTGCTGTTCTACCTCCTAGTTGTTCCCATGTATGTCTCCTGTTTCCATGATCAGGAATCAAACTTTCCCAGATCACCTCTGCTACGTTCTGAGTATTCTGGAGTAGCTTAAGTGACTAGTGATGGACTTCCTCTGCCAGGTATATCACCATGTTAAACTCCAGATTAGGGGTGCTGAGTGTATCCCTTATTTCTCCTGCTGTTATAAAGAATAGCTTCAGTGAGCATTTTCTCTCTCCCAAGACATTCCATGCCCAACCAGAGGCTGACACAGACACACCATATCAAGTAAAATGTGCATATATTTAATCTCAAATGGAAAACATACTCATCTAAATAAGTCGTGAAACTAGGAAAATGATCTAGAAAATTTGAAAGCTTTAAGGAACAGAGAAAAGCTCCTCTTGTGCCTCCTCAATTACATTATGATCAGAAAATGGAAAGAGCAGCTGATGTCCAAAAAAATTATGGTTTTGGAAGAACTTATATATTAGCTTTACAATCCAGGAAGTACACGGTTTATGAATAGATATTTCAGTGTTTCAATTAAAAAAGCAAAAACTCTATTGAATCTTTAATAGAGGAGTTTTAGGATACTTTTTTAGTCAGCGATGCCTTGGGCAGAGAGAAACCAAAGAACTGTGGCACGTGCACCTGCCTTTTGATTTTGGGGGTGGCGGAGAGGCCTCTGAAGAAGACGCAGAATGGATAGAAGGGAACCCGCCCACAGTTCCTACAACTCCATGCCCTTCCTCTGTCATCCTTTCCACTGTGCCGTGACCTGGAAGGCACAGGATTGGTGAACTGAGTTGAATTCCCTGGTATCTACATAGAACTGCCAGTGCTCAGTAAATGTTTACTGACTTGAATATACAGACAAGACTGGATTTTAGCTCTCCTAAACTGAGAGTGGGCTTCTGTGATAATAAACATCTCTTCCTGAATTATGCGTTTCTTTGCACTCTAATTCAGCTCTAAACTCTACATCCTAGTGTCTTCATGGCTGCAGTTAAAATCCACCTCATTTTATTTGCCCTTTAGGAGAAACAGAATGTCATCCATTTCTGGATTCCAGACAAAAGTTGTATACACTCTAGGTCCCCACTTCTCTAACTGATTTGGTCACAAACTCTTTAAACTGCCTTCTCCCACCTTTATCAGCCTGAGCCTAACCAAGCCCTTCAATCCTTCCCCAGTCTTGACAGTCTCGTAACTCACCAGTGGGCACCTGGCATTTGTGTTCAGTGTGTGCAATTCTATCAGCAAGCTGTCTGGCGGCCTCAGAGGCTTTCTTTCCTTGTTTTTACCCTTGTGGGACTCTGTTCAGTTACTCTGATCAAATTGCTTGAGAAGCCATTTTTGTCACATTCACTTTGATTCCTTGCTGAGTGGAAGAGTGGGGAGTGAGCTTTTAAGGAGCTAAAGAAAAAGTGATGAGACACAGATTCACCAGTAATGAAAAGCTGCTTATAATCACCAGGAGATGGGATTTGTATTAAACTGTTGATGGCTAGAAAACCTCCAGATTAGAGGTAATACTGCTGCTACTGCTAAGTCACTTCAGTCGTGTCCGACTCTGTGTGACCCCAGAGACGGCAGCCCACCAGGCTCTCCTGTCCCTGGAACTCTCCAGCCAAGAACACTGCAGTGGGTTGCCATTTCCTTCTCTAATGCATGAAAGTGAAAAGTGAAAGCGAAGTCGCTCAGTCATGTCCGACTCCTAGCGACCCCATGGACTGCAGCCTACCAGGCTCCTCCGTCCATGGGATTTGCCAGGCAAGAGTACTGGAGTGGGGTGCCATTGCCTTCTCCAAGAGTTAATACTAGGATTTACTAAAAGACACTTCACTTATCAAACAATTTACCTTAAAAAAAAAAAAAAAGCCTTAGGTACTTAGGTACATTTGCAATATTATTGTACTGAGTTGACAAAAATTTTTTTTCGGGTTTTTCCATATGCTCTTACAGAAAAACTTGAATGGACTTTTTGGCCAACTCACTGGTTAGTAGTAGCTGCAACTAACAATCAGGTGTTGTTCTAAGTGTGTGTGTTATGTGTATTAAGTTGCTTCAGTTATGTCTGCCTTTTTGTGACCCTATGGACTGGAGCCCACCAGGCTCCTTTGTCCAGGGGATTCTCCAGGAAAGAATACTGGAGTAGGTTGCCATGACCTCCTCTTGGAGAACTTACCAACCTAAGGATCGAACCTGTATCTCTTATGTTTCCTGCATTGGCAGGCAGGTTATTTATGATTAGCGCCACCTGGGAAGTCCTAAGTGCTTCACCTGTGTTCTCATTTAACACTAAGGCATCCCTAAGATGCAAATGCTGTTTTTACTGTCACTTTGCAGATAAGGAAACTGAGACAGAGAAAGGCAAAAAAATGTGCCTGAGTTCTCAGGTNATTAGCGCCACCTGGGAAGTCCTAAGTGCTTCACCTGTATTCTCATTTAACACTAAGGCATCCCTAAGATGCAAATGCTGTTTTTACTGTCACTTTGCAGATAAGGAAACTGAGACAGAGAAAGGCAAAAAAATGTGCCTGAGTTCTCAGGTCCAGTTCAGTTCAGTTCAGTCACTCAGTCATGTCTGACTCTTTGCGACCCCATGAATCGCAGCACGCCAGGCCTCCCAGTCCATCACCAACTCCCGAAGTTCACCCAAACTCATGAGCATCAAGTCAGTGATCCCATCCAGCAATCTCATCCTCTGTCATCCCCTTCTCCTCCTGCCCCCAGTCCCTTCGAGCATCAGGGTCTTTTCCAGTGAGTCAACTCTTCTCATCAGGTGGCCAAAATAATGGAGTTTCAGCATCAGCATCAGTCCTTCCAATGAACACCCAGGACTGGTCTCCTTTAGGATGGACTAGTTGGATTNCCTTGACGTACTCCTTTTCCTATTTGGAACCAGTCTGTTGTTCCATGTCCAGTTCTAACCGTTGCTTCCTGACCTGCATACAGGTTTCTCAAGAGGCAGGTCAGGTGGTCTGGTATTCCCATCTCTTTCAGAATTTTCCACAGTTTATTGTGATCCACACAGTCAAAGGCTTTGGCATAGTCAATAAAGCAGAAATAGATGTTTTTCTGGAACTCTCTTGCTTTTTCGATGATCCTTATTGACACGTGATTCACATTGCCATAAATTCACGTTTGGAGTGTAGGATTTAGTGGTTCACAGGCTGGGGCAGCCATCAGCACTATCTAATTCCAGAACATTTCCTCATAGGGAACCCTGCACCTGGGAGCAGTCACTCCCATTCTCCGTACCCCGCCAGTCACTGGTCTCTGTGGATCTGCCTATTCTGGACACTTTGTCTAAATGGCTCCTTCCCTAGCGTAAGCACCACACGTGTCTGAGGTCAGCAGCTGTGACGACCTTTCCCATGAAAGCCGTGTAACCGCAGCTGTTTCACTGAGTTGTCACCTATCCCTGTGTCACATAGGACAGAGACCACGGTGTCCATTCAATCAGGGACGGAGCCGACCGAGAGCCAGAGAGGCCAAGTGACTCATCGGCTGGGCGGAGCGCAGACCTGAAGCCCAGATCCGTGTCTTCCGTTTCCTCATCTAGTCTCTTTCCTC
Organism: Neotragus pygmaeus; assembly: GCA_006410875.1. Lineage (NCBI taxonomy): Eukaryota > Metazoa > Chordata > Mammalia > Artiodactyla > Bovidae > Neotragus > Neotragus pygmaeus. The sequence continues at coordinate 666,924 of SJYV01043538.1, read as the reverse complement.
CTGCCGGGGCTGGTGGTGTAGGTCACACCAGAGATCCCCGTAAGAGGAAGATGCCCTGTGGTCACGTCTTGGGGTCTACATGGAAGATGCATTATTGTCCCTTATGCATAGGATGCTGTGCATTAGCCATCCAGGAATGGGGCTGGGCTTCTTCCCTTTGCCCAGTCTAACTTCCTGCTCATTGTGTGTGTGTATGTATATGTGTATGTGTCTGTGAGTATGTCTGTGTGTGTCTGGGAGTGTGTCTGTGTTATCTGTGTGTCTGTGTATGTCTGTATGTGTCTGTGCGTGTCTGTGTGTGTGTCTCTGTGTGTNTTATTGATATTTCTCCCAGCAATCTTGATTCCACTTGTGCTTCCTCCAGCCCAGTATTTCTCATGATGTACTCTGCATAGAAGTTAAATAAGCAGGGTGACAATATACAGCCTTGACGTACTCCTTTTCCTATTTGGAACCAGTCTGTTGTTCCATGTCCAGTTCTAACTGTTGCTTCCTGACCTGCATACAGATTTCTCAAGAGGCAGGTCAGGTGGTCTGGTATTCCCATCTCTTTCAGAATTTTCCACAGTTTATTGTGATCCATACAGTCAAAAGCTTTGGTATAGTTAGAATGGGTCTAATTACAGTTTTAATTAGGTAGGGATGAAGAAACTCTTTCTTAAAAACAATATTTTAGCCCCATAACTCTTTTTAAGACTAATCTTCCTATTTTGAAATAATTATGGATTCACATGCAGTTTTAGAAAAGAGATACCACCACCCTTTATCCTGGAGAAGGACATGACAACCCCAGTATTACCCTTTCCCTTCCTCTCTATCCGTAACACCTGCCAACCATTAATTTCTTTTGCATTTCTAAAATTTTGTGACTTCAAAAGTGCTATGTAAATTGAATCGTCCATGATGTGGCCTGTGGTGATGCTTTTCACTCAGCTTGATTCCCTGAAGATTCATCTAAGTCGATATGTGTATCTATTGTTCCTTTTTATTGCTGAGTAAAATTTTGTGGTTATATGTACCACAATTCGTACAGCCATTCACCCACCTCAGGACATCGGGGTTGTTTACAATTCTAGGCAATTTTGAATAAAGTTATTATAGACATTCACTTACAGATTTTTAAGAAGTATTTATTTATTATTTTGTAGCTGCGTTGGGTCTCAGTTGTGGCGTGCAGGGTCTTTCCACTGTGGCCCGTGCACTCCTCTCTAGCTGTGGGGCCTGGGCTCTCTAGTGTGTGGCTGAGGCACACAGGTTTAGTCATTCTGAGGCATGTGGGATCCTAGTTACCTGGCCAGGGGTTGAACCTGCATCCTCTGCATTGGGAGGTGGATTCTTAACCTCTGAACTGCCACGGACGTCCCCACCTACAGATTTTTATGTGAACATAAGATTTTATTTCTCAGGGATAAGTGCCCAGGAAAGCAGTTTTTGAATTGTATAGTAATTGAGCATTTGATTTTACAAGAAAATGCCAAAGTGTTTTCCAGGGTGACTGTACCATTTCAATTTTCACCAGCAATGTATGAGTGATCTTGTTTCTCCAGTTTCTGCTGTCATTAATTTTTCTTTCATTCTTATAGGTGTATAGTGATATCTCAATGGGGTTGGTTTTAGTCTTCCCTTCCCTAATGGCTAATGAGACTGATATATTTTTAGCTTAAGTGAAAATCCTGTGTATACCCTCTGGTGAAATATTAGTTCTTGTCTTCTGCTTACTTTCTGATTGGATTGTTTGATATTTACTGCTGAGTTTTTAATTTTTTTTTTTTTACATATTCTAGTTTCTAATACTCTGTCAGATATGTAATTCAAAAATATTTTCTTCCAGTGGGTAGCCTATCTTTTCATTCTCTCAATGAAAGTCTTTAATGAGAGTCTTCAGAGTTCAAATGTTTTAAAATTTTGCTGTGATTCAAGTTATCACAAATCTTTCCTATTATGGTTCATGTCTATGATCATTTAGTCTAGCACTAGATCCTGAAAATTTTCTATTTTTTCCTGAAAATTTTACAGTGTAAGATTTTACATTTAAATCCATGATTCATTTTGAGTTAATTTTTGTATAAGGTGTGTGGCTTTGGTGAGGGTTCATTTTTTTACCTGAGAATATGGAGTTTTCTAGAACCATTTGTTGAAAAAACTATCTTTCCTCCATTGAGTTACTTTTGTAACTTTAGAATGCCACAACTTTTAACACCAGAGAAGACACAAATTTAGCTAAGTTTTCATATATTTAAGAAAAATACTTGTTCAAGCTTAGAGAGTGCTAATTCTGAGTGTAGGCATTCTTCTCTGCTCTTTACATGTAACTTGAATAATTAATAATGTAACTTTATTCATTTCATAGCTCAGTCGGAAAAGAATCTGCCTGCAGTGCAGGAGACCCAGGTTCGATCCTTGAGTCGCGAAGATCCCCTGGAGAATGAAATGGTAACTCACTCCAGTGTTCTTGCCTGGAGAATCCCAGGGATGGGGGAGCCTGGTGGGCTGCCGTCTATGGGGCTGCACAGAGTCGGACACAACTGAAGCAACTCAGCAGCAGCAGTAGCAGCTAGTATCCTTGCCTGGAAAATCCCATGGAAGAGGAGGTGGGCTGCAGTCCATGGGATCTCAAAGAGTCAGGCACGGCTAAGTGACTAACACTTCATTTCACTCATTTAATTGCTTCAGCAAATTATAATTCATTTAATTACCTTAATAATTCTTTGAGGTAAGTATTTTTTGTTCCCATTTTAAAGATAATAAGCCTGCAACATTGCCAGGTTAAATGATTTGCTTAAAATCACAGTGCTGGTAAGTTGGTAGCTAGGATTTGAACACAGACAAAATATCCCTGGACACTGTGCTATTTACTTTTGTGAGAACTATATCCAGGTTTAGCAAAATACTGAACATTTTGCCATTTTCCCACTGTTATCCCAAGGTATTTGAACTAGTGTAGGAATGAAAGACTTTTCCACACATCCCTCTTTTCAGGTATCCTGTGTTTGATGTATTATTCATGTTAAAACTCTCATTATCTGTGAAAATACAACAGAAGAATCCAAAAGCATCTCATTATTTTTTAAATTTGGAGTCTGTTCCACAAGTTGAACTTCTAGATTTTGACACCTTGACCTTCCTGTAACCTGCCAACCAACTCTTTCCCCTCTGGGCTTAAAAAAAACACAGAAATCCACTGGGGAATTCAGTGCTATTGTCATTAGCCAGTAACAGAGCTTGGGGCTGGCTACTGAAATCAACTCTTTAAAAAAAAAAAAAAAGTTTGTCCTTTCAAGTTTGCTTCATGGTTTCTTAGGGTAAACACAGCCAAGTGTTCATGAAAAATGAAGGCATTGTAGAAGGAAATAATGTTAGCAATGCTGTCAGGGATAAATGAAAAATGGAGATGCAGAATTCCCATTTTGTTTCAAACACAGGAAGGAAAATAGGATTTTAAAATATAAACAATGGCAGATTATTTGTAAAAATTATACTTTTAATAAAAACAAAATACCTTGTTTTTACTGTAAGAGCATTTTGGAATTTTTATTTCAAAAAGTATTTCTGAAGTTGCGTAATCTGACACAGATGAAACAACTCCTTCTCAAATGTGAAATCAAGCGGACACGGGTTACAGGAAAGCTATTAAACTGAGTTTGAAGAATTCCTTATTATTCTGTTTATCTGTTTATGAAATAACTTCTCGTGTTTTCTTAAGTGAGAGGCACTGAACTAAGAATGGTGCTTGTGGTATTCTGTCTTCTTGAAAACAGGAAAATAGGATAAAATATAATTGAAATGTTTTTGAAGTTTCAGAAAGAAAACGAGTTGGTATGATCTTAAAGTCCCAGGATGTTTTAAAGTTGTACTCTTGATTTTCAAATGTGTCTCCAAATTAGATTTCCAAACCTCCTGAGATGTTTCTGTCACTAAAATTGGATAGATTTGTGCATGTTACATATCCAAGATTCTTTAGAAATTTCAGGATCATGTCTACAATTGATAAACCTGCTACAAGGTAGTGATAATGGGGTTTATGGAATACAAACCACATGATTAGTTACTTCTGAAGTCACAGATAAAGGAAATAAAATATAGCACTTTGGAATCTTCAATCTGCTTCTTGCTCTTTTTCCTACCCTTCTCTGCTCAACACTCTTGGTCTTTCTTCTGCTGTTTTGTGTTTTTTGCCTCACCTTTGTACGTGGAAAATTCATGCCATATGTGAAAATAATAGTGCCTGCATGCATGCTCAGTCACGTCCAACTCTTTGTGATCCCACAGACCTGTGACCTGCCAAGCTCCTCTGTCTATGGAATTTTCCAGGCAAGAATACTGGAATAGGTTGCCATTTCCTCCTTCAGGGTATCTTTTCAACCCAGGGATTGAACCCACATCTCCTGTGTCTCCTGCATTGGCAAGTGGATTCTTTACCACTCAACCACCTGAAAACCTGAAAAAAAAAAAAGTAATATTTAATTAAATTTTTAGATTTATCTATATTTATATGTAAAAGAAATTTTGAATTACAAATTCATTTAGTGTAAGGGTCCCTGATGAAGCAGAAATAGTGAACACTATATTTTATAATTTTTAAAGGATTCCCAGAAATGTAAAGAAAACAAAGTCAAAGCTGTTCTTACTGACTTAGGCTATAGGAAATATAGGACATTAGGAAAAGGCTAGCTTTTTCAAAAATTAATTTTCTCCCTGTCTTCCTTCTCTATTGATAGAAAGGCTCAATATTACAGCAAGGCATTTTAACCATACAGGTCATTTGTGTTTTGGATTTCTTTATGAAAATCTATAAGGGCAAAAGTAAAACAGAATGTCATAAATAAAGCCATGTCTCCGAGAGACTCACTGGTGAGACCATCTCAAGATAATCAATTAGATAATTTGCTTGTTTTTCTTTATTAAATATTGATACAGTTATGACCTTCCAAATGGCCTACTTGCTTTGGTAAAGTGTAGGTTTTTACAGGACCCTTGAGTGACCCTTTTAAAATGTAAACTAGATCATGTCAACTCAAAACCTTCCAATGGCTTTCAATTTCACTCAGAATAAAATCCAGAGTCCTTTCAATGTCTTACCTGTCCTATACAGTGTGCATCTCATGTCCCACGGATCTCATTTTCTCTCCCTTAGCATCTTCAAGTTTGCTCATCCATCTGCCTGGAATGCTTTTTCCCCAGTATGCCCCCATGTTCTTTTATCTCTTTCAGATCCTTGGTCAGCTGTCCCTTTCCCACAGAAATCTTCCTCGGCTGTTTCACAACCACTCTCCACTCAGACTCCTACCATTTCTTATTTCCCTGGCTTTAGTTTTCTCCTTAGTATTTTTCAAAATATAACATTAAATATATTACATATTTATCTAGTTTTTAGTTGTTTGTGTTTTTTTTTTCTATTCCCTACTAAAATATAAATCCAAAAATGGTAAATATTTCTAGCTTATTAGTAATGTTTTTAAGCACATAAACAAGTTTTGGTGCACAGAATGGTCTCAGTAGATATTTGTGGATGAATGCTTACTAGATGAGAAAGTCTTCTTTCAACAAAAACTGAAAGCAATCTGCCATTTCTCATTTGATATTTAAAAAGAACTAGGGACAGAGGAAAGCAGAACAAGCAAGATCACTGGTTGGATACCTATAATTAAAATTTCAAAAAAATGTTATTCATGTAGTTTCCTACTTTAGGGTATAATTATGAGAGAGACCTATAGGTGTACCTAAATTAGTAAGTCAACTAATTGAAATTTCTCTTTCTGTTTTGCTACAGGAGACAAGGCAGTTACAGAGTCTCAGTCCACAGAACAGTGCCACATTGATTCCATAAAACAGAATTTGGCTTGGAGGGAGTTTTGCCCCACACATGCTAGTTAGGCAAAAACTGTATAAGCAGCTTTGAAGTTGCTTAGATTGGGTTTCATTCCCAACAAGTCATTATCTATGTGCATGTGGTTAAGTTGATAGTGCTTTCTTAATTTCAGTTATTTTCTTCTTTAATAAATGGGAATACTATCAGTGTTGCGTTAGGTTCCTAGGGTTGCTGTAACAGACTACTACAGACTTGATGGATTTAAAAATTTAAGAAATTTATTCTCTCACAGTTTTAGAGTTCAGAAGCCACCTAATCAGTATTTCTGGTCTGCAATCAAGGTGTTGACAGGACCGTGCACTTTCTGGAACTCCAGGTTTGAATTGGTTCCTACCTCTTCCTGCTTCTTGTGACTGTTGGCATTCCACTGCTAATGTCTGCCTCTAGCTTCATATTGCCTTCTCTCCTTTTGTCTGTATTATCTCCCTCTTCTCTTTTAGAAAACACAAGTGATTGCCTTTTGGGCCACCCAGATAGTCTAGAACCATCTCATCATCTCAAAATCCTAATTTAGTTAAATCTTCAAAGACTGTTTCCAAATAAGGTAGCATACACAGGTTCTGGGGGTTACAGTGTGGATCTGTTTCAAGGGACCCCTTTTTAGCCTAGTGCAGAAGTCCTCTAAGGATTGTTTTATAACGCCTGGCATATTTTATGAGTTTAGTAACTTTCCCTTTACTTTTCCCTCCCTTCCTCTGTATCTGCCTGTCTCCCATAGTGCCACCTCCCACCCTCAAGTTCCATAAAACTGAACCAGGCTATGCCTGCCATTGACATCCCCACTGCCTTTCAGTCCTTCCTCCCATTGGTAGTCAAAAACATTTATTTATGAGTTATTGGGACTTCCCTAGTGGCTCAGAGTGTAAAGAATCCTCCTGCACTGTCAAAGACCCAGATTCAATCCCTGGTTCAGGAAGATTCCCTGGAGAAGGATATGGCAACCCACTCCAGTATTCTTACCTGGGAAATCCAAATGCAATGCCTTTGACTTCAGCAGGATTAAAAAAAAAAAAAGAAGAAGAAAGAAAGAAATATTTTCTATCCGCAAGTAGCTTACATTCTGGTGTGGGAGGAGGATAGTTAAACAGTCACTTGTAATAAAGAGAGTAGGTATATGATTAGCACAGAAGTATCTGCAATGCACAGTAAGATAATAAACTGATTAGTAATTGTTATTGAAAGGTAGGGACTAGAGAAACTATCTTCAAGCCAGTGAACTTGGCCTTGGAGATCAGAAGGATATGATGTTAGAAGAATTTTCAGGTTGGAGAAAGCACAGAGGAGAACATTCCTTATTTTCTCTGGAAAATCAGTATCTCCCCACTTCCCTCTGCCTGCCCTAAACAGTCCCATGGCTCAGCCCATCCAAATCTGCTTTTTTTTCAGAGCATCACATAAGAAAATACTCTCTTCTCTCAATATCCCCACAATTAGCTGCTTTAATCTGGGTGTTNATTCAAGATGAAAGCTCTAAGATTATGGATGTTGTTCAACATAACTATAATATACAACTAACTTTAAAAAGTTCCTTTTATCCAAGTCATATTCAAATATCTTCATTTGTCTCAAAAATATCTTCATTTGTCTCAAAATTGGATCATATAGTTCTCTTTCCCCCATCTAAGGATCTCTCTATGTGCCTCACATTACATATAATTATTACTCAAGACAGCTTATAGTGTCGTAAATTGCATGAGCTTTAACATGACAGTAGTTTTTCCTTCAGGACCAGCTAATTAAGAAAATGCAAAGTTGCAAAATTAAGTTTGTGAATAAGAATCCTTAGTACCTGGTAGTTGTTTAACATTTCCTTGGTACATATGTGAATTTAGTAATGTCTTTAGTCAATGTTAAATGGGCTTCCCTGGTGGCTCAGAGGTTAAAGCATCTGCCTGGAATGCGGGAGACCCAGGTTCGATCCCTGGGCCGGGAAGATTCCCTGGAGAAGGAAATGGCGCCCCACTCCAGTACTCTTGCCTGGAGAATCCCATGGAGGGAGGAGCCTGATGGGCTACAGTCCATGGGGTCGCAAAGAGTCGGACGCGACTGAGCGACTTCACTTTCACTTTAGTCAACATTGCATTTCACTAAGCACAACTGCAACTGAACATGTAAAACAAGACATTACTGCGTGAGAGGCATTTTAAAGTCAGTCTATAGCCTAATAAAAGCTAATATGATTTGATCATTTGTTTTGCACCTGCTATGACACCAAGCAGTGAGTACTATTATTTCATTTAATCTTCACAGTAAGCCCATGGGGTACCATTTTATAGATGTAGAGACTGGGCAAATTAAATATTTTGCTAAAGATTTCAGAGTTGATAAAAGAAATATCTCCATATGAATGATCTTGAGAGCTGATCATATAAGATGCATGCATGCCTGCCAATTTGCTTCAGTCCTGTCCGACTCTTTGGGACCCTATGGTCCATAGCCTGTCAGGCTCCTCTGTCCGTGGAATTTCCCAGGCAAGGATACTGGAGTAGGTTGCCGTTTCCTCCTCCAGGGTATCTTTCCAACCCAGGGATCAAGAATACTGGAGTGGGTTGCCATTTCCTCCTTCAGGAGACCTTCCCAATCCAGGGATCTAACCCGGGTCTCTTATTTCTCCTACAGTAGCAGAGGAGTTCTTTATCACTAGTGCCACCTTTGAAGCCAGTGATTTACAAGTCAACACTGGCTGTGTGAAGAGGTGCCATCTGCTCTTTCGCAGTTCTTTTCTCAGCCCCACCTAGCAGACAGGTTGCTCTCTGTGGATCCATGCAAACATCCCAGCAAAAGCACTCTCAAGCATTCTGCTTAATTATTCCTGTCTCCTTAAGGGAACTTTTACCTCTGTAAGGAAGCCCTTTGAAATACGAAGGATCAGTACACAGTCTTTTGTTCAGAGACAACTTTGAGCAAGGGCATGTCTGTTTCCTGAATGGACAGGGTTAGGATCAGAAAACTGGAGGGTTTCCCAGCTCGAAGAGAGCCAAGTTTTCACTGTCATTTCATTATTCTCTTTGAAGTAAATTCCCAGAAAATCAGACACACCCACATCCAATGTGAAGTACAAAACATTTCCTAAAGCCAACTGGGCATGATTCAGGAGTTTGCCACCATTGTGGAATGCCCCCACTTTTGTTCCCTTCTGTTAATGGAGATAATCGCATATTTCCTGTGACTTCAGGGAGTAAAGTTTAATTCAGCACATCCATTTTAGTGCAAAGCATCCTGAGTTGTAAAGAGGAGGAATCAGAAAAAGTAAAAGATCAGCATTACCTAACATCTGGTCCCATCATAACTGCAGAGTTTAGTCTGTTTCTTCAACCTGACAATATAGACTGTTTCTTGTATTTACACTTCGTTTCCCATGAAGTGAATGTTTTATTACTGATTCTATAAATTAGTGATATGCTAATTTAAAATCCATGTAGTCAAACTCTTACAGAGAAAAAATTTTCCTAAAAACGTGAGTAGATGGATTGAAAAAAATAGCTCCCAGAAAAAATCTGGCTTGCATTTGTTCTCTTTTGCAGATTTAACTTTAAATCTGCCAACATATTTTTAAAGTAAACTATATTAAATGTCAATAAAAAGTCAACATTAATCATAAGAGTGATCACTCCTCTGTGTGAGAAAAATGATTCTTATGGATATAAAAAACTCTGTATGAGTTGCTTTATAAACAACTTATGGAGAAGAAATCCAGCGAGGTTTCACAAAAAATGAAATGTGGAATCAGTCCCATGACTTTGTAGTCACCCAGTTTGTAAGTGCTCTGAATGCCTTCATTTGGGGACCTCAGTAAATACTAAGCAGGGAAGCAATTTCCTATTCTGTCTAGCCAGGCTGTCATTACTGCTGTAGAATCTCTGAGCTAATAAGTTCATAGGAAAACACAACCCACCACAGCTTAAAATAGGCCTTTTGCTCTCCTGTCGCCTCTCTATCTTATGACAAATTGTTTTGTAACCTACTGAAAATCTAGGAATATTAGCTCTCAGTTACCACTTATTCAGCCTTAACCTTTCCTCTCCCAAATGCCAAGAAGTCCTAGTAGGTCTAATCAGTGTATTTTATTTTGCCCTTTTCCATAAGTTATTTGATGGTGTTGATTTGCTGCTAAAGGAAGTAAAAAAAAAAAAAAAATCCACCAGCCTTTGAATGTATCTCAGTCCCCTAGGGAAAACAGCATTTTGTATCACTTCTTGTTGGGCTGTTTTCAATAGTTATGTTCCCATTTTGGAAGTCTTTGGGAAAGTTTACTTGTACCATTCATATGTCTTTCATTTATTAAAATACAAAGTAAATACCAGTTATTAATGTCCAAATACTTATTACCCTTGGCATCAAGCCTTCTTTCATGCTACTGAACAGTCATTTCTGTCGCTACACAACCTAAGTCCTATGTGAAAACATTCTTTTCTTGGTTTCCAAGTAACCCCACTCATTTTGCTCCAACTTCACTGGCTTTTCCTTTTCAGGCTTCTTAACTGACTCTTCTTTGTCCTCTAAACCTAAGAGTGGGTTAGCACTCAATTCTGTATCTCCTCTTCTCTAGGGACAGCCACTCCTTGGGAAAGCTCCTCATTCTTCTATGTCATTTCATCTCTTAATGGTGATAACTCTCAAAGTTTTATCTCATTTGGAGCTATGAGCTCTAGAGTAATATACATAAATTCTCATTCAACATCTTAGCTATCTGTAAAATTTTACAAATCAATTACAACCAAAAGAAAACTCTTGATATTTTCTCCAGAAGTTTTCTTTCTCTAGCCTTCTTCTTTTGATAAAATGCACCACCATTCAGGGATTCCCAGGTAGCACAGGGGGAAAGAGTCTGCCTGCCAGTGCATGAGACACAGGGGATGCAGGTTTGATCCCTGGGTTGGGACCATCCCCTGGAGGAGGAATGGCAACCCGCTCCTGTGTGCTTGCCTGGAGAATCCCATGGACAGAGGAGCCTGGCAGGCTATAGTACGTGGGAGTCACATGGAGTTGGACACGACTGAATGACTGAGCACACATACATACTACCATTTAACCAAGTGGTCAAGCTAAATTATTTAGGCTTTCTTGATTTCTCTGTTTCCTTTGGTTTCCATATGCACTACAAACCTTGGCATCTCTACTTCCAAATTTTATCTGGAAGTTGTTCCCTCTCTCCACTGATCTGACTTTCACCCAGGTTCCATTGCCTCCTCCCATAGACTACTGAAATAGCCCAATGGCTGGTTTCTAGCTCCCACTCTTTGCCCTCTCCAGTCTATACTTTGTACAGCAGACTGATTTGAAAAATTAATGGACATACGATGATGTAACTTTCCTGCTCAAAACTCTAAAATAGCTTTCCATTAGCAACCAAGGAAAATATAACCTCCTGACTATAGCCTACAAAGCCTTGCATGACCCCCTCCCCTCATCTCCTGCTTTCCCCTCACTCACTCTGTGCAGCCACTCTGTACTACCTGCCTCTCTTCAAACACGCCAAAGCTGCCCCTGCCTCGTGCACTTACACTCACTGCTCCCTCTCCTCCGATCTCCCTATGGTTCCTCCTCTATGTCATTCAGGACCATAATGAAATACCATTTTCGAGAAGTTGTTCCTGCCCCCTCCCCCTATGAAACTGTCTCTCCAGGTGATCTCAAACTCCACAAGCTGCTTTAGTTTTCTTCATGCCATTACTATGGCCTGGAAATATTATTTATTTTAATAAGTTATCCATTGCCTGCCTTCTTCACTAGAATGGGAGCTTAATGAGGCGAGTGACTTTGCCTCAGACAAAGACCCTCTGATTCCTACACCAGGAATGGTGCCTGACATAATAGTCACTTAATAGCATCTGTTGAATAAATGAGTAACTGGTCAGGAGTCTGGGTAAATAAAATCATTTAACACATCATACGACTTGTTTTGTTGCCCTTGAGGAATCACTATTTTTTGTTTATTAGTTTTTATATCAGTGCTTTATTAACTTAAAAAAAAAAAAGACATACCTATACTCTTGAAGAGAGAAAAATGTCTGGGTAGATGTGATTTTTAAAAAGATTATTGCTGAACAATTGTATTTGTATCATCACTTATTTACTGGAAGGTTTTTATTTTGGGGGAGGTGTTCCAAATCTTCAAAGGATTATGGCAATGAGCCTTAAACTTCAATGTTTATAATGATCAGCTAGGGGAGCTAGCTGGTAAATCTGGTATTTGGTTCTAAATCCTGGCTTAAGAAAACAAAAACAAATCCTTGGTGACCTTGATGCAGCTGTTCCTTGAACTACTTTGAGAAATACTGAGCTTTGAGGTTTGTAATTTCTTTCATAAGTTTGAGAAAAATAGGTACATACCTATCTGACTTATATTTAACAGAGAACCAGATTTTGCGCTTAGGTGCCTGCTACTGGGTTCACGGAGACCACAGCTAAAAGTCATGTGGGGTATCTTGTCAACCAAGAGGAAGCCCCAGAGATGAGTAAATTAAAATTGAAAACTTCTCAACCATTAAAAAGAGTATATTTGAATCGGTTCTAATGAGGTAGATAAAAGTGGAGCCTATTATACAGAGTGAAGTAAGCGAGAAAGAAAAATACCAATACAGTATACTAATGCATATATATGGTATTTACAAAGAAGGTAACGATAACCCTGTATGCGAGACAGCAAAAGAGACACAGATGTATCGAACAGTCTTGGACTCTGTGGGAGAGGGCGAGGGTGGGATGATATGGGAGAATAGCATTGAAACATGTAAAATACCATGTGTGAAACTAATCACCAGTCCAGATTTGATGCATGATACAGGGTGCTCGGGGCTGGTGCACTGGGATGACCCAGAGGGATAGGATGGGGAGGAAGGTGGGAGGCGGGTTCAGGATGGGGAACACATGTACACTCATGGCAGATTCAAGTCAATGTATGGCAAAGCCAATACAATATTGTAAAGTAGAATAAATTAATTAATTAAAAAAAAAAAAAGAAAACTTCTTGACACTGTTGTCAAGACCAAGTGGAAAGCATAGGCAGGAAAGCAGAGATGCAGCCAAGGAAGCCAGAAGACCAGGAAGACAATTAGAGGGGAAGTCACAAATAGTTGGAATACAACTGTGCAACTGAGCAGCGGATGGGAGCAGAGATATTCCTGAATTGAAACGAGTTCTTCAGAAACTGTCTGAGTCAGCCTCCCTTAGGCTAATAGGTACAGTGCAGGGACAGGTTAAAATCGCCCAGGTGGTGACAGTGGGATCCTTAGAATTTTGCATCTCCCTGTTGGTGCATAAGAAATATGCTATAAGGATATGTAATAGAGATCCCTCTCATGGTCAGCAAGCCCACCCCTGACTCTTGATTCCCAGGTCACACAGACTGAGAATTAGACCAAGAGTTTTGGCCAAGTAGACAGAGTCATGGATATTTGTACTATGCACACATACTGTGATGTGATAGGCAAACTAGGAGTCAGGTGGGGATAGAGGAAGGGGATTTTTTTTTTTTCCAACTTGACATATATTCTGCAATTTCAGTTCTTGAGAGTATGCCATCTCAGTGTTATTAGTAACACTTATCCTCATTTTCCAACTCTGTAAATTTAGATGGAACAATTTAATTACTTTTAATTTTTGCTTTCATATTATGGCAAGCCATTTTCTGATTATCTGTTTGTGGTCTTTTGCAGTGTAATAGTAATTTTAATAAAGTCTCTTACTGACATTCTTTGAAAGCTTGAGGAGGAGGAAACTGAGGCTCAGAAACTTGAATGATTTTCCCAGGGTTTTATAGCCATTAAATATCAGAACTGGGATTCAATACTAGGTCTGTCTGATCAAAGTCTGTGCCTTGGTTGGGCTGCCTGGACAAAGCCTGGCTTCCCTTCTCTGCTGACCATCCAGTGTACCCTCCACTACCAGCTGGGGGTGCCAGAAGCCCATCCCCCACCTCCACTCCCCACCCCCAGAAATTGCATCTAGTCACCAAACTGCTGAATTCTAGAAGTGAGGCGAATTGAAACTCCCCCTTGTCCTGAAGGTGAACATTCTGGTCTACTTGGTAATGTGAGCGTCAGGCTGAGGCCTTGAATCTGCCCGTGTTCAGACAGTCTGTCTGACTGGATATCTGACTGCTTCTTTGTTCCTTATCATTCACACTTTGAAAACTGAGCCTAGCCCAGAGCTCTAGCTATTGCACTTCGGTTACCTAGCACTTTTGCCCAGTTCCTGATAGTAATTTTCCTTGGTAAGAGTTGCTGGTCCCAATATCATACCAATGACTCCATAATGACTTTCCTTATCTATGCTTTGGACATCTACTGTTTGCCAATCATTAGCCAATCTTGAAACCTTGACATTGCCTGTATCCTACTCTATCAAGATATGACATTATTTCACTATGCACAGGATTCTCTACATTTTCTGGAATACTGTGATTTGTGTTAGGGACACCCCTGCCTTTAAGTCTGATTTGTGGACAAGAATTGGTCAAAGATGGGATCTTGGTTACTGTTTAAAGCCAGCTCGCTTGAGAAAATAGGTCAGTCTCATTCCTTTCAGTGACTGAGGCCAACAAAGTGGAACATGAAACCATTTTACAGTCAAGGTGAAGGTGAGTTCAGGTTTCTGGATAAGATACAATTCAAATAGTGTTTATGCTATCTAGATGTCATCCTCAGGAAACTGAGCTTGGAAGAAATCTGCTTCCTTCTATTGCCTGGCTAAATAGATAGGACACAAAAGGAAATCCTGATATAGAACTACGCCTGTGTGTGTGTTTGTGTATGTGTGTTAGTTGCTCACTTGTGGCCGACTCTTTGAGACCCCATGGACTGTAGCCTGCCAGGCTTCTCTGTCCATGGAATTCTCCAGGCAAGAATGCTGGAGTGGATTGTCATTCCCTTCTCTAGAGGAGCTTCCCAACCCAGGGATGGAAACCTGGTCTTCTGCATCACAGGCAGATTCTTTACCGTTTGTACTACAGGGAAGTTAATGCAGAGAAACACAGAATCCTGAATGGAAAGTAGAACAAGACTTCTCCGTTTTTTTCATCCCCTCCCCCCTTCATCCTTTAGCAGAGTTTATTGTAGTGATTCATTGAATCGTCAGCTTTCTGTGTGTTAGGAACCCGGGAGGACGTCAGGTCTCTTCTGCACTGTTGTATCCCCCGCTGGATGTAAAACATATGCTCTGTCATTGTCAGTTACCGGAGACAACACATCAGTGAATGTTGAAAGGAACAAAATACCCACAAATTAGCAAATAAACTGTATCGAAGGAAAGATAGGTCCTGACTCAGTTCTCAAATAGTGGATGTGGTGCCCTTAAGTCTTGTTAAAACCATCTACACAATCATTACGAGCCAAGATGATAATGATAAGCAATAGAAATTTGCTCTTCACACGCACACTGCACTTTTCAATGACAACTGTAAAATTTCTCGCTAAGGTTCTTAAAGCCCAGAAATAGTTCTATTTGAGGTCTATGCCAAAAGGATGGTTGCATTTAATACATGACTTGCTAAAAGCCATGTAAAGACTCCCTTTCTATTTTTCCCCCTCACTCTTCTCTCTACCCATGGAGGGGAAAACCGGGCACCATAGTGCAAAATTCTCCTATAGCACCAGTCCTGGAATTACCTGGCTTTGGTACATTTGTACATAGCAGTTCTAATGTAACAGCCAGAATTTTCCCCCTCCTGTTTATTTCTCTGAAGCTGTAATAAGCAATCCTGTGTGACATTGCCTGTGGAGCGGTTGCCAGGCAGCAGAAAGAGATCTGCAGCAGGAGGCGGGAGAGCTGGGGGAGCAGGAGAAGAGAAGGCAAGAGAGGAGGAGGGGATGAGGGCTGAGCTGGTGGGGGCTGGGCTCTGAATCTGCTGAGCCAGAGCTCCATCCCCTTGTCATCTTTCATGTTCCAGGCACATAATGAGCCGATAAGCTAAACCTTAGAGGGAAAATAAAGATGGAAAAGAAAGAGCTGAATGTTGTCATTAAACAGGGTGTCAGAAATGTTTTTCATTTGATGAAGAAAAGGTTTCAGATGATTTTTGCTTATTTCTGCTGAACTTTGCTTCTTGGTAAATACAGCTACAAATATCATGACGGGGCTGGCTTCTCGGTGGTCCTGCTTTGCTCTAAAGCAACAAACAATTAGCATGTAATGTCTTCCAGCACTGAGTATGGGGAACATTCACATTATAACTTGGAAGGTTTCAACATCTCTCGTGGTGGGGAAAAGTAAAACACAGAGAAAGGTGCTCAGCCTTTTATGGAATATGAAGTTTGGGGAAGCTTTGTTGTGCCTGAGCCAGGAGGTCATTCAATGTTTCTCCAGAGGCTGGCCATTTCCCTGTAAGCCTTTCTGTAGTTTGTGAAATTGGGAGCTGCATCTTTTGGCTTTGTCAGAATCTTGCTCTTATGTGACTAAAACGATTGGACTGGGATCCGGGCAGAGGGGTGGGGGCAGATGGCACATAGGTCCCCGCATGCTGGCCTGGATGTCCCCCAGCACAATGTGTCTTGCCTTTTGCCAGCCTTCCAAGCTGTCTAAGACTAGTTGGACACTCTCCAGTGGTAACAGACAATGATTTTTATTTAGATGTTTGATTATTCTTGTTAATCAAATAGAACCAGAACAGAAGGTTTGTTCAAAACAAACAATGTATTTACAGATAGCTTTGTTTGGTGGATGTACATTTTAAGCCTTTGAAGTTGCTAGTCATCCTTCTCAGAAGCTGCACATCCACCATCTGGAACGAAAAAAAAAAAAAAAAATGGGACAAAGCTTGTTAAAATGGCAAGCAGAGCAGAATGAATGTGGATTCACGTAATGATGACCAAATTTCTTTTTTTCTTTATCAATGGGACCTTGGGGTGGGAGTGGAAAGTAAACTGAGGATGAGAAGCTCTGAAGATTGTGAGGAAAAACAGCTGGGGTGCCTCCCTGGTCCCTCACTGTCCACTCAGGCTTATTTTTCCTGTTCAGTGCCCTAGCCTTTTCATCCCAACTAAGGTCATCACCAACTCAATGGACATGAGTTTGAGCAAACTCTGGGAGATGGTGAAGGACAGGGAATTCTGCCATGTTGCAGTTCACGGGATCACAAAATTTAGGACACAACTTAGCGACTGAACAGCAATAAGGTCATGAATAAATCAATCAAGGGTAACCAGTGATTTTTCTGCACACTTTAGGAGGATAATAAAGCATCAGAAGAAAAATACTCTTTAGCCACAAGCCACACAAAGAGATAAGAAGGAAATTCAGTTGTGGAACAAATCAGAGAGCTGAAATGACTGAAAATAAACAAATTAAATCCACCAGAGAACCAGAGCTGGATGCGGGGACAAGCTCTCTCTGCTGTATCCCAGAAGGCCAACACTTTTTCCTAAGGAACTACAAAATATTTACAGACGTCTGACAGTTCTCACGGCAACACAGTTGGAGCATGGCCGCTTGAGCTCGCTGGAATGTCCTGTGATTGAGGTTTTGTCTATCCTGCTCAGCAGGAGAAACTAATCAGGGAAGCTGTTGGTTCGCCCGACCACTTGGGTTAACGACAGTCTCCACAGAGCCTCCTTGGAAACTGAAGATGAAATATCACACTATTTCATGTGAAATTGCATTTTTAATCAGAGTAAAAGGAGAAAATACTCTCTAATCAGCCTCGTAGTTGTGCCACATCGGAAATTTCTATCAAACTATAATCATTCTTCATTTTTTCCTCTTTATATTAATAGATTTTATCTCCTAAAGTCTGGTTTTTATTATATCAAAGTTATACATGTATTACAGATTGTTAAGGGGACTTCTCTTAGTCTCATTTGAGATTCCAAAGTTAACAGCAGTAGATGATATAACCCCCATATTTTAATGAGAGAAGATAGACCATAGATGTAGGACTTGCTAGAGGTGGTCAAAACCTAATATTGTGACCTTTGCCCCATCATCTACCTCCTTCCCAGATATAGGAGATTTCTTGCCTAACTAGAAATCTCTTTTATAATAGAGTTGACTGTAACGTGAATGTTTAGCATTGCTCCTTCATTTCCTCATTCTTTTCCATCTCAAACCATGCAGGAGGGTTCATGAGACTTATGTCACCATGGGAATGGGACATAATAATGGAATCCTTGACGGAAACTGATTGGTGTTTCTGGGAGTTTGGGAAGTCATGTGTTTGGAGAGCAGCAGGTTTTGGCATTGTATTTTTCCAAAACAAAACAAAGACCTCATCCTGAACCATGAAGGAAGAAATACAGGAGGGTGGAAAAGACAAATTACTAGCCCTAAGACAAGGGTTCTGCTCCAATTAAATTTCAAGTGAAATACATTTGATGAATTTAACTCTGTTAGAATAGATTAAACAGATTGTATTTTCTACATGCCAATAATGCTTAAGAAAGAAAGTGAAGTTGCTTAGTCATGTTCAACTCTTTGTGACCCCATGGACTGTAGCCTACCAGGCTCCTCTATTCATGAGATTTTCTAGGCAAGGGTACTGGAGTGGGTTGCTGTTTCCTTCTCCAGGGGATCTTCCTGATCCAGGGATCAAACCCAGGTCTCCTGCATTGCTGGCAGACACTTTACTGTCTGAGCCACTAGAGAAGCCCTGCCAGTAATTCTTAGGGAAGGACTAAGGAATGGAAGAGGAGATCAAATGCACAGCCTCCTTATAAACACACCTGTGCACAGTACATATAATGTACACATAATAGTCAGCGGATCTTTCCTCATGTGGTTTAGATTGTCAAAGGGGGGTTAACACAATTTACAATGGGGTCATGTTTTTTTTATTTGCAGTGCAAATAAGAAAGTACTTTTCATCCAGAACTTTTCCGTGCAGAAGCAACACATAATTTTCAGAGTAGGAAGGATAAAGAAAATGGAATCTGCATCTTCCTTTGAAGAATCCAGCCCTAGCTGCCAAGAATAACAGAACAAACAGATTCCTGTGACAGGATAAGCAGCTCTTCAATACAGGGAGCTTTGTCATTTTTCAACTCTAGCACATTTTTCANCCACCCCCAGAAATTGCATCTAGTCACCAAACTGCTGAATTCTAGAAGTGAGGCGAACTGAAACTCCCCCTTGTCCTGAAGGTGAACATTCTGGTCTACTTGGTAATGTGAGCGTCAGGCTGAGGCCTTGAATCTGCCCGTGTTCAGACAGTCTGTCTGACTGGATATCTGACTGCTTCTTTGTTCCTTATCATTCACACTTTGAAAACTGAGCCTAGCCCAGAGCTCTAGCTATTGCACTTCGGTTACCTAGCACTTTTGCCCAGTTCCTGATAGTAATTTTCCTTGGTAAGAGTTGCTGGTCCCAATATCATACCAATGACTCCATAATGACTTTCCTTATCTATGCTTTGGACATCTACTGTTTGCCAATCATTAGCCAATCTTGAAACCTTGACATTGCCTGTATCCTACTCTATCAAGATATGACATTATTTCACTATGCACAGGATTCTCTACATTTTCTGGAATACTGTGATTTGTGTTAGGGACACCCCTGCCTTTAAGTCTGATTTGTGGACAAGAATTGGTCAAAGATGGGATCTTGGTTACTGTTTAAAGCCAGCTCGCTTGAGAAAATAGGTCAGTCTCATTCCTTTCAGTGACTGAGGCCAACAAAGTGGAACATGAAACCATTTTACAGTCAAGGTGAAGGTGAGTTCAGGTTTCTGGATAAGATACAATTCAAATAGTGTTTATGCTATCTAGATGTCATCCTCAGGAAACTGAGCTTGGAAGAAATCTGCTTCCTTCTATTGCCTGGCTAAATAGATAGGACACAAAAGGAAATCCTGATATAGAACTACGCCTGTGTGTGTGTTTGTGTATGTGTATTAGTTGCTCACTTGTGGCTGACTCTTTGAGACCCCATGGACTGTAGCCTGCCAGGCTTCTCTGTCCATGGAATTCTCCAGGCAAGANACAAAAGGAAATCCTGATATAGAACTACGCCTGTGTGTGTGTTTGTGTATGTGTGTTAGTTGCTC
The DNA here is from genome assembly GCA_006410875.1 of Neotragus pygmaeus. NCBI lineage: Eukaryota > Metazoa > Chordata > Mammalia > Artiodactyla > Bovidae > Neotragus > Neotragus pygmaeus. The sequence goes on along the minus strand of SJYV01043538.1, from coordinate 647,077 downwards.
ACTTGTGGCCGACTCTTTGAGACCCCATGGACTGTAGCCTGCCAGGCTTCTCTGTCCATGGAATTCTCCAGGCAAGAATGCTGGAGTGGATTGTCATTCCCTTCTCTAGAGGAGCTTCCCAACCCAGGGATGGAAACCTGGTCTTCTGCATCACAGGCAGATTCTTTACCGTTTGTACTACAGGGAAGTTAATGCAGAGAAACACAGAATCCTGAATGGAAAGTAGAACAAGACTTCTCCGTTTTTTTCATCCCCTCCCCCCTTCATCCTTTAGCAGAGTTTATTGTAGTGATTCATTGAATCGTCAGCTTTCTGTGTGTTAGGAACCCGGGAGGACGTCAGGTCTCTTCTGCACTGTTGTATCCCCCGCTGGATGTAAAACATATGCTCTGTCATTGTCAGTTACCGGAGACAACACATCAGTGAATGTTGAAAGGAACAAAATACCCACAAATTAGCAAATAAACTGTATCGAAGGAAAGATAGGTCCTGACTCAGTTCTCAAATAGTGGATGTGGTGCCCTTAAGTCTTGTTAAAACCATCTACACAATCATTACGAGCCAAGATGATAATGATAAGCAATAGAAATTTGCTCTTCACACGCACACTGCACTTTTCAATGACAACTGTAAAATTTCTCGCTAAGGTTCTTAAAGCCCAGAAATAGTTCTATTTGAGGTCTATGCCAAAAGGATGGTTGCATTTAATACATGACTTGCTAAAAGCCATGTAAAGACTCCCTTTCTATTTCTCCCCCTCACTCTTCTCTCTACCCATGGAGGGGAAAACCGGGCACCATAGTGCAAAATTCTCCTATAGCACCAGTCCTGGAATTACCTGGCTTTGGTGCATTTGTACATAGCAGTTCTAATGTAACAGCCAGAATTTTCCCCCTCCTGTTTATTTCTCTGAAGCTGTAATAAGCAATCCTGTGTGACATTGCCTGTGGAGCGGTTGCCAGGCAGCAGAAAGAGATCTGCAGCAGGAGGCGGGAGAGCTGGGGGAGCAGGAGAAGAGAAGGCAAGAGAGGAGGAGGGGATGAGGGCTGAGCTGGTGGGGGCTGGGCTCTGAATCTGCTGAGCCAGAGCTCCATCCCCTTGTCATCTTTCATGTTCCAGGCACATAATGAGCCGATAAGCTAAACCTTAGAGGGAAAATAAAGATGGAAAAGAAACAGCTGAATGTTGTCATTAAACAGGGTGTCAGAAATGTTTTTCATTTGATGAAGAAAAGGTTTCAGATGATTTTTGCTTATTTCTGCTGAACTTTGCTTCTTGGTAAATACAGCTACAAATATCATGACGGGGCTGGCTTCTCGGTGGTCCTGCTTTGCTCTAAAGCAACAAACAATTAGCATGTAATGTCTTCCAGCACTGAGTATGGGGAACATTCACATTATAACTTGGAAGGTTTCAACATCTCTCGTGGTGGGGAAAAGTAAAACACAGAGAAAGGTGCTCAGCCTTTTATGGAATATGAAGTTTGGGGAAGCTTTGTTGTGCCTGAGCCAGGAGGTCATTCAATGTTTCTCCAGAGGCTGGCCATTTCCCTGTAAGCCTTTCTGTAGTTTGTGAAATTGGGAGCTGCATCTTTTGGCTTTGTCAGAATCTTGCTCTTATGTGACTAAAACGATTGGACTGGGATCCGGGCAGAGGGGTGGGGGCAGATGGCACATAGGTCCCCGCATGCTGGCCTGGATGTCCCCCAGCACAATGTGTCTTGCCTTTTGCCAGCCTTCCAAGCTGTCTAAGACTAGTTGGACACTCTCCAGTGGTAACAGACAATGATTTTTATTTAGATGTTTGATTATTCTTGTTAATCAAATAGAACCAGAACAGAAGGTTTGTTCAAAACAAACAATGTATTTACAGATAGCTTTGTTTGGTGGATGTACATTTTAAGCCTTTGAAGTTGCTAGTCATCCTTCTCAGAAGCTGCACATCCACCATCTGGAACGAAAAAAAAAAAAAAAAAAGGGACAAAGCTTGTTAAAATGGCAAGCAGAGCAGAATGAATGTGGATTCACGTAATGATGACCAAATTTCTTTTTTTCTTTATCAATGGGACCTTGGGGTGGGAGTGGAAAGTAAACTGAGGATGAGAAGCTCTGAAGATTGTGAGGAAAAACAGCTGGGGTGCCTCCCTGGTCCCTCACTGTCCACTCAGGCTTATTTTTCCTGTTCAGTGCCCTAGCCTTTTCATCCCAACTAAGGTCATCACCAACTCAATGGACATGAGTTTGAGCAAACTCTGGGAGATGGTGAAGGACAGGGAATTCTGCCATGTTGCAGTTCACGGGATCACAAAATTTAGGACACAACTTAGCGACTGAACAGCAATAAGGTCATGAATAAATCAATCAAGGGTAACCAGTGATTTTTCTGCACACTTTAGGAGGATAATAAAGCATCAGAAGAAAAATACTCTTTAGCCACAAGCCACACAAAGAGATAAGAAGGAAATTCAGTTGTGGAACAAATCAGAGAGCTGAAATGACTGAAAATAAACAAATTAAATCCACCAGAGAACCAGAGCTGGATGCGGGGACAAGCTCTCTCTGCTGTATCCCAGAAGGCCAACACTTTTTCCTAAGGAACTACAAAATATTTACAGACGTCTGACAGTTCTCACGGCAACACAGTTGGAGCATGGCCGCTTGAGCTCGCTGGAATGTCCTGTGATTGAGGTTTTGTCTATCCTGCTCAGCAGGAGAAACTAATCAGGGAAGCTGTTGGTTCGCCCGACCACTTGGGTTAACGACAGTCTCCACAGAGCCTCCTTGGAAACTGAAGATGAAATATCACACTATTTCATGTGAAATTGCATTTTTAATCAGAGTAAAAGGAGAAAATACTCTCTAATCAGCCTCGTAGTTGTGCCACATCGGAAATTTCTATCAAACTATAATCATTCTTCATTTTTTCCTCTTTATATTAATAGATTTTATCTCCTAAAGTCTGGTTTTTATTATATCAAAGTTATACATGTATTACAGATTGTTAAGGGGACTTCTCTTAGTCTCATTTGAGATTCCAAAGTTAACAGCAGTAGATGATATAACCCCCATATTTTAATGAGAGAAGATAGACCATAGATGTAGGACTTGCTAGAGGTGGTCAAAACCTAATATTGTGACCTTTGCCCCATCATCTACCTCCTTCCCAGATATAGGAGATTTCTTGCCTAACTAGAAATCTCTTTTATAATAGAGTTGACTGTAACGTGAATGTTTAGCATTGCTCCTTCATTTCCTCATTCTTTTCCATCTCAAACCATGCAGGAGGGTTCATGAGACTTATGTCACCATGGGAATGGGACATAATAATGGAATCCTTGACGGAAACTGATTGGTGTTTCTGGGAGTTTGGGAAGTCATGTGTTTGGAGAGCAGCAGGTTTTGGCATTGTATTTTTCCAAAACAAAACAAAGACCTCATCCTGAACCATGAAGGAAGAAATACAGGAGGGTGGAAAAGACAAATTACTAGCCCTAAGACAAGGGTTCTGCTCCAATTAAATTTCAAGTGAAATACATTTGATGAATTTAACTCTGTTAGAATAGATTAAACAGATTGTATTTTCTACATGCCAATAATGCTTAAGAAAGAAAGTGAAGTTGCTTAGTCATGTTCAACTCTTTGTGACCCCATGGACTGTAGCCTACCAGGCTCCTCTATTCATGAGATTTTCTAGGCAAGGGTACTGGAGTGGGTTGCTGTTTCCTTCTCCAGGGGATCTTCCTGATCCAGGGATCAAACCCAGGTCTCCTGCATTGCTGGCAGACACTTTACTGTCTGAGCCACTAGAGAAGCCCTGCCAGTAATTCTTAGGGAAGGACTAAGGAATGGAAGAGGAGATCAAATGCACAGCCTCCTTATAAACACACCTGTGCACAGTACATATAATGTACACATAATAGTCAGCGGATCTTTCCTCATGTGGTTTAGATTGTCAAAGGGGGGTTAACACAATTTACAATGGGGTCATGTTTTTTTTATTTGCAGTGCAAATAAGAAAGTACTTTTCATCCAGAACTTTTCCGTGCAGAAGCAACACATAATTTTCAGAGTAGGAAGGATAAAGAAAATGGAATCTGCATCTTCCTTTGAAGAATCCAGCCCTAGCTGCCAAGAATAACAAAACAAACAGATTCCTGTGACAGGATAAGCAGCTCTTCAATACAGGGAGCTTTGTCATTTTTCAACTCTAGCACATTTTTCATAGTTTGCCACAGTGATCTTCAAGTAGATAAATGGGTATGGTCAGAAGCAAGTTAATTCCAATCTAGTCCCTTTTTTAAGGATAACAGATATTCTCAAAGAGAAGTGGCAAAAGGCAATGGTAGATGAAGGTAATTAAAGCAACCTGAAAATGAATGGATTCAGAAACCTATTAAAGTAAAGCATGGCTTTAAAAGATTTTTGAAATTATTCACGTGTCACACTCCTGGAAAAACAATGGTTTCTTTCAGCCATTCCTTCTTAAATGTTTTGTTTTTGTTTCCAGAAATAACAGGTTTAATTAAATGTGCAAGATACACTCAAGTGATCCAGACTAACGCACGCAGGGATTTCAAAGTCTCTTGGAAGATTTTAGGAAGGATTTTGATTTGCCAGGCTCAGATACTAATGGAGAAAGCTGGTCTTCAGGGAAAGAGCATGAGTGCTGTGTATGGCTCTGTTACTACTGTCAAAGTCAGTTATTACATTATTGGGAAAGAATAGTTTCAAAAATATCTAACATTAAATAAACTGGAAAGAAAATTAACATTATTAAACTCTTTATGTGTGCCAGGGTACTCTCAAATGCATTATTTCAATTAAATTTTAAAACCGATTGGGAGCTCGTGTACACCTGTGATGGATTCATGTCAATGTATGGCAAAACCAATAGAGTATTGTAAAGTAAAATAAAGTAAATAAATAAAAGATTTCAGGAAGAACAACAACAACAAAAATAAATAAAATAAAACCACCCAAAGGAAATGGATATTATTGCCCCATTTTTAGGATTCATAAGCCAAGAATCTGTGAAAGCCAAGAATAGTAGTGTGACCAAACCCAGGGCATCTGATGGCAGCTCCAATGGCCTTTCCATTACATTGACTTATCCTCTGTGCTAATGAAGATGCATGATCAGGAAATGCTACCCCTGATCAGGAAGTCAAGGTGGTAATTCACTAAAAATATGCCACTCTTTTAATCCAGAACAATACTATCCTTGAACAGCGCTGTTAGAACACACTTATCTGTTAAGGATTATAAGCCAACATCAAGCATTCAACATGATTCAACAGAAGCAGTCACAAAATGTAGACGAGTATGATTTACTGAACTTGAATACACATGCTAGTTGCAGAAACATATAATGTGACCTTAAGAATTAATTTTGTGTGAGAGAGGAAAAGAGAGAGAAAGGTTGAGTGAGAGTTGCAAATCAATCAAGGCCACTGGTGCTACCTCAAAATGTTACTGTGTATCTGTGATTAGATATTTGAAAGCAGGTTAAATAAAAGTCTTAAGCTTTAAAAGGAATAAATGCATTGTACATTTCACAGTCTTCCTATGAGCCATAAAGATAATGAAAGCAGCTTAGTACATATTATAGGTAGGTTGGGCCAGCCTCTATTTTATTGGTTACACAGAATAGCACCCTGGCAAGTCACTTGGATGTTTAACACTGGACTTTGAGTCTGGTGACTTGGCCTTCAGTCCTTTTGTCACCATTAATGTGAGATTTTTTTTCAAGTGAACTAGTCATTCTTGGCTTTAGTTTCTTAGATGCTATATGAAAATGTGCTTTAACATATATTAGCATTAATGAGAGTTTAGCAAGTGCATACACAATATGTGTTGTTAAATGAATTTGTAAAATAATGAGTTGGTTTGACTTTTTTTCCCTAAGGAACCATAATGATCTAACTTTTTATTAACTGGGATTTATTGAACATGTCCAACAACTAGGCTCTTCCAGAAGACTTTATGCCAAAGTAAATAAAAGGGTAAGTGAGTTCTCCTCATAGTTCTCTGCCAAGGACACATAGCATGTCAGACTTTTCCAACAAAACAAATGTGACTTGAAATAGGATATAAAATGTGAAGAGAAAGGAGTATAGATTTACAAATAAGCTAGAGCATCTACATACTACTTCTAATTAATAACGTGTCGTGTTATAGAAAGGCTGCTGGGTCAGGAGTGAGCAGGTAAACGTGATTTTTTACTGGTTCTAGCATTAACTAGCTCCAAGCCTTTGGTTGTCATTTATTTTCTCTGGTTCTTCATTTCCTCAGCTATAAAATGAACTGTAGCATTGTACTGAAGAGGTAAAATGAGGGGTGGGCAAAAATGTCAGACAGTCAAGAAGAAGCAGACATTTAAGGAAAATACACATTCCGAGGGAAAAAGCACCATATTCAGCCAAACAGAAAGATTGACACCCATGTAATTACATTAATGTAGCAAATACAAGGAAAATTTCAAATAATTTTATGTTTGTCTATAAAGTAAGGATTAAATAGCGTGGAAAAAACAATCAGAGATCTTTGAAATTACTGCAAATAATCTTCTTAGCCTAAGTTTACTTATACAAAAAACAGGGATTCAGAATAACTACATTGCAAGGAACTGGGTGAAGAGAAATAATAAAAGATGGCAAATACAAATTTAAATATTATTCAGCTGCTATAAAAAGGTGAACATATGAATACACAGATATTGAAAGATGAGTTTTAATATACTTTTACATTAAAAACATCTTATAAAATAATACATAGGCTTATATATATTTTATATATATATGGAAATGTATTAACACAATTCTGGAAACTGGTTCTCACTGGGAAAGCTATTAGGATTGGATATTTGGGTGAGGGTAGTGATGTGAAAAGGATTTGTATATTTATCATATATGCTTTGCATTGTGTACCCAGTGAGAACATATGCATGCATTACATTGCACCATTATTATTATTATTATTATTTTTGGACACATAAAGAAAGAAAAAATTAAAAACATAGGCTATAGGTTAGGTAGCACTGAGATTTATCCTAACCCTGTTCCTTGTTAGTGCTATATATTTGGATAAGTTAATTAGCTTATCTCACTAAAGTTTTCTTATCTACAGAACAGAGATGAAAATAACCACTTTACAGTGCTGTTGTAAGGATTAAAGATCATGTATGTAAAGCACCTGAAACATATTTGAAATTCAATAAATTGTAATCATTATATGAAGATAGGTGAGATAATCTTGGTTTTATTTTATGGATCAATGAAGTGAATTCTTATCAGAATCCTTCATTGCCTGATACAAACTCCTCTCCTCCTTCTCATCTCCCCAGTTAAAAAAGAAATCAGAGAACTGGAAAGAACAGGGATAGAAGAGGCAATAACTGAGGAGATATTCCATTCTTCCTGTAGCTGGGAAACCTCAGCTCTATGGGTTACATATCATAGAGGAAATGCAAAAGTTTAAGGGTCTTTACTCTTAAGAAACCTACAGACAGCAAGTGAAAGAAACACTGTAAATGTGGGTAGACTGAGTCTAGGAAGCTTCCTAAAGGTAGATTTTAGCATCTTGTTACACAATTCTACATCTCCCCCTCGTGACATTTTTCCTCCTCTTTTCCCCACTCCCCTTAAGAGACAAACTCAAAAGTAGAAAGGCTATGGTTTGAGGCAGCTGGTCATCCAAACCACAAGTCTCAGCTACACCATCAAGGTCAAATCATGTAAAACCCCTTTCAATCTTTGAGATGGTCCTGGCATGAAAAGCAAATAAAACACAACTGACATCAAAGTTAAGACTTGGGAGGTACCCCAACTCCTGAAAATTTTTATAATGATAGTTCAGAAGAAAGATTGGTATTTTAGTGGAAGGAAGAATGGTTGCAATGTCAACGTCAACGGAACAAATAGGTATTTTTGCTGTGAGTTTTTAAAAACTTACAGATGAAAATGGGCTTCCCTGGTAGCTCAGCTGGTAAAGAATCTGCCTGCAGTATAGAAGACCTAGGTTTGATTCCTGGGTCAGGAAGATCCACAGGAGAAAGGATATTCTATACACTCCAGTATTCTTGAACTTCCCTGGTCGCTCAGCTGGAGAATCCACCTGCATTGCAGGAGACCTGGGTCCAGTCACTGGGTTGGGAAGATCCCCTGGAGAAAGGAAAGGCTACCCACTTCAGTAGTCCTGGAGAATTCTATAGACTGAATAGTCCATGGGGTCGCAAAGAGTCAGACAGATGAAAATAGCTCAGAACTCCTTTACTTAAAAAAGGAGATGACCCTGCTATATATAATGGTGAGTGCTCTCTGAAACTCTACACCTCTCTGTTTAGGATTAGGGTCATAGACATACTTTGTCAAATTTTTTATTTGATTCCTATTTACTCAGGAGTCACCCCTAGCATCCCTAGTATATATATAAAGAAAAACATATTTCTTTTTACAAGAAGCAGGGCTACGCAAGCAGAATATGGCCTGATTTTAGCCTCACTTACCCCTTTGGTCTGGCTTTTTTGTGCAGTGAACACCAGCACAACTGGGTACAGCTACCCTATTCTCGTATATCCAAAGTACTGATCTACCTAGAACACATGCTGTGGTTTCCCATCTTCGTGTCTTTGTTCCTGTCATTTCCTTCCTCTGAGCTCAAAACTGGCCTTTGTTCTCAAGACGACTAATAGAACCATGGTAAATGTTTCAAAAGCAATTCTCCAAAAAATAAAATCCTATGAGTTAGGTACTATTGTCACTTCTTCCAGGTGAAAAGTAAACAAACAAACAAAAACAAAATTTGAGAATCACTAAGTTATTTACCCAAGGTCACACAGATATTAACAGACCAAGATTGGAACCCAGGTTTCTACAGCTCAGAAACCCAATTTTTAATACTACTTTTTAGTCCCTTTCTAACGACAAGATTGGAGAAGGCAATGGCAACCCACTCCAGTACTCTTGCCTGGCAAATCCCATGGACCGGATGGGCCTGGTAGGCTGAGTACATGGGGTTGCTAGAAGTCGGACACGACTGAGTAATTTCACTTCCACTTTTCACTTTCATGCATTGGAGAAGGAAATGGCAACCCACTCCAGTGTTCTTGCCTGGAGAATCCAAGGGACAGGGGAGCCTGGTGGCCTGCCATCTCTGGGGTCGCAAAGAATCGGACACGACTGAAGCGACTTAGCAGCAGCAGCAGCAATGACAAGATGTGATTAACATTCAAGCGTTTTAATGAAAATTCCAGCTGCATGTTTGATTTGAGTAAAAAGAAGACTATTAAGAAATCATATGAATTGCTCAAATAAAAGAAATTATTGGAAGTAATCATAGCACATAGACATTATATAGATATTAAAAGAAATTCCTACAGCCTACCTCAGTGATGGAAAGTGTTACAATTTCAACCCACCTCCAATTCAGAATTCAAATAATTCTTTCTGCCATCATCTGAGACATCCTGTGGATTTGACCTCCAGTGTCTTGAGTATCATGGTCTTCATGTTGGTTAACATAGAAATAAACCCTCCATATAAACTACTTCTTAACTCTAAGCCCAAGAAGGACAAGAGACTGTAAAATGAACTGCTTGAATTGGAGAAAAATATACACTTTACTCTTCATCAAAACTCACTCTGACGCTAAATTATTAAATAAACTGTTGGGAAATGAAGCTCAGAAAAAGGAAAAAAGAAAAAGCCTAATTTTTAACTCAAGATAAAAGAAGCTCAGTCAGCCAGAAAATAGATTGTTAGGACAGTGCTTGAAAGCAATTCTCCATCTCGTCCTCTTTGGAAAGATTAGCAAATTAATCACATGGAAATATGAAGGAACAGAAGGTATAAAGCTATACACAACTAACAAACATAAAAAATACATTTTTAAACACAAAATCAAAAGCTGAGGGCTGGTGCACGGGGATGATCCGGAGAGATGATATGGGGTGGGAGGTGCGAGGGGGGTTCAGGATTGGGAACTCATGTACACCTGTGGCTGATTCATGTCAATGTATGGCAAAACCAATACAGTATTGTAAAGCAAAGTAAAGTAAAAATTAAAATTAAAAAAAAAAGCTGAAAGAATCAAGGTAAGTGTAAGCAAAACTCTACCCTAAAATACTTTTTTCATATGCAATGGAAAATTTTAGAAAATAGAGGTTATCTTATCTTGTGGCAATAAAGAAAGTGAGGTGAGTTTTGTAGCAATTACTAGTACTATTTGCCAGACATTTTTGGTTCTCCATTTTCTTGCATGCTCCTTAGGACTAAGTTTCCTCTCCTAATACTTGAGTGGAGGCATGTAACTAGATTGGGCCCAAGAATTCTACTCAGAAGATGCATTATATGGTGGCTTGATCATATAAGTGACATTGACAGACCTTGCAAAGCTTTTGTTATCCTTTAGTACAGAACTGACAACGTTTTCAGATTCATCATTGTCCCTGGGTAGCTACAATGAATAAGACTCCACTAATAATCTAAGACAGTCATGCACAGTGGGCCAGAAATAAATTTTGTTATTTTAAAGAATTGGAATTTTGGTATTTGCTGCTTCAGTATTAACTATTTATCCTAACTAATAAGACAAACATTAAATGAGTTCGAACAACAATGAAAACAGAAACTGAATGACTGATATAATTGTTAAAGTTAGCATTTACTAGAAATATGAAGTAAAACAATAAAAACTACAGAGCTTACTAAGATGCAAGACAAAAAGGTAAGTATGAAAGGTGGAACCTGGAAACATAATTTGTGAAAAATAAGAATTACTGGTAAAGACAAAAAGATGGGAAATAATTGAATAAAGTAATCCTTTCAGGTAGAAGAAATGACTTTTTTATGGAAAAATCTCTTCATATATCAAGAGAAATTATTAAACATAAAAAACAACAAAGTACCTTATGAAAATCCATTAACCAATTAGAAAAAAAATCTGAGACTGGGCAAAAGTTTATCAATAAAACACAAGCAAATTTTGAACATCTCAAACAATATATGTTTTAAAAAAGAGGAATGATTAAATAATGCTGATTCTACCTTATGCAGTATTATATATCTGTTAAAATTACTGTTTTGAAGATTAAATGAAAACAGGGTAAAACTATATCATCTAATGTAAAATTTTAAAAGTGGAATCTGTAGACTTATGTTTCTCTGTTCAAGCTGGTTTTAGAAAAGGCAGAGGAACCAGAGATCAAATTGCCAACATCCACTGGATCATGGNTTCAACATAAAAATGAAAAGAGGTTTATCGGTGTTTTTTTTTAAAGAATTTATTTTATATAGTTTTTACTGAAATAAATGTGTGTGTGTGTGTGTGTGTGTGTGTGTGTGTGTGTGTGTGTGTGTACGTATATGGTATAAGTTTCATTCCAGATTTTGGGATAAGACCTTCTAAATAAGTCATTTTAGACATAAAATAGTTTGTTAATATTATCTCTCCATCTTGCACACCCACTCTCCCTTCCCATCTTAGTCTAGCTGAAGAGTGTTTGGTATTTCATTATATTGCAAGAGAGCTGATGAGCAAAACTACGTAGGTAGATTCCTTCACTAAGTTTTATGTAGTAAGGTTTCTTTCCTTCACATATGCTGCATAGATAGGCTCTTGTTAGCTTTCTACCCCCTGCAGTCATCTTCAAGGACTTAATATTGACTAGGCACTCTTCCCCTTGTGAATATGGAAGGTTTATTTCAGATCTCATCTTGTCATTTTCAGTGATTTTAATGAATTATGAAAGTCTAATCTTGTAAGACTCCTCCACCCACATCTTCCCCCAGCTCCCTACACTTTGCATTTCCCATTGCCTCTGGGTCTGAAGTTTCATTCATTTGAAAACTATTCTTGGAAAGATCTCCCCTCCTCCAGCTATTAATCTGTCATTAATGGACCATAAGTCATTCAGATATACTGCAGTATTATGCAACCTCAACAGAGTGGAAAAAATCATTTACTTTCCTGTCAATGTAAAAACTTTTATCTTCTTTGACAGTTTTATTCAGAAAACCTCAGCTTTATTTTAATTTGATTCTAATGATGGTTTTCAGAAAATGATTTTGAGTAAATAAAAGTTTAGAGCAATGACAGCTGTCATGATTTCTGTAGTAGTTTCTTTCAAGGAATATTTATTGAAAAGTTGCATTTCGGATACAGGGCATCGTTTTTGGCACAGTGGATGGCATTTAATTATTCAGAGCTGGTAAAATGGTAGTATTTACTCAGTGGGGAATTTAAATGAGGAAGACCCGTATTGTTTTACCTCCTCTCTTTCCTAGCTAGAACTTCCTTGAGCAAAGCAGATTTACAGACATCCCCATAACTTTGAACTTAGAGCAATTGTTGATTGTCCTTACCAGGTGAAATGACCTTCACATTCTCTATTCATAAAAATAATGAGCTGAAATGCATACAGGATGCAGTGGACTAATGAAATGGCTTTTTGGTCCATTTTTACTCTGAACTGCTGTGTTAAAACCAAGGGTGAAGATATATATAACAATCTGAGATTGCTTTATTTGCGAACTTCATTAATGAAATTAAGCATAATTATGGCCCTCCTTACATTTTCGAACTCATTTTCATTTAATGGAGAAGTATTAACCACATTTGACCTAATGAATTTATGCTTGCTTAGTAGTGGTTAAAATACAAAGACCAAAACCTATATTCTGGAAAGAATTTTGTTTGGAAATATTTGCATCAACTTTTCACAAAGCAACATGATGAGCCGAAGTCTACATTAGCCCAAATAATGAACTATTTAATGGCAGTTCATTTAGTTACTGATAATTATGCTTCTTGAGAAAGAGGGTAGTGATAGCTGAGGAAGCAAAGGTATGACATCTACACATTTCCAGTCTTAAGAGTTCTATGTATGAGCAAGCTGAGAAATCCATCATCCTACAACAGCTAAATTAATAGCATGTTAAATGATTTTAAGACTGCCTTGTGGTTTCAAAGGAACGGCTAACAAAGTGGACTTTTTCCTCTCAAAGCTTATATTGTTTCAGACTTGCAACGATATAAAACAGTTAACAAGTAAAAGAGGAATAATTCTTTTGTTTGTTTTGCTTGTTTACCTGGATGGAGGCAAGGTGAATGATGGCTGCCATGGGACTGCTGAAGGGGAAGCGTTGCAGAGAAATGTCTTTCAATATTACAGAGATTTGTTTCAAATTGTTAACTTGCAGCAATGTGTCATCTCTGGGGAAGTCGACATATACCAATATAAGATGACGCTAAATATGAAGTCCTATATTTTGCAATTTTGTTATTAGGAATTAAGCAACAATGGAGAAAGTTCTTTCCTTTTCTTCCTTTTATTTTTCCAGATTGCATCTTAATGCTAAATTACTCAGCCTTTACTGAGGAAAAATACATTAGTGAGAGGATTATGTTCCCTTTTCCCCCTAATTATTTTAAACTGAAAAGTTCAAATCCAACAAGGAAGTTTTTCTAAATCTGAAAATGTTTCCCATCTGAAGATCTAAAGGCCCTAATAGTTTATAAGCTCTGCCTGCATAATTTAGGCAGGATGGTAAAACACAGCTTCGAGAAATTTTAAGCCATGCTTTCTAGACAGCATTAGCTTTTATCCTCACTAGATGAGATCTTATAATACCAGACTGAATTATTCCATTGTATTGAAACAAAAACCATACAGGTTTAGCAAATGTTTAAAAGCACATTAACTTCACCATAGTTAAGAAAAGACTTAACACATTCACTATTTAACTAAAAGTTATACACTGGACAACCATCTCATTCTTGTAGATAAATATTTTGTTAATTAACACAAGTGGAAGTTTCCTTAGCAAAAATCTAATAAGTGGCAGGATATACCATCAGAGTAACCTAGGAAAGGGGTACTCTGATGTCAACTATAATTTGTTTGCTTTTTTGTTTAACTACATCCATTTAATATCTTTCTGTCTGTTTAGCTTGAGTGATGGCAGTTTATCATTGCACCAAATGTCCTTCCCTCCCCTGTGGGAGAGATGGGCTCTGCAGGATTAAATCTCTGAACCTCATTAGTGAGCATCAGATGGGATGAGAAGGAAGAGGGCAAATCATTCCTTCTCATGCACAGGCATGGTGATGTTACCCAGCTGTGGTCCCTCCAGACATCACAACAGACACATCAGTTCCCAGCTGAGCGTTTCTAGGGCCAGAGCCTGCGCAGACAGAAAAAAGAGAAATACTTGTTAACCATCCAGTCCTTAGGGACCAATTCCATATTTACACGCACAGCGATCATAAGCAATCATATTGTTTTGATTCATTCTGGGGCACATTTTAAATGTTACTTAGAGGTCCTGAGAATCTGTTTAAATACTTACAGATTTTTCAATTGCATTGTCCTTCGTGATTTTTCAGAATTTGTTTTTAATTAGTTTGAAGAGTGAAAATCTGGTTTGGAATTTATGCAATCTTGGTGACTACTCAGGTGTTCACTGTCAATGCATATATACATACATATATACATATATATATATATATATATATGTATATATGTATGTATATATTTTTTTAAGCCACAAAACAAAAAGGCTTGTTGGAAGAAGCCCCTTTAAATAAATATATTACTTTCAATGTATAAATAGAATTTATTGGAATAATCTCTTTGAGGTAACGCAGTGTTCTTTCTAGTTTTGATAATTCTCTCCTTTACCCTAGAGGACATTGTCTGTCTTTTTCACAGTTAGACTAGCATGAAGAAACAAAATAAAAATTATTATAATTTATTAACAGATACTGTATTTTCAGCACTTAATTTGATTTAAACTACTTTTTATCTTTGTTTTACAGATCAAGAAACTGAGTCACAAAGAAAGATTTGATGGCAGTCTGCCTGACTCCAAATCCTGAACTTCCACTCCACAATGTTTGAATCTAAGACAATATCCTGCTAAACGACGGAACCCATCCATCTCTTCCTCCCCAAGCCCGCTGCATGCCTGGTGATAAGTGGAGAACTTCTGCTTTCTTTCAGTTTGCTCTTTAAGTGGCTGACATAATCACATAGTGAGTGAAGACACGGCTCCTGAAGTTTACTGAACCTGGGTTTCCAGCTCTTCTTACTGGCTGTGACCTTTGGTGAGTTACTTAATTTTTCTTAGCTTCAGTTTCTTGGTCTGTAAAAAAAGAGGATTATAATTCTTGTCTCATAGGATTGTTTTAAAGATTAGTAAGATAATATATGCAAGATATTTGGCATAGTGATAAGCCCTGAATAAATGGTAGCCTTTTTGTAATTCAATATAATTTTTAAACATTGGTGTTTCTTATGACTCCAGTCTCACCCTTTTTCTACTGTCATCTGCAACTGCTAAGCTGTCTCCTATATCCAATCTGGAACTTGCATTCAAAGCCTTTATCTTTCAAGGCCAAGAGCTCAACATGGCTAGAATGCCCGAGGAACCAAATTCTGGAAATTGCCAAGACTCTTCACTATCTTCAACCCTCACCCATGATCAAGTCATCCTATTGACTCATTTCTAGTGCCCATTTATTCTATCACCACTGCTACAACTTTGGATCTGATGCCAAACTTCTTTATTCTGCCTCATTGTTTCCTCTTGAGTAGAATTCCTGCCTCATATCTCACCTGGCTTCATTCGTTTGTCCATTCTGTTATGAGAGAGATAGTAATTACACGTATCTTACACCTATCTATATAATTCTATTACCTCTTGTTATAATAGCTCCCCATTCTTCTGTGAGTTGCGCACATTTTAAGGAACATGACAGTGTTTGCTGGACACTAAGAAGAAAATATTGTTTTTTTCTTTTTTATTTTATTCTGTCTAACAACTATTTTGTATATGTTTGGGCTTCCCTTGTAGCTCACCTGGTAAAGAATCCACCTGCAATCCGTGTAGACCTGGGTTCGATCCCTAGGTTGGGAAGATCCCCTAGAGAAGGGAAAGGCTACCCACTCAAAACATATATTCTATAATGTGTATAGTATAGTCATAAATTTGTACATATGAGTAAAAGTTAATTTTATATGTCTCCTTGGCTAGGCCACTGCACTTAGATATTTGATCAAATATGTCTGGTGGTTACTGTGAATATTTTTTCAGATAAAATTACCCTGTAAGTAAGTAGATTTATGGTAAAACAGATTACCCTTCATCATGTGGGTGGTCCTCATCCAATCCTGTGAAAGCTTTAAGAGAAAACCTGACCTCCCCCAAGGGAGGGAGAATGTGCCAGCAGAGTGCTAAATCAAATCTTCACTAGTTCTTAGCCTGCCAGTCCGCCCTGCAGATTTTGGACTTAACAGCCTCCACAATCATGAGTCAATTCCTTAAAATAAATCTCTCTTTCTCACCTTTATACCTATCCTTTTGGTTCTAGAGAACCCTGACTACAATATTTTTAAAATACATACGGTGTTCTCAAAAGTGTTTCAAAACCACTGTTATGAAGCTTTTTTTAATCTGTGTTTTTTTTTCTAGGTGTTTTATAGTTTCAAGTCTTCCATTTAAGTCGTTAATCGCAGGCTGAACCCTTACATTCAAAAGTGCTTGAAGTGAAGTGAAGTCACTCAGTCGTGTCTGACTCTTTGCGACCCCAGGGACTGTAGCCCACCAGGCTCCCCCGTCATGGGGTTCTCCAGGCAAGAACACTGGCATGGGTTGCCATTTCCTTCTCCAGGGGATCTTCCTGACCCAAGGATCGAACCCAGGTCTCCCACATTGCAGGCAGATGCTTTAACCTCTGAGCCACCAGGGAAGCCCTCAAAAGTGCCTGTGGTTATCTAAATACAAATGATTCTTTTTAAAAAAATAAAAATAAAAAACCTTTTTGTATTGGGGTATAGCTGATTAACAATGTTGTGATAGTTTCAGGTGAACACTGAAGGGACTCAGCCACACATATACAAGAAACCATTCTCCCCCCAAATTCCCTCCCATCCAGGCTGCCACATAACATTGAGCAGAGTTCCGTGTGCTATACAGTACATCTTATTTGTTATTCAGTTTAACTATAGCAGTCTGTACATGTCCATCCCAAGCTCCCTAACTATCCCTTCCCTCCCACCTTCCTCTGACATCCATAAGCTGATTCTCCAAGTCTCTTTCTAGTTGTAAGTAAGTTCATTATATAAACAATTCTTGAATGCTTTTGCAGTTGCTGTAGTTTTTCTCTGCCTATAATTCTACTCCCAAACTTCTCTTGATGCATTTGTGTAAAGAACTCGTCACCTTCCTTGGACTCAGTTCAAGTATCCCCTTTTCTGGGAAACATTTAAATCCCCCAGGCACACTGTTTTCCCCTTAATTCTGTTTTCCTTGTGCCTCTTTTATATCAATTGTCCTGTTAGTTTGCAGGTAGCTCTTGTAATGTCTACTTCATTAGATTGTGAGGTTCTTGAGATTGTTTTCCTATCCTTTTTATATTTTCAATATCTAAATATAGTAGATAAATATATAGTGAATTGACTCTCATGGGTGCGTAACTGTGTAATGTTCACGGAAATACTTGATTTTGCATGGGAAAAAGACACAGTCTAAAGCTAAAAAAGAACTATTTGTTCTGCAAATCTAAATCCCTCAGCCTCCATATGAGGATCATGAAGACACAGAGGGGTAACTTTGCCTTATCACAAATCCAGGGAGGGATGAGGCAGATAACTGCAGTTTGGTTTTTATATGGTCCAGAGCTCTTTCCACTACTCCTATTCTAAGGTTGGATGGATGTATTTCCAGGTGAGTATACATTTGTAAAAGTTTGTTCTCTGAGACCCTGCATGTTCCTAAAATATATACACAGGAGTATGGAGTACGTAATTACACACCCATCAATACTCATGAGAAAATACTGAAAACCTAAGTGCCACCCTGCTCAACACCAGAAAAAGAGCTGTTGTAACTTCTTTACCCAGTCTCCCAACAGAAATCAAGCTGTGTAGATAAGCTGATCTTTTAGGCAATGAGATTTCCTCTCAGTGTTAGTTGCTCAGTCGTNTCTTAAAATGCTAAAAACGAAGAACAGTGGGAGAATGATGGCATCCTCTACAAGGGAGGTTGAGAAATAAGACATTATTATCCTTTAAAAATTTTTGCCCAAATACTGTATCCATGGAAGTTAAAGACAGCGGGCATTATCTGCAAGCCTTTTACTGAGAATTTGGAGAATTTAGAACTTTTAATACCCTAATCCAGACCAGGATTTTGGATTGAGGTAATAAGACCTAATGATTATTTTCCCTGCTATACTGGGCCACACATAGTAGTTAACTTCTGCTGTTGAACACTGATAACTCTTCATTGTACATTACTATGGCTAAGGGATAAAGTTACATTTTTTCCTGTTGGGGAAGTTCCTTGATACTGTTGGAAATTACCTACTCTTCTGGAATCTTATTCCATTGGACAGATGGAGGCAAAACTGAAACAACTTGTGAATCAAATCTCTAGATTTTAGAATTGATCGGAATTTATAGCTACTACCAGAAAATATTAAAGGCTTTGTAAGTGATATGGCCTTAATTTACATATTATTTACATAACTCACAGCTACATCAAAATTTGCATTACTTTGATTACTAATTGTTGGCATTAATTTGTTCAAGGGAACTACACCACATTTACCAGATTTTATATGGTCAGAAATCTATTGAAAGCAAAAGATAATTTGAGAGGGACTTGGATCAAGAATGGATTCTATTAACTATACAACGGCATCTGATTCAGCTGTGGAAACCGAGAATCAAAGGTAAGTGCCTTTGGAAAAAAAACATTTTTCTTGGATAAGAGACTGGATAGTAATACTTACTGTATCTGAATTACTGGGAGGGCATAAATCATTGTCAGTAGTGAGTGGTGGTAAATGTAATTTTCAAGAATTGGAACAGAAAAGGAAAACTTGGTTTGTACAGGCCTTTGAAATTTTTGAACTAAGAAGATGGGTATTAGTGAGTCTTGCTTTAAAATCAATTTGTTCTTATTTCATGTTAGCAAGGATGCTGGTTTATGTATTACAATGAAAGGTATCTAGTCTAAATCATTGATCTCACTGGGAAGTCACATGAGCATTTCTAGTATATTCATATCAAGATACCTCTCTACTAAGATACTCTTGTCTTATTTAGAGGAGGCTTTGTTCTATTTCATTTAGGATCTAACAGTGAACAGGATGCCTTTATGGAACTTAAGGAAAATCACCATGGCAGTGGCATTATGGCCCACTTCAGCAGTTTGTTAGTATTGAGCCCATCTTTTAAGAAATTATTCTAAGCATATTTGCCTGCTTTGATTTTAAAAACATATATTACTGGTAATAAACATTCAGTAATTTGAGAGGGTGCAATTAATCTTTCCCTGTTTTCTAGTGACAACTCTTCCTCTGCTAGCAGCTTATTTAAAACTCAGTGTGTTCCTGTCCCACCTAAACAGAGGCAAAGAAACACTACTAGAAAATTCGTCCACATACTTAAAAGTACTCAGGCAACAGAATCATCTAGTGACTCATCTATAGAGCCAAGACCACTGACTTTAAAGGCTCTTTTTGAAAGATTAAAAAATAAGAAACGTAAACGTAAAAAGAAGAAATACAAGCCAAAGGGAAGATCAGTGGGAAGACCAAAAGGAAGGAGAACCACTAGATACTCACAAATTACTGAGAAACAATTTAAAGACAAAAAACCTGGTTTCCCATTTTTAGAATCAGAAAATGGAAAAAAACCATTACCTTGGAGAAAAATTTTAACCTTTGAGGTGAGTCATTATTTATATATGCTCATATACAGCTAAAACGTGTGAAATGAGTTGTAGGTTACTTTTAGAATTTAAGTAACACCTGAAACATGCAATTTGCAACTTTGATAATACTTTATCCTGACTATACTGCCACTTAAATGCCACCTCCATCCTTCAGTTCAAAGTTGACTTGGGCTTCTGGATGTAATCTTTACTGTATATTGGGTGGATATATCTGCATGTAAATCCAAGGACGTTTTTATACCTTGCTCTTAGTCAAACAGGTTTTAAACATCATTCCTAAAACTCAAATAATGCCTAGTTGTTTTACTGTAACCTAAGTCAAACCCACACCTGCCTTTCGTGTTCAGTGGCTTTAGTAGATTTCATTTCTGACAGAATCACCTGACAGATCAGCCAGTTCATAGCAGTAGACTCAAATATTTGAATTTTAAGTGACTGCATAATTTGTCGGACATGACTGAGTGACTTCACTTTCACCTTTCACTTTCATACATTGGAGAAGGAAATGGCAACCCACTCCAGTGTTTTTGCCTGGAGAATCCCAGGGACGGGGGAGCCTGGTGAGCTGCCATCTATGAGGTTGCACAGAGCCGGACACAACTGAAGCGACTCAGCAGCAGCAGCATAATTTGTAGTCACTTGTTCTAAAACCTGATTTCTTGGAAAGGATTAGTAATTAACCTTTTATGTTTAAAAGTGACTAAAACAGACCTTTCAGTTTGCATAAAAAAAATCTTTAGAAGCATCCAAACCATATACAAGATTTGTGCTTGTTTTTCTTGGTGTACCAACTTTGGTAGAACAGTGAATTCTTTTTATATGCAGTGTTTGATAGAGGTGATAGCCATATGGCAGAGTTAGAGCTTCCTTGTTATTTTGGAACATAAGCATCTATCTGCTATGCTGTGGCAGAAAAATTATTTTTTCCAAGTCCGTGACTTAAAACAGGATGTTCTGGTATATAGCAAGCAGTGGCAAGAGGATTTTTTAACTACCTTGAAAAACTGAAGTATGAATACTACCTCAAGGAATCCTTGAAACAGATGAATGTTGCTGAAGATTTAGAAAAAGAAGACCTTGATAGTCGAAGATACAGATACATGGATGATGATGGATCTCTCTCTCCTATTGAAGAGTCAGCGTAAGTTCAGACATTGGAACAATTTTGAACATTATTATGCTTTTAAATTTTAATGTTGCTCCACATTATACTATCAGTTTGTTTAGATTTTGATTTAATAGTTTTAATGTTTAAAATTCTTATTAAATGTTCAGTTCAGTTACTCAGTCATGTCTGACTCTTTGGGACTCCATGGACTGCCGCATGCCAGGCTTCCCTGTCCATCACCAGGTCCCAGAGCTTGCTCAAAACTCATGTCTCTCCAGTCAGTGATGCCATCTAACCATCTCATCCTCTGTTGTCCCCTTCTCCTGCCTTTAATCTTTCTCAGCATCAGGGTCTTGTCCAAGGAGTTCGGTCTTTACATCAGGTGGCCAAACTATTGGAGTTTCAGCTTGAGCATTGGTCCTTCCAAGGAATATTTAGGGCTGATTTCTTTCAGGATTGACTGGTTGGATCTCCTTGCAGTCCATGGGACTCAAGAGTCTTCTCCAACACTGACCTTTATCGACAAAGTAATGTCTCTGCTTTTTAATATGCTCTCTAGGTTGGTCATTCCTTTTCTTCCAAGGAGCAAGCCTCTATTAATTTCCTGGCTGCAGTTACCATCTGCAGTGATTTTGGAGCCCAAGAGAATAAGTCTGTCACTGTTCCTCATCTATTTGCCATGAAGTGATGGGACCAGATGCCGTGATCTTAGTTTTCTGAATATTGAGTTTGAAGCCAACTTTTTCACTCTTACCTTTCACTTTCACCAAGAGGCTCTTTAGTTCTTCACTCTCTGCCATAAGGGTGGTGTCATCTGCATATCTGAGGTTATTGATACTTCTCCCTGCAATCTTGGTTCCAGCTTATGCTTCATCAAGCCTGGCATTTCTCATGATGTACTCTGCATGTAAGTTTAAATAAGCAGGGTGACAATATACAGCCTTGACACACTCCTTTCCCAATTTGGAACCAGTCTTGTTTCATGTCCAGTTCTAACTGTTGTTTCTTGACCTGCATACAGATTTCTCAGGAGAAATTAATTCTTTAAGGATTAAATGTTACTTAATATTAAATAAGCATTCATACTTAAATATATTTAGTAGTAATAATCAACTGGTATTCCTGGTTCAGTTGTATATCTTAACAGTATGCTATGAATTTATTGTTAATTGAGTGATAATGTTTTTAATATTACAGAGCAGAGGAGGAGATTGCGGCAAACCTTGAACATGATGGATGTGATATTAAGTTGGTGGTAAGTGACATACTCCATGGAGTTGACAAAGGGATATTTTTATCCTGTAGTGTTACTAATTTTAGAAAGTCTCAATGCCCTTGGTGCAGGAAATGTGTGGATAAAAATGAGAATTTTATAGCTGAGAACATCAATTAGCAGTACTATGTCAATAAGTGTCAATAGTATAGTAAGTTTTAATGTGTTTTATTGTTACTAGGATATCAAATAAAAATTCAAATGTAATTTTCACGTTATTTTAAGTAACCTAGTTGTATGTAATTACTAGTGCAGTAAAATTGGTCATATGTCTTATCAATATTTCTTATGCAGGAGAACAGTTATTTCATAATAAGTTCTGAATTTCCAAAGAAGAAGAATGTATGTTTGGATCAAGAGGAATATACTGAAGAAACTGCTTTGCTTAAAAAGAGAACATCAAAATCTAAACACTGGACAGAGGACAAAATAGCCTGAAGGGAGATAGGATTATAAATACAAGACAAGGTAAAAAGAATAAAAGCAAAGATAAGTGTCTATATATATGCCAGCCTTAGAAAAAAACAACCCTGTAAGAAAATTAAAAATAACAGATTTGTGAAACTCTTGAAGCCATAATTATAAGAAAAAATTATGTAGAAAAAATTGAGGCTGTTATTGAAGAGATTGACTTGACAAATAATAAACAAAAGTCCTACTATTTTTGCCTATGATGGTTTATTTCTAGGTAAGAGAACTTAAAGGTACCATTTGAACACTGAATCAAATAACAGATTGTAGTCTTGAAAAACAATTTCTTTTTTCACTTACCCTCCTTAGGGGACCTACAACTTCGTTTTTGTTTTACTTAGACAAGTTTAGTGTGAAATGCTGAGTACTGTAATAACTTAATTTTCCCTTCCTAATTACCTGTATTTCAAATATCATTGTCATCACCACTGTATATATTTTTTACAGTAGCACTTGTGATTGTTTTTGTTTAATTTGTGGACAAAGACTTAGAAACAAGTGCGAAAATAAATCCTCTTTTGCAACGCACAACTCATTGTTCAGTATGAGTTTTGATACAGATAAGAAGGAACATAATCCATAAAATGGGTGTGTATTGATGAGCATAAAGATTGCTTCCAGGGCTGTAAAGTTTAATAAGCTTCTAAATAACCAAGCTGTATTGATCCTAGTACTCAGTTTTCATCTTGACATAAAACAAAGATGGGCTTCTTTTTTTAGGCTTTTATCTTGGGAATACAGTGTCTGGATTTTGCAAAGATGTCTAATGCTTTAGGTGAGTTTGGTTCAGATATATGTATATATGTGATACATATATAAATGTGATACACTGTCAGAACTTCTCCAGAGGTTTAATTTTTGAAAGGCATTTTTGCCAACTTTAAATTTCTATTCATCATGTAATTTCAGAAAATGAATCTCAGGATTGGCATGTTTTATAGTGACATTGTGCCAGGATTTGCTTTCAGGAAAGGGTCCGAGAACTATAAGCTATCAGAATCTTGGATAGTCCCTCTTCAAGCATATATGAATTTTTCAATCTCCTAACACCCCCTATACAATCATACAATTTATTTTTAAAATTTTATTGAAGTATAGCTGATTTACAGTGCTAATTTCTGCTGTACAGCAAAGTGACTCAGTTATCTAATTTTTCTCTTATGATCTATCACAGAATATTAATTCCCTGTGCTATATAGTAAGCCCTTGTTTATCTTATGAATTTGTATCTGCTAATCCAACGTTCCCAGTCTATGGCTCTTCCATACCCCCACCTCCTGTCCAACCACAAGTTCATATGTTTCATAGATGTTATCTCTTTCTGACTTAGTTTGCTTTGTATATTGCTGGGTCCATCCGTGTTGCTGCAAATAGCATCATTTTCATTTTCATACATCCCTCCCCACACATCTTTATCAGTTCATCTCAGTTCAGTTCATCTCTCAGTGGACATTTATGTTGGTTCCGTATCTTGGAACAGTGCTGTAGTGAACACAGGTGCAGGTATCCTTTCCAACCTTGTTTTTCTTGGTGTGGGATTGGTCATCATATGGTAGCTCTACTGTAGTGGCAGTACCAATCTACATTCCCACCAACTATGTAAGAGAAGTTTCCTTTTTTTTTTCTCCAACACCCTGTCTGGCGTTTATTTGTAGACTTTTAAACGGTGGCCATTCTCACCAATGTGAGATGGTTCTTGATTATAGTTTTGATTTGCATTTCTCTAATAGTGATGTTGAGCACAGAACCCACACCCCCTGCAGCGGAAGTGCTGAGTCTTAACCAGTAAATCACCAGGGAAGTCCCACTATTTGAGGGATGCATATACTAAAATGAAGTAGAAAATTTAGTAGTGTAATACTAGAAATGACTACACAGGAAACATAATTTCATAAATCTGAATGATATACAAATGCCAAATTTGTCCTCCCTCAGTGATCCCCAAATGGTCAGAACATCAGGCATATTAACATTTTTCTGTATTTTCATAATTGTTATCAATGAGAAAATATTTTACATTTTAGTTCTCAATTTAAAGCCAAAAATTCATTTAAGTAGTTTTTAGTAATCTGGGCACTGCATAGGTTAAACACACTGTAGTAATGAAGTTCTTAATAATCAAGCTTAAATTTACATATGTAATTTTTTGGTTCAGCTGTAATAACTACTTGGTACTTTATACCATCTTTCCTAAGCATTGATTTAAAAATACATGTCGTGATTAACTCATAGTATGATTTCTTTACATTACTTAATTTAAAATTAAACAATGATTAAGCAACAGTTGAGGTCTATCCCGATGGGGCTTTTTCTATAAACCTACGTCGTTGGAAACGCCTCATAGAGTAACTCTGTAGTTTCCTTTACTCATAGAACTACCTGTTAGATCTGTGGGAAAGAACTACAAGACATAGCTGCCAATTAAACTATGAAAAACCTAACAATTTTTTTTNGCTTTTTCTATAAACCTACGTCGTTGGAAACGCCTCATAGAGTAACTCTGTAGTTTCCTTTACTCATAGAACTACCTGTTAGATCTGTGGGAAAGAACTACAAGACATAGCTGCCAATTAAACTAT
The DNA here is from genome assembly GCA_006410875.1 of Neotragus pygmaeus. Classification (NCBI taxonomy): domain Eukaryota; kingdom Metazoa; phylum Chordata; class Mammalia; order Artiodactyla; family Bovidae; genus Neotragus; species Neotragus pygmaeus. Next base: position 621,908 of record SJYV01043538.1, on the reverse strand, counting down.
GAAAAACCTAACAATTTTTTTTGAATCTTAGGTATTTGCATATCCCAGTGATCTCTGTCAAGTTTTAGAGTATGATAACTTAGGTAAGTTTTAGTTAGTGACTAATTTGGAGTGGGGGTTACCATTCCAGTTCAGATGATGAATTTAATGTTCAACTGCTGAATGATACAGATATGAACTAAAACTCAATTCTGATAGAGCTGAGTATAACAAAATGTTTAAATAAGCATATATTTAGGTTTTTGTTTTTTAATCATGAGTAAGTAACCCATAGTCTTTTATTTGGTATCTGCAGGAATTAATATGACTTGAACTTGGTAAGTTTTTAGAAGTAAGTAGAATATTTAATTTCTATTCAAATAGGATCCAGAAGTTCTGAAGACAATGAAATTTTGAGTATGGCATTCCATTACTGTTGTGACTGCTAGTTATTTAGGTGAAAACAATTAGCAAGATTTTAGCCAAAAATTTGCTGTAATATTTGTACTTACAGAATTGGAAAAAAAAATGAAGACACAGCATATGTAGGGCATAGAATGCCCTGGTCCCTTGCATACTTTATTAAACTAACATGTTTGGATATGTATGATTGGATAATTTCCTATGTGAAAGTTTTATAGGTATAAAGGATAAAACGGTAACAACTAAGTTNTATATATATATATATATATTTAAGTTTGATATATTAACTTATTTTTGTGTGTGCTGGGTCTTCATTTTTGTGCAGATTTTTCTTTAGTTGCAATGAGCAGTAGCTACTCTCTAGCCACTCTAGTTGCACTGTTCTAGCTCCCTAGTTGTGGTGTTCGGGCATCTCATCTTGGTGGCTTCTCTTGTTGCAGAATACAGCCTCTAGGGCACATGGCTTCAGTAGTTATGGTATGTGGGCTCAGTTGCTGTGGCTCCTGGACTCTAGAGCACAGGCTCAACAGTTGTTGTGTTTGGGCTTAGTTGCTCTGAGACACGTGGGGCCTTCTTGGATAAGGAATCAAACCTATGCCTCCTGCATTGGCAGGCAGATTCTTTACCACTGAGCCACCAAAAAAGCCCCAAAGACTATATTTTTGAAAAATGTATTTTTATCTATTTTTCTCTTCCAGTTTTAGTGAGATACAATCAACATAGCACTGTGTATGTTTAAGGTGCACAGCATAATGATTTAACTTACGTACATCATGTCCCTGATAGCTCAGTTAGTAAAGAATCCACCTGCAATGCAAGAGACCTCTGTTTGATTCCTGGGTCGGGACGATCCCCTGGAGAAGGGATAGGCTATCCACTCCAGTATTCNAGGTGCACAGCATAATGATTTAACTTACGTACATCATGTCCCTGATAGCTCAGTTAGTAAAGAATCCACCTGCAATGCAAGAGACCTCTGTTTGATTCCTGGGTCGGGACGATCCCCTGGAGAAGGGATAGGCTATCCACTCCAGTATTCATGGGCTTCCCCTGAGGCTCAGCTGGTAAAGAATCTGCCTGCAATGCAGGAGACCTGGGTTTGATCCCTGGGTTGGGAAGATCCCCTGGGGAAAGGAAAGGCTACCCACTTCAGTATTCTGGCCTGGAGAATTCCATGGACTCTATAGTCCATGAGGTCACGAAGAGTTGGACATGACTAAATGACTTTCACTTTCACATCATGTGATGATTATCACAATAAGTTAAGTGAACACCTATCATTTTGTATAGATACACAAAGAAATTTAAAAACGTGTGATGAGAACTTTTAGGATTCACTCTTAATAACTTGTATACATAACATATATATGTTGTATGAATACATCACATCTGAAGTTTGTAGGAACTTTTGATTGCCTTCATCCAATTCCCCCTCCCCCAACCCCATGCCACTAGTAACCATATATCTGATCTCTTTTTCTATAAGTTTGTTTGTTTGCTTCTGAAATACAATTGACCTACAATACTATGTTAGTTCCTGTTACACAATGTAGTGATTTTTTTCTATACATTTCAAAATGATCACTGTGATAACTCTAGTTACAATATGTGTGTCCATGCTAAGTTGTTCAGTTGTGTCTGATTCTTTGTGACCCTATGGACTGTTGCCCACTGGGTTCCTCTGTCCATGAGGTTCTCCAGGCAAGACTACTGAAGTGGATTGCCACACTTTCCTCCAGGGGATCTTCTAGACCCAGGGATCAAACCTGTGTCTCCTATGTTTCCTGCTTTAGCAGGTGGGTTCTTTTACCACTAGTGCTACCTGGGAAGCTCCAGTTACTATATGTCACCATACAAAAATATTACTTAGTTATTGATTATATTTCTCACACTGTACATTTCATACCCATGATTCATCTATTTTGCAACTAGAAGTTTGTACCTTTTAATCTCCCTCACCTGTTTCTTGCCCATCCAGACTCATCTCTCCTGAAAATATCTGATTGTTCTTATCTATGGCTGTTTTGTTATTTTTATTCATTTGTTTGTTTTTTAGACTCAAATCATATAATTGTTGTCTTTATCTGTCTGACTCTGGCTGCAGTGCCCTAGGGATCCAGGGGACTGATTTAAGTAATATAGATATAGGTTTCCAAAACTGATGAAAAAATTTAATGAATAAATCCAAGAGTCTAAATAAAACCCAATTTGATATACAAAGTATCCAATGTATTTATTATCAATTTTTTAATAGATTAAAAAAAACTTTATTTATTTTATTTTTTTTGGTGGTGTCATGTCTTCATTGCTGCATATGGGCTTTCTCTCATTGCAGTGAGCAAGGACTACTCTCTAATAATGGTGCACAAGCTTCTCATTGCAGTGGCTTCTGTTGTTGCAGAGCACAAGCTCTTGGGAGTGAGGGCTTCCGTTGTTGCTGCACACAGGCTTAATTGCTCATTGGCACGTGGAATCTTCCCAGATATAGGACTGAACCCATGTCCCCTACATTGGCAGCTGGACTCTCAATCACTGGACCACCAGGCAAGTCCACATTATTGAACTTCTGAAATACAACTATGTAAAACACAATCTTAAAAACACCTGGAGGAAAAACACATTTTATAAGAGGACAGTGATTCAAATGAGGTCTGAATTTTTATGTGAAACCAAGATGGAATGACATCTTAAATGCTGAATGAAAAGAGCTCTCAACCTAGACTTCTATATCCAGTGAAAATATTCCTCAAATCTGAAGGCAAAATATAGTCATTTTCTGACCAACAAAACCTGGGAGACTCTGGACAGCAGTTGAACATTGCAAGAAATGTGAAAGGAAAATTTTCACAGAATAAAAGGTATAGTAGATGGAAATTTGAATCTATACAAGGAAAAGTGAAGTTCTGGAAATGAAAAATGAGCAAGCATAACATAGTTTAAAATTTTTTTACTTTAAAAGNGAACATTGCAAGAAATGTGAAAGGAAAATTTTCACAGAATAAAAGGTATAGTAGATGGAAATTTGAATCTATACAAGGAAATGTGAAGTTCTGGAAATGAAAAATGAGCAAGCATAACATAGTTTAAAATTTTTTTACTTTAAAAGATAATTAACTTTTTAAAACAAAAATGACAAAAATATATTGTGACTTTAAATATATATATAGAAGTAAAATGTGTGCAAAATGCACAAAAAAAAGGTGAGGCAGAAAAAGAACACATATTGTCGTAAAGATTGTATTTTATACTTGAAGTGATACAATAGTATTTGAAGATAAGATATAATATACATATTTTAAACACTAGAGAAAGCACAAACATACACGAAAAGCATAGCAAAACAAAGAGGTGTAACTGAATATCAACTGAGGAGTGAAATGGAATATTGAAAAATAATTAATGCAAAATAAAGCTGTAAAGGAAGAGAAATAGCAGAAGAACAGATGCACAAATAGGAAACAAACTGGCAGGCTTAAACCAATCATAGCAACAATTGTATTAAAAGTAAATAGACTAGGGGCTCCTCCAATATGGCAGAGTAGTTTCTAAAGCATAGTGTTGCCTCATAGATAACCTCTATAAGCTCTAGACAAAATACAAAACAAAAAATAGTGCCTGAAGGCAATGAAGAGCCAATGACAAAGGTAGCCAGATTCTGAATGTAAGTAGACACTTGAAAAAGGCAGTCGCACAGGGTGAGTTACAGGGTTTTACACCTTTTATCTTGAGGGTAAGGGAAATTTGGCACTGCGTGGGGTGACCCAATCTTCATTAAAGAACATATATAGCCTCTATACCCTGAAGAACCTGAGGGTAGAGTCTGAGGAAGCCCCAGCTACTTGGACAGAAGTGTGCATTCTGATCAAGAGAGATGCAGGGGGAGCCCTGACTTGCTGATCTGAATTCTGCCCAGATCCCTCACTTACCTCTGAAATAAGTATGTGAAACAGACCAGTTAAGGACAAAAAACTGAACTAAGATTTGAGGTGCTACCAAGCAAGGGAGTTTGTAATTTAAGACAAATATGAAAATTCCAGATTTTCCACAATATGACATTCAAAATATTTAGGATTTAATTTAAGATAAGGCAGGAAAATGTATCCATGAGCAAGATAAAACAGCAATCAATGAAGACTAACCGTGAAATGATTCAGCTCTTGGAATTAACATACATGGATATCAAAGGACTGCTATAATTAACCTCAAGGATGTAAAGAAAATCATACTCAAGTGAACGAAAAGAGGACACCTCAGCAGAAAAAAAAAAAATGTGTAAAATAATAAATGGAAGTTGTAGCACTGAAAAATACATCAAAATAAAAGAGATCTGATGGAATGATCAGTAAAAAGAACATGACAAAATAAACAAACACTAAGCTTGAAAATAGAGAAATAGAAATATACATATTTTAAAGTGTGGAGAAAACAAAACAAAACATGTAAAGAACAGACCTTCACAGACATTTAGAACAATCAGGTGTTCAAAGTGTTAGCTGCTCAGTCATCTCCAACTGTTTGCGACCCCACGGACTGTAGCCCACAAGGCTCTTTTGTCCATGGAATTCTCCAGGCAAGAATACTAGAGTGGGGTTCCATTCCCTTCTCCAGGGGATCTTCCTAACCCAGGGATCAAACCTGGGTCTCCTGCATTGCAGGTAGATTCTTTTTCATCTGAGACACCAGGGAAGCACCAATATCAAAGGACTAACATTTGGAAGTAGGATCCCAGAAGCAGAGGAGTGTGAGAAAAGGACAGGTAAAATATTCAATGAAATAATGGCTGAAAATACTAAATTTTGTAAAAAGTATAATTTATAAATTCAAGAAAACTGTCAGTCTCAAGCAGGGCAAATACACAGAAAATCATACCTGGAAGCTTCACATTCCAACATCTGAAACCACCCCTCCCCCCCAAAAAAAGGAGACAATCTTGAAGTAGCCAAAGAAAAATGACACATTGTAGAGTGAACAATAATTGGACAAATGAAGACCCAAAGGCAGTAGGGAAACATTTTGCTAAAGGAGGAAAACAACAACAACAACAAGAAAAACTTGTCCACTCAAAGTATTCTACAAAATGCCTATCAAGAGAGAAACAGGAAAAGATATTTTCACATAAAAATAAAAACTTACAGAATTTAACCTCAGTAGACCTGCATTACGCCCCCCCACAAAAAAAAAAATGATGAGGGAAGTTCTTCATTACAAAATAATACCAAATAAAACAAGAAAGAAATAGACAAACAGATACAGAGAACACACTAGTGGTTATCAGTGGGGACAAAGAAGTGGGGAAGGGCAAGAGAGGCATATGGGAGTCAGTGAAAGTGTTAGTTGCTCAGTTGTGTCCAGCTCTTTGTGACTCTGTGGACTATAGCCCACAGGCTCCTCTGTCCATGGAATTTTAGAGGCAAGAATATTGGAGTGGGTAGCCATTCATATCTCCAGATGACCTTCCCAACACAGGGATTGAACCTGGGTCTCCTGCACTGCAGGTAAATTTTTTCCTATCTGAGCCACTGAGGAAATTCCTATGGGAGTAGAGATATAAACTATTATGCATAAAATAAGGTATAAGGATATATTGCACAGCCCAAGGACTATAGCCAATATTTTGTTATAACTATAAAATGAGTGTAACCATTAAAAATAATATCAAATGAAAACTCAGATCTTCAGGAAAGAATTGAAGTTGTCCCAAATGATAAATTTCTTGGTAAATTGAAAAGCAGTTCAGTTCAGTTCAGTTCAGTCGCTCAGTTGTGTCTGACTCTTTGTGACCCCATGAATCGCAGCACGCCAGGCCTCCCTGTTCATCACAATCTCCCGGAGTTCACTCAGACTCATGTCNGAGGATGCTCACACCTGGTCCTAAGCGAGGCCCTAGGGTGGGCCACAAAGCGAGGGTCCTTGCATTCTCCCAGGAGGGAACTCAAGATAAAGGCACACTACAGTGAAAGCAGTTTTTTCTTTTTTTTATTTTTAGAGAGCGACACACTCCATAGATCGTGCGCCAGCTCGGAAGGTGAGAGGCTGCCAGGATACAGGGCTGTCTCTGAAAGTGACCGCAGCCCTGGAAGATCCATATCCAGAGACAGACTGTGTCCATCTCGACGGGCCTGAGGCCAGCCCTGAAATACAGGGTGGTTCGTTTTTATGGGCTGACTAATGTCATAGGCTAACAAGCGGGAAGATTATTCCCGCTGTTTGGGGGAAGGGAGGGGATTTCCAGGATTTGGGCCCCCTCCCACCTCTTGGCTTTTTGTGGTCAGAATGGCCTGCTGCCTGGGGTGTGTCACGTGGCATGCTAATGTATGACAGTGAGTGCACACGGAAGCTCAAGTCCCCGGAAGGCAGTCTTCCACCATCGGGGCTCTAACAGGTTCTAACCGGTTCCTGTGTTATCCTTTCTTCTTAAGGGAAGTGTCATTCTTTTAATGACTGCGTGGCAGCCTCTTTTTCCTGTCTCAACATGATCTGGGATACTTTTTGTTAAATAAAAGCCAGGTTTGGGAGAATGGCANTACTTGAACTAATAAGTAAATTTAGCAAAATTAAAGGATACAAGGTTTATTTCTGTATGATGGTGCCGAAGGGAAATTGATGACTTAAATAGAGATATGTTGTTGTTCAAGTCGCTTCAGTAATGTCTGCCTCTTCGCGACCCCATGGACTGTAGCCTGCCAGGTTCCTCTGTCCATGGGGTTTTCCAGGCAAAAATACTGGAGTGGGCTGCCACTTCCTTCTCCATAAATAGAGATATATATCATGCTTATATGTTTTGAAAAATTCAGAGCTGTTAAGATATCACTTGTCCCCAAATTAAACTGTAGTTTCAACACAATCTTAATCAAAATCCTATTCATTTTTAAAACATGGAAATCAACAAGTTACTTTTATTTATTTATTTATTTATTTATTTATTTTTTACTTTATTTTACTTTACAATACTCTATTGGCTTTGCCATACATCAACATGAATCCCCCACAGGTGTACATGAGCTTTTAAATTTACATGGAAATGAAAGACAGAACTCTTTTAAATCTTGCAAAAGAAAACAATGAAGTTTCAGTACTTATAAATGATTTGGAACTCCTTAAAAAGTTAAAGAGGGCTTCCCTGGTAGTTCAGCTGGTAAACAATCTACCTGCAATCCAGGAGACCTTGCTTCGATTCCTGGGTCAGGAAGATACCCTGGAAAAGGGATAGGCTACCCACTTCAGTATTCTTGTGTTTCCCTAGTAGCTCAGATGGTAAAGAATCACCCTGCAATGCAGGAAACCTGGGTTAGATCCCTGGGTTTGGAAGATCTCTTGGAGGAGGGCATGGTAATCCACTCTAGTATTCTTGGCAATCCACTCTAGTATTCTTGCCCATCCATTCTAGTATTCTTGCCCAGAGAATCCTCATAGACAAAGGAGCTTGGTGGGCTACAGTCCATGGGGTCACAAGGAGTCAGACACAACTGAGAAACTAAGGCACAGTGCAAAAAGCTAAAGAGAGAGTAGGCTTTTGATATAAACATAAACAGATCAATGGAGTAGGGAAACAGTCATACTTTCATTGTGAAGTTTCAACTAAGACTCNAAGGAGTCAGACACAACTGAGAAACTAAGGCACAGTGCAAAAAGCTAAAGAGAGAGTAGGCTTTTGATATAAACATAAACAGATCAATGGAGTAGGGAAACAGTCATACTTTCATTGTGAAGTTTCAACTAAGACTCTAGGTCATTTCAATGGCAGAGTGTCTTTTCAACAAACAACACTGAAATATAGGATTGTAATGTGGGGGAGATACTTTGCCTCAGCTTCACTTCATATTTAAAATCTAGCTTGAGATGGATCTCAGAACTAAATTTTAAAAAGCCAAAACTATAAAGCTGCTGGAAAAATTTGAACAATATTTTCATTGTCTTGAGATATACAAATATTTCTTCATCAAGATAGAAAAAGAAATAATCATAAGAGAGAAATTGTTAAAATACACATGATCCAAATTAAGCTCTTCTGCTTATCTTCTGCTTATCAGAACAGCTCTTCTGCTGTTCAGTAAGTGTATACATAAGCTACAGACTGGCAGAAAATATCTGCAGTCCATAAATTTGACAAGGAATTCATATCCAAAATAAACCAAAACTCCTACATTTCAATAAAAATAAAGACAAGTAGTCCAGTCAAAGCATGAATAAAATATTTGTGGTTGCCTTCATGGAAGGATCGTGAATTTATCATTAACTAGGATTTTTATGGAGTGTTAAAATTGTCTATGGACTTCCTAGTGGTAAAGAATCTGCCTGCCAATTTAAGAAATTCAAGAGACACAGGTTCCATCCCTGGGTTGGGAAGATCCCCTGGAGTAGGAAATGGCACCCGACTCCAGTATTCTTGCCTGAAACATTCCATGGTCAGAGGAGCCTGGTGGGCTACATTCCAAGGGGTTGCAAAGAGTTGGACACGACTGAGAGACTGAGCACAAAATTAGTTACATCTTGATCTGTATGCATTACATTGGCCTCTGCTATTGTGAGAACTTGTCAAATGGTACACCTAAGGTCTTTGCCTCTCTTTTTGTAAATTATACATGAATAGAAAAAAATGTTAATTTTTAAAAATTTGCTGCAATAACCTTCTGTAATTATTTCCTCTTTTGTATAATGAAAATTAATGAGTCAAATAATTTATTAAAATNACTTGTCAAATGGTACACCTAAGGTCTTTGCCTCTCTTTTTGTAAATTATACATGAATAGAAAAAAATGTTAATTTTTAAAAATTTGCTGCAATAATCTTCTGTAATTATTTCCTCTTTTGTATAATGAAAATTAATGAGTCAAATAATTTATTAAAATAAAAATGCAGCTCATTTGAAAAGATGATCAATGTAACAATAGTGCTTAAATCTAGAAAGCCTGTTTATAGAGATCAAAACTGTCATAGAGCTTAGGTTATGGTAAATACTACTGTTTTGCTGTAGTTAGTGAAAGGGCTTTCTTCTCATTTAATAAGAAATACATACCCATTCAGTTTTCACCTGCTTATGCAGTAATAAGGTAGCATTTTAAGATGATGAAAAATGATTCTTTCAGGCAGCATGATGTAGCATAAAGAACAATGGACTGAAGTCAGGAGGTCTGAACTGTATTCTTGGCACTGGCACTTTGTAACTGTGTATTGAACCCTGCAGAAGTCCCCAGTGTCTCTGGCCTTCCCTTTCCTCATTTACAAAATGAAGTGATTGAACTGAATGACCTCCAAGGCCCTTCCTCCCTCTAACATTCTGTGATCTATGATCCATCCCTTGAACTATGACCATAGGTGTCCTCTGCTTTGACATTTTAATATGTCAGGGCATTTGCGCTTGTTTTCATTCATTATGTTACTATTCAAAGTTCAAATTCAGGAAGCTATTTTGAGAATATTAGAGAAATAAATTAATTTTAGTTGATATTTATTCTCCTGTTAGCATATTATGTGTTACTAAGGCCACATAAAGAACTAATCATTCCTGATCTGATTCCAGAGGCATAGTGTATATTACAATAACATAAATCATATTAATATGAATGTGAGATTAATTTCAAAAAGAAAATTTATACTCTTTGCTTAGTATTTACATATTTAATGCTATGAATTTATTTCTTATTCATGGTAATAACTTTAATTACAATAAATTTGGTTTATGTTCATGTAAATGTCACACACTTAGGGAATTGAGCATTTATAATATATAAATAAATGGCCTCTAGCCTTTTACTCTCACATTTCATATGTAGTTACTCAAATGAATAGTCATACAATCAACAAACTATTAAACCAGGAAAATAATCTGGTAGTTACATATTATTGATTTTTTTCACAGTATCAATATATATATTTTCTTACCTCTGGTGCTTATTTAGTAAGTTCATACAGTGAATTAGTTATTAATAGCCAATGGACTACCTGGAAATTATTGTGATCTGCGTTCAACACTTTTTAAGAAGCTGGTTTAAATGGCCTGAATACTCAGTGAAATGAGTGTTTCTATTAATATATAATCTGGCTCTGTTTAGGCCCTCACCTGTCCTAATTTTGATGAGAGAAAATGTGATAAGAATCAAAGGATTAAAATTTTAAAAAAATCAAGCTACCAGAAAATGGGTTGAAATCTCAGCTGTACCCTTTAAAATAGTCTTACTTAAGGCAAAAATCCTAGGTTGGGCAGTGCTGAATCCACCTACCAATGCAGGAGACACAGGAGACTTGGATTTGATCCCTGGGTTGAAAAGATCCCCTGGAGGAAGAAATGGCCTGGACAATTCCACAGAGAGAGGAGCGTGGTGGGCTGCAGTCCTTGGGGTCACAGAGAGTCAGACACGACTGAGCATGCACACATTTTAGACAAGTTTCTCAACTTCCTTATACTCATAATATGTAGGTAGCATTCAAATGTGGTTCTATTTGTGAATATACTTGGAACTCTTAGGTTGTTGCTGTTCAATGGCTAAGTCCTGTCTTGACTCTGTGACCCAACAGCCTGCAACACACCAGGCTTCCCTGTCCTTTACTGTCCCCCAGAGTTTGCTCAAATTCATGGTCTAACCATTCATGTCTAATCATCTCATCTTCTGCCACCCTCTTCTCCTTTTGCCTTCAGTCTTTCCCAGCATCAGAGTCTTTTCCAATGAATTGGCTTTACTCATCAGGCAGCCAAAGTATTGGAGTTACAGCTTCAGCATCAATCTTCCAATGAGTATTCAGGGTTGATTTCCTTTAGAATTGACTGGTTTGATCTCCTTGCAATCCAAGGGACTCTCAAGAGTNGAGATATTTGTCTTACCCTCCCTTAATCAACTAAATCTATGTCTTTTTTTCCACTAAAACATGAAGGAAAATTATAAAATGAGGTTGGTAAATGGCATATAACCTGTTCTGAAAAGTGAGATTTGGCATTGCCTGGGTTAAGCTGATCATCTCTACTCAATTTTTCAAAGATAAGTAAAGTATTATACAACAGATAGCTTCTATAAGGCCTGCAAACCACTGTAACTGAATCCCCTGCACATTAGTCTTGAAAGAGGAAGCGAGAAGAAGGTAGACAGGAAATACAGAAACACAGTGTTCAGGAAAGAAATAACCTGTTGTGTGGTGTGACTAACATGCATATATCTGTTAGATAGGTGATAAAATAGGAAACGATGGTGCTGGAAAAAGGTGAATTACAGAGGACAATGTCTAAGTGGTTTGGACCTTTTCTATGGCAACAGGGAACTTGTGAGGAGTTTTGAGCAGTAGAATACAGAAAGAGCCAGAATCCTGAACAGGTAGATGAGGTGATGGCAAAGAGCACCCATATTTTTTTCATCTATGTACTAACTCTGAACATTTGAATCAGAGTGAAAACTTTAAAAATACACTTGCTATTAAAGTTCCAACACTAGATTTCATAGAATGTCACAATTTATGAATCAGATATTCTTATGTCAGAGTTTCTTTTCTTTGTGTGAGGGGTGTGTGTGTGTGCGTGCATGCTCAGTCATGTCTGACTCTTTGTGGCCCCCTGGACCACACCCAACCAGGTTCTTCTGTCCATGGAATTTTCCAGGCAGGAATACTGGGGTGGATTGCCATGCCCTCCTCCAGGGGATCTTCCCAACCCAGGAGTCAAACCGGCGTCTCCTGTGTCTCCTGTATTGGCAGGCAGATTATTTACCACTGCGCCACCTGGGAATCCCAGGTTTTCTTTATATCCTTACCTAAATTTAAAGCGTTTTTTCTTCTTTGTTTATAGAAGAATCACAGGTTGATACTCAGTAATATTCAACATAAAATAGGTTCAGTTTGGTCCATATTAGAGGACAAATTGGAAGAAAAATCATGCGTCAGAAAGATCTCTGTTCCACCAGCAGCTTGAATTTTCACAAGTGGTATAACTGCATCAGGTCTGGGGCCATCTTCATATGAAGGAATTTGTCTAGTGACTAACTACAAACTCTACTGGGAACAAAATCATCTCCTATGTTTGAAATAGCCCACACAGCAGTTGTTGACAAGCCAAAGACACATTGCTTTTTCCCCAAAGGAAGCAAAGGCACAGATCTTTACACCAAGCCAAGATCCATAGAAAGGATTGAATGAGGGCTTTAATCAATTTAGGTTTCTTTTCCAAGAGCGAAGTTAAACACATTGGCATTGCTTGAATTTTAATTTAAGGACAGAGGACACAATACTTTGTTTATTTTGTTTAATGTTAGTGTTCAAGAAGATATTTAATTCTCCGGGAGGCCGTGACAGTTACTTTTTTATTATGTTGAGAATAAAAATTGGCTCAATTCAACTGATACAGATTTTTAATCTGCAATTTGTATGGTACAAACTGTGTTAACTCAGGAACTTAATAATTTTCNGATATGTAATTCTCCGGGAGGCCGTGACAGTTACTTTTTTATTATGTTGAGAATAAAAATTGGCTCAATTCAACTGATACAGATTTTTAATCTGCAATTTGTATGGTACAAACTGTGTTAACTCAGGAACTTAATAATTTTCTTTGGGACTTCAGGTTTTATCTATGAAATGGAATATATATATATATATATATATATATATATACACACANTGAGAATAAAAATTGGCTCAATTCAACTGATACAGATTTTTAATCTGCAATTTGTATGGTACAAACTGTGTTAACTCAGGAACTTAATAATTTTCTTTGGGACTTCAGGTTTTATCTATGAAATGGAATATATATATATATATATTTTTTTTTTTTGCCTCCATTCAAGAATTATTCAATTTTATCTTTGAAATTACTTAGTCAAAGTGTGAATACAGAAAGCAGTTTCTTAAATAATGTGACTCAAAAAATAAAATAAATTCCTCTGGATATCTGAGCATGTAGTCAGGTGAAATATTAATACATAACTTCAGTAATTATAAACCCATTCAAATTCCAAGCAACATAATATGTTTCATGTGACTCAGAAAGTGATGCTGAAAGCAAACAGCCTTCATGTTCAGACATATCTTTAATGCCTTTTGTTGCATTTTTATTCTTTTAGATCAATTAATTACTAGTTAACACCTTAGTATAGTTTTACTGACAATCAGATACATACAATAAACAAAACTTGGGAAGGTGAGGACCAGAACACAGAATGGTTCTGATGAGATGAGTGAGTGAAGGCTTCCTATTTTCACCTTTAGACTCTAATGCTTATGTGTTTGCTCTGAATTTTCTCAGATCCAATGTAACAATGACATTTCTTAAAATGTTGCACTGTGTTTTTTAAACCTTTCAGCTTTATGCTATTCTTAATAAGGGAGTTGTTCCCAATGTCTCATCAAAACTTCTGTGAAATTTGTCTGAGCTATAGAAAACCAACAGCAAGAAAAGATGTTATCAGAATTGGCAGATGCATTTATGCCTGTTTGCTCTAATAGTATTTCTCCTAAAAGAGGGCTAGAAAGCAAAGTGATGGCTCCTCAGTGGGGAAAGAAGGAAAGATGTTGGAAACTGCCTTTTTAAGTGTAGTGACTTTGCAATCAAACAAGAGAGCTTATTTTCTGCTCATGCTTTTAAAACCCAAGAGAGTCCTTCTGAAAGCAACAGGGCAATATAAGCTGACTCCCAAAGTGTCTCCTACTTTTCCCTCTAGTGAGGCCTTCTAAAGAAAATCACTCAAAGTGGACCCACAGCTCTGTGTATGAAGATATGTACTATAGGATTAGTAGGAATGGAAAGGGCCTAAAGGAAACATTGTAAAAAATCTGTCAAAATGTTTGAGAATGCTTAGTTTTTAGTTTGAGAATTAGAATCTTTTATTCTACTAAATGGGCTTCCCAGGTGGTGCTAGTGATAAACAACCCAGCTGCCAACGCAGGAGATAGAAGAGATGTGGGTTCCTTCCCTGGGTCGGGAAGATCCCCTGGAGGAGGCTACTATGGCAACCCATTCCCGTCTTCTGCCTGGAGAGTCCCATGGACAGAGGGTCCTGGCAGGCTACAGTCCACAGGGTCACAAAGAATCAAACACAACTGAAGTGACTTAACACTTACACATTCTATTAGTGATTATACATCCAAAAAATATTTTTTTACTTAAATGGGCTTCCACATCAACAATAAAACTTAGCAATCCTTTTATTGTATAGGTACTGCTGCTTTTTGGATATTCTAATGCTCAGAAAAAGTGGCCAGAAATGTGTATGAGTGTGGAGAGAGAGAGAGTGTATGTGTGCGTGTGTGTGTGTGCAGCCGTGCGCACGCACATGCTTCTGTGCACAAGACAGAGAGAAAGAGAAAGAAAAAGAAACTGTTGATGGTATGTTTAATTCTACGGAATGCCTGCAACATATTATATATGGGCAGGTAAATGGTAAATACTGAGATATGCATAATGGTTTTTTAAAAATATGCTCTAACTTCAAAGAATCCAGAAAGCCAGCAGTGGGAGTTGGGGAAGACTCTTCTTTAGTTCAGAAGCGTTCCAATGTGATTTGAGGAGACACAACCACACATTTCTATGGGTTTGGCCATCTGTCATCCCCTGCACTTTGCTTCTGAACACAAAGGTTCTAAGATAAAGGGGCCAGGGAATGGAGCCCAGGAAGTTCCACAGCACTTACCTGTGGGCAAACATTTTTGCCTAGATGTTCTCTTTTTTAACGATGAGTTAGAAGATAAAATGCAAATGAGAGTCATGAAAAATAATGCAAAACAAGCAATAAGAAACATTATTCTGAAAAATCAGAGAGTAAAACAGATCTCTGAAATTGATTAACTGAAAGAACCAAGAGAAACCCTTCTTGGTATTCACAATAGAATAAGCAAAGATTGTGGATAGAATAGAATGAGGCAGTTATAAGAAGAAATCATACTGAGAAAAAACAGTAAGAAGAGTGGCAAAGTAAATATATTGAGATTTAAAATAACAGTTAAAAGATAGAAAAGGGTAAACTAAAAATATTGGTACCAAAATTTCAGTAGAAGTCTAAAATTCTGTGTAGAAAAGTTACCCAGGCAGCATAACAGGGAAAAAAAAAAAAAGAATTATGTGAAAGTATAACTTGAATGTTTTCCCATGCTAAAAGGTGTAAACATTGTAGATGTTCCCCAAGTATAAACCAGATAAAATAAGGCAAAAACCAAGAATAAAACTATAAATTAAAAAAATTAGTGACTATAATTGTTTTGAGAGAGCATGCATGCTAGGTCGCTCCAGTCCTGTCTGACTCTGTGCAACCCTATGGACTGTAGCCTGGCAGGCTCCTCTGTCCCTGGGATTCTCCAGGCAATACTGGAGTGGGTTGCCATGCCCTTCTCCAGGGGATCTTTCCCACCCAGGGATTTAATCCACGTCTCTTATGTTTCCTGCATTGGCAAGCAGGGTTTTGTTTTTTTCTTTTTTACCACTAGCTCCTTGAGAGAGAGAAAGAGATAATTGGGTTGGACAGATGAGTCATACCCTTTCAAGAAACTTTGATGAGAAGAAAATCACATCAAGACTCTTTTTGCAAAATTACTTTAAAGATAAAATTCTGCAAATATTTAGATAGGACAAACACAAAACAACCACTACCACCACAATAATAAAAATCACTTTAACTAGACAAGTTTTTTTCCTTTCTTCAGTTCAGTTCAGTTGCTCAGTCATGTCTGACTCTTTGTGACTCCATGGACTGTAGCACATCATGCCTCCTTTCTTACGAAATGTCTAAGTACTACTGTTAAGACACTATTCTGAAAAATCAGAATTTGAAGAATAAATGTCACAAGTCATGCATTTTATTTTAAACTAACTTGACCTTTGTGGTAGAAGCAGTAGGAAAAATCAGCAGACAAACATATAAAAACTCAGAGAAGTCACAGCACACCTGTATTTCTTGAAAAACCCAGAGGAGGTAATCAAATACATATCAAAAAAGACCCATATAAAACAAAACATGATGAATAACAAACATATTGAGTCATTATAAATATATATTTTCATAAAATATACATGGTGAATATTTTAGATAATGCTCATCGTATGTAGGGACTTTCTGTATTGTTATTAATGAACATATTTATTGCTGAAGTAAGATTGCTTTAAACAGCAAGTCTAATCCCCTGTTTCATTTTTTATAAATGAAAATTACTAAAAAAAAAAAAGGTGTATCTTAATAAGTAGTTAAATAAGTAGATGGGATGGGAAGAAATTTTATTATGCACTGTTATTCAATTATTTGAACTTATTCCAAATTATATGTCAAAGAAATTCTAAGTACTCTATCATCAAAATTATATTTAGTGATCTAGAGTTAGTAATTTAATATGTCCTCCTTCAATTTTGTTGGAAATACAATAAGAAAACCACCTGACTGGTGAAGACACTTGTTATCCAATCAGAAGAGCTACTCACTTTCCTACNCTAAGTACTCTATCATCAAAATTATATTTAGTGATCTAGAGTTAGTAATTTAATATGTCCTCCTTCAATTTTGTTGGAAATACAATAAGAAAACCACCTGACTGGTGAAGACACTTGTTATCCAATCAGAAGAGCTACTCACTTTCCTACCATATGGAAAGCAAACCAAGTACCTTTTATAGACTTCAATTTCTTAATTGTAGTACTAAGCATTACTCTTTCACACAGAGGCCACCTTATTTAGCCTAATATACAATAATAGTGCCTCCAAGGAATCGAATATTGATAATGTCTCTATTTTTGCTGATATGCAACTTTTTAAAATGGAATCAATAGCCACAATTGTAACAGACAATATTTTTATCAATATTATGAAATTACCATGATTCACTTTACAGTCAGTCCCCTCGCTTCAACCCCAGGTCCTAGCAACTATTGATCTGATTTCTTTCTCTAAAACTTAGACTTTTCCTAACAGTGTATATGGGCTTCCCTGGTGGCCCAGCAGGTAAAGAATCCACCTTCAATGCAGGAGATGGAAGTTCAGTCCCTGGGTTGGGAAGATCCTCTGGAGAAGCAAATGGCTACCCTCTCCAGTATTTTAACCTAGAGAATCCCATGGACAGAGGAGTCTGGCAGACTACAGTCCATGGCGTTGCAGAGTTGTCCATGACTTAGCGACTTAACAACAACAAAAAGTGTACATAAGTGAAATAATTCAGTATTAGTCTTTTGCACCTGGCTCCTTTCACTTAAAAATTGCTTGAAATACATTGCTTTTTTCATGATATCAATAATTCTTTTATGTTGCTGAATAATACTATGACTGCACCACACTGTGTTTATCCATTCATCAGATGTGTATTTGGGTTGTTTCTAATTAGAAGCCAAGGCAAATAGTTTCCATGAACATTTGAGATGGGAGTTTTCATTTCTTTGGCGTAAATGCCTGGGAGTGGGATTGCTACATTTGGGTCCTTGGGACGGGTTTGGAATACATTTTTATTTCTTCCATTTAAAATGTGGAATATTATCATCCCAGTATTTGTTATCCAACATATTTTAAAGAAAATATTGGATTCAAATAACAAGGGATGCCTGTTTCAGCATCAAATCACAAATCTCAAGGGCAAATGTTTCCAATTACACGTGTCGATTACTGCCAGAGTGCTGTTCACATGAATAGCCACATGCAGCAGCTAAATGGTGAGTAGCAGGAATAATTTTATTTAAAGAGAATTTATAATACTATGAGAAAACATGAGAGAATATAGTTAATAAAGTTGAAATAACATATATTCTATAAAAATAAGCCATGTTGTCAAGCTTACATAGACTACATTGAGAGAAAATGCTTTTGATATATTAAATTAAAAAATGAAGTTATATAGTAGTTATGGGGGGAAATTTTCTTTAAAAATGTTAGATATGTGTCCATAAAACACTATCTCTGGGAGGAGAATTTTACATGATTTTTATTTTGTATTTTGTACATTTTTACCTTATCCATATTTTCTGTAATGAGGATATGTATTTTTATAATGAAGACAAAAAAGAAATCTTAACATTTTATCTAATCTTCAGATGATAAGGTTTTCAAAGTAAAAAAAAATTTCATAAAGAAAAAGACTGATAAATATAACTTGTGAAAAATTGGACATGACTAAGCAGATGAACAACAAAATATGTCATATGTACCATTAATAATTTTAAAGGCAAATCACATGCATACAGAGGTAGCATATTTAATTTGTAGGGAACTTATAATAATAGACAAAACAATACCCCAAGAGCAAAACATGCCTATAGAAAAATAGGTAAAGACTAGATAGTTTACTAAACAAATACAAGGAGATAATAACATGGAAGAGAATGACTGCTTATATTAAAATAAATTCAAATTAAAACAAGACATTGCTTTTCAACCATTGTAGTGGCAAAAACTAATAAAGTAATAACAGCTCTGCCTTTGAGATGACTGGGGTAACCAGCCACAGAAGTGAAACTCAGATCCAACGGAGATAAGAGGCCAGAACAAAAAACTACCAGTGGGTCATGGGGATAGGGAAGGTGGACATGTCCATCTCATATGGCTTTCCAATGCATATGGGATGAGATGCAAGCCATTTTCATTTAAATAATAAGGTGAGAAGTGACTGCATAAATGCCTGGGAAAATACAGAATCTAACATCTAATTTGATTTTCTTTTAAATTTTATTTATCGCTGCTGNAGTGCTGTGAGAAATATCAATAACCCCAGATATACAGATGATACCACTCTAATGGCAGGAAACTAAGAGAAACTAAAGAACCTCTTGATGAAAGTGAAAGAGGAGAGTGAAAAAGCTGGCTTAAAACTCAACATTCAGAAAACTAAGATCACGACATACAGTCCCATCACTTCATGGCAAACAGGTGGGGAAACAGTGACTGATTTTATTTCCTTGGGTTCCAAAATCACTGCAGACAGTGACTGCAGCCATGAAATTAAAATACTCTTGATACTTGGAAGAATGACTATGACAAACCTAGACAGTGTATTGAAAAGCAGAGACATCACTTTACCCACAAAGGTCCATATAGTCATGGACAGCAAGGAGATCAAACCAGTCAATCCTAAAAGGAATCAGCTCTGAATATACATTAGAAGGACTGATGCTAAAGCTGAAGCTCCAGTACTTTGGCCACAAGTTGCAAACAGCTCACTTATTGGAAAAGACCCTGGAGCTGGGAACAATTGAAGGCAGGAGGAGAAGGGGATGACAGAGGGTGAAATGGTTGGATGGCATCATCAACTCAATGAATATCAGTTTGAGCAAACTCCAGGATATAGTGAAGGACAAGGAAGCCTGGTGTGCTGCAGTCCATGGGGTCGCAAAGAGTCAGACATCACTGAGTGACTAAACAACAGCAAAAGTCTTTGACTGTGTGGAACTGTGGAAAATTCTTAAAGAGATGGGAATACTAGACCTGCTTACCTATGGCCTAAGAAACCAGTATGCAGGTCAAGAAACAACAGGTAGAACCAGACATAGAACAACTCACTGGTTCAAAATTGGGAAAGGAGTATAGCAAGACAGTACATTGTCACCCTGCTTATTTAACTTATATGCAGAGTACATCATGGGAAATGCTGGGCTGGATAAATCACAAGTTAGAACCAAGATTGCAGGGAGAAATATCAACAACCTCATATATGCAGGTGATACCATTTTAATGACAGTAACTGAAGAGGGACTAAAGAAGCTCTGGCTGAGGTGAAAGAAGAGAGTGAAAAAGCAGGCTTGAAACTCAACATTCAAAACTTAAGATCATGGCATCCAGTCCCATCATCTCATGGCAAATAGAAGGGGAAAAATTGGAAACAGTGACAGATTTTATTTTCTTGGACTCCAAAATCACTGTGGATAGTGAGTGCAACCATGAAGTTAAAAGATGCTTGTTCCTTGGAAGGAAAGCTATGGCAAACCTAGACAGCATATCAAAAAGCAAAGACATCACTTTTCCAATAAAGGTCCATATAT
The DNA here is from genome assembly GCA_006410875.1 of Neotragus pygmaeus. Classification (NCBI taxonomy): domain Eukaryota; kingdom Metazoa; phylum Chordata; class Mammalia; order Artiodactyla; family Bovidae; genus Neotragus; species Neotragus pygmaeus. The sequence goes on along the minus strand of SJYV01043538.1, from coordinate 601,588 downwards.
TCAAAGCTATGGTTTAGTCATTTTAGTCATGTATGGATACACGAGTTGGACCATAAAGAAGGCTGAGTCCTAAAGAATTGATGCTTTCAAATTGTGTTGCAGAAGACTCTTGAGAGTTGCTTGGACTGCAAGGAGGTCAAACCCAGTCAATCCTAGAGGAATTCAATCCTGAATATTCACTGAAAGTACTGATGCTGAAGCTGAAGCTCCAATAGTTTGGCCGCCTGATGTAAAAAGCCAGTCAATTCATTGGGAAAGACCCTGATGCTGGGAGAGATTGAAGGCAAAAGGAGAAGGGGACAGCAGAGGATGAGATGGTTAGATAGCATCACTGACTCAATGGGCACGAATTTTGAGCAAATTTCAGGAAATAGTGGAGGACAGAGGAACCTGGCATGTTACAGTTCAGGGGGTCACAAAGAGTCAGACATGACTTGAACAACACCAGTAAATCATATTCTTTATTTGCATACCTTATATATTTATATTCTATTCTTAACATCCCTATGACATAGGCTTGCACAGTGGGTATTTTCTCTCTTTTACAGATGAAGGGACAATTGTTTGCTGATAGAAAGTACTTCATCTGATATCGGCAGGCTAACTATACGGTGGAGGAAGTTTCCCTGGCTCTGAGCTCAGGGTTACTTCTGTCATATCACACTAAGCTGCTTTCAGATTTATAATTTATATCCCCACTCTTCTATATGTTGAAGGAGATGGCAACCCACTCCAGTACTTTTGCCTGGAAAATCCTGTGGATAGAGGAGCCTGGTAGGTTACAGTCCATGGGGTTGCAAAGAGTTGGACACAACTGAGTGACTAAACTTTCAGCTTCTTCTGTTGAACAGGAATAACAGTCCAATCCATTCAACTTCTGGGTTGCTTTCATTTGAGACTTTTCCAACCATCTCCTGTGTCCTTATGACACAAGAAGCATGTGTCATAGTCCTGGCCTGGCTGGTAATACTGCTCTATACGAAGCTCCAGACAGAAGTCTGGATTCTAAATAACTGAACCAGCTCTAGTTTAAATGGAAGGAGAATGTATTGGGAGGATAGAAACAATTGGGAAGGAAAAAGAACTGGACTAAGAAAATAGCTTAGAACCACCAAAAGCCACCAAATCAAGAACCCAACCAGAGTCGAGGCATCAGGCACAGTGTGGTATGGAATCACTCCATAGATGTTTACTTCCTCCATCTAGTTCTCTGTTCTCCATGAATAGTCTCTAAGTCTCTCTAAAAGCACTCCTTCAAGACTTTAAGTCCTGGGTGGAAAGATCCCTTTGTCGATCCTAAATCGCATATTCTTTTTCTAGCTTCCAAAAGGACAGAGCTAGAAATTTACCCTCTTTCGTTTCTCTAGTGTGATGGGGCCTCATCAAGAACCAAACTTCATGTCAATGTATGGCAAAACCACTACAATATTGTAAACTAATTAGCTTCCAATTAAAATAAATAAATTTATATTAAAAAGAAAGAAGAACCAAACCATAGATCTTTGGAAGTTAGACAAATTTCATGACTTTAACAGAGAGTAAATGTGTGCATCTGATCACATCTTCCTTTGTCATGAAGTTAAGCACCTAGAGTTTAAGATTTAAGACACTTCTCTCCCATGTTCCAACATAGATACAGGCACGTATACACATATTCTGAATGTCCCATGTGACTCTGAGCAGATGACCTTACTCCAGCTTGTATGCATCCTCAGTTATTTAAAAGGCCCTTTATCCCTANGATTTAAGACACTTCTCTCCCATGTTCCAACATAGATACAGGCACGTATACACATATTCTGAATGTCCCATGTGACTCTGAGCAGATGACCTTACTCCAGCTTGTATGCATCCTCAGTTATTTAAAAGGCCCTTTATCCCTAACAGGGAGGCTAGAAGGATTTATAGCAATAGTGACTTTGAACACCTGCATATTAAAAGAGCAATGCTCTAAGGCAGATGAGAAATGTTTCTCACTTTATAATTTTGGTGCATAGATGTTATCCTGTAGCTGCTTTAGAGTTCTTAACTCAAAAATATTTTTCCATCAATATATTACAATGTGCTTACTGTAGTGAAAAAGAGTTCTATAAAAAAACAGAAATGCAGGGAATTCCCTCATGGGCCATTGGTTAGGACTTCACATTCCCATTGCCGAGGTCTCGGGTTCAATCCCTGCTCACAAGCTGTATGGTGAAGTCAAAATAAAATTTTAAATGATGTATTTCTTATTAAAAAACAAAACACAGAAGTGTGGAACCAAATGAGATACATCACTCTCAAATGAAAACCAGGCTTGGAGAAATCAGTCCTGATGTGTTGTTGGGCTTATGTACATATGGAAAGATAAACCATGGGTGGGGACACCTCAGGACAACTTGGCAGCCCTGCTCTATCCAAGCTTTCATTCTTTGTGTTCTTAAATTCCAGTTCAAATATTGATGACTGACCAGTTCACAAACATGCTGCTGACTTAATACATGCAAATATCATTAATGAATGAAACAAGTGAAAAGATATAGTCTAAATTAAAAATACCATGATTTTTCTAAACAAAATAAAACTAAAATTCACCTATAAATCCTTTGGAAAAATGGAAGAAGTGAGAAAGAAAAAGGTTACAATATATTTTAAAACAGTAACTTGACTATGGAACAGATTTATGATCACATAAAATTTTTAAATAGCATAAGAGCTTAGTCTCCTGGACATGACAGTCTGAGGACATTTACAATTTTATTTAAAAAAATACAAAGCTCTTCTTGAGCTCCTGTGGCACCAAAGATGCCCTGAAACCTATAAAAAAAATCTATTTTTACACTTTTACATGGGAGAGAAAAGATTGAAAAGAATATATAGAGCATATAATACCAGAACCAACCTGCATATCTGAGTTGTAAATATCTTGAATAGGTGTTCCTGAAAAGAACACAAATGAAATTGTCAGTTGCTGAGGCTGATGCAAGGAACACACTACTGAACTCCATTGATTGGTATAATTCCTTAAAATTTGTGGTAATATTCCACATGTCACACTCCCAAATGTTGTCTGTTGATGTTTCTTGGCCCAGATGGGAGAGGAAATTGTCTTAGTCAAAAAGTCCTCTTTCTTTTTCTAATATTAGGGAAAAAAATTTCCCTTCCTACAAAATAAGTAGATTCAAAGTAAACTTTGCCTTAACAGAACTTAAATAATTTGAACATACTTTGTTTGAAGATATGTTAATGCTTACTGGGATCAAACAAGGGATCAAACCTATATCTCCTGTGTCTTTGCATTGGCAGGTGGTTTCTTTACCACTGAGCTACCAGGGAAGTGTATATATATATGTGTGTATACACACACACACACACACACACACACACACCTATAACTATTTGGGTAAAACACTAGGGCCCTGAAAATTGTCTGGAAGCATTCCAAAGTATTCTGAAGTCTTACATGGCTTGAACCAGTCTACCAGTTTGTGTGTTTATTTATATACCATACCACCATTTTTATACTGTGGCCCTTTTTGCTCTTGGCTCATCGCTGGTCCCCTAGGACTTATGGACCTCTCTGAGGATAGCCTGACTGCTGCCGTTGCTGCTGCCATGCATCACTGGAATGCCAGCCGTGCTTGCCAAGGTGCCCTTTCCTGACGTCCCCAGAGCTGCCAGACCTCCAGGGGCCAGAGCTGTCTGTGTTCTGTGCAGAGATGAGAAAAATGACCTTCCACGCTGGTTCAAATCTTCGTTTCCAGAAGACCTACTCTTCTTTTGTGTTCTGATGTCATACAAAGACCTATGTGAAAAACACCTCTGCTTACACACCTATCTTTCCTAACTATGAGTTTAAAAATAAAAGCTTGTGGCTGGCAGGGCACACATAGCCTGTTGCCCTCTAGTTCCTCAATTCTCTCTCTTTTTCTGCAGCATAAAAGGGCCCAATTCAAAGGGTCCCTTCTCATTGCTTCAGGCAAGAGAGTCACTGAGATGAGGGCATGTGAAATGCAGTGATCCCACTGGTATAATATGAGCTCGGACTTATACCCTGTGCAAACACAGTGCTAGATATACATAATGTGTGCATACATATACACATATGTATGTATATATGTGCTTCTCTGCATGTCTTGTTGTCCATGCTGCTTAGTCAATTAAGTTGGGTCTGACTCTCTTGCTACCCTATGGACTGTAGCCTGCCAGGCTCCTCTGTCCATGGCAAGAATAGAGTGAGTTGCCATTTCCTTCTCCAGGGGAATCTTAGGTATCAAACCCACATCTCCTGTATTGGCAGGCAAACTCTTTACCACTGAGCCACCTGGGAAGCCCTCTCTGCATGTGTACTTACTCTAAATTCAAAGTTGTAGATTTGATACTTGGATCACCTTCTATCAGCTATGGGCAATCACTTAGCCTGTCGGAGTATCAGTTTCTTCATCTGTAAATGGGGAATTTCAGTGGATCCATAGTATTTACAAATTTAATGTTCATGGACTCAAGCCTGTGCAAGTGACCATGATGGCCCATGACATGGTGATTTGTAATCTTACTGAGGCATGAAACTGAGGCTCTTGTACCAAGGGGCTGTTGTGCAGAAATGAGCCAGTTAGCTAGGGCATGAGTCTTGTTAACTGCTCAGCAGGCAACTAGGCACATGGTTCGTTGTTTTCTGCTTGACCCTGTGTACACAGTGTGTACACAGACTTAATTGCTTAATTGAAGCAATTAAGAAAGAAATGTGTGGCTTTGTAGGTGGAAAACACAACCAGCTGCTGCTGCTGATAGATAGAAATGAAAAAAACACATGAAGATGTTCAATCTAATGAACAATGAAAATGAATCAATTAAATGAATCTAATGTAACAATGAAAAGTAAATTTTTAAGAATTTTTCCTATATGCACCCTAAAAGAATGTTAAAAGTAACATGCCCCTTCACATATTTTAAATTGACATGTTAAGTTTTCTGTCATAAGTTTAAATACTTGAAAAATTATATAATTTTAGCATGCTATAAATAGAAACAATTTTAAGTAAAACTATTATGTCATTTCTTAAATTGGTTCCAAAGAATTCTTATAGCATAATGACTTGATAACTACTGTTACTCATTACAAAAATACATGGACAAGCTCTTTTTAAGAGAATGTTGTATCAATTTTGCCTCCTTAAATTCATATTTTCATTCCTCATTAAATTCATATTTTCATTCCATGTACCTTCAGAATTTTATCTTAGTAACATACATATTATATTTGAAAGTCTNAGCTCCACTGGAATTCCATCACCTCCACTAGCTTTGTTTGTAGTGATGCTTTCTAACGCCCACTTGACTTCGCATTCCAAGATGGCTGGCTCTAGATGAGTGATCACATCATCATGATTATCTGGGTCATGAAGATCTTTTTTGTGCAGTTCTTCCATATATTCTTGCCACCTCTTCTTAATATCTTCTGCTTCTGTTAGGTCCATACCATTTCTGTCCTTTATCCAGCCCATCTTTGCATGAAATTTTCCCTTGGTATCTCTAATTTTCTTGAAGAGATCTCTAGTCTTTCCCATTCTGTTGTTTTGCTCTATTTCTTTGCATTGATCGGTGAAGAAGGCTTTCTTATCTCTTCTTGCTATTCTTTTGAACTCTGCATTCAGATGCTTATATCTTTCCTTTTCTCCTTTGCTTTTCGCCTCTCTTCTTTTCACAGCATAGTGACATCCAATTCTTAGAATACTTTCCAAGTTATGTACATAGTGATTTATCATTCAAAATTATTTTAATAACATATAAGCCAACAACTTCATTAGAATTTCCATCAATTTTGTTGAAAGAGAGAAGTATCAGATTTAAAAAGAATTATTGCCTATTAATTTAGATCATTCACTTTCCTAATACATAAAATAATATTTCAAATTGTCCTAATATTAGACATTCAGATTTTTCTATTCTATGACAACACACTGTGATAACATTAGGAGTAGGTGAGAGGTAAGCTTTTCTTTCATAAAGTGAAAATTGAGGGGTTATAAAAGAAGACATTGGAGAGAAGACCTGTTTGAGATGTAAGTTGTCAAGCAAACTGATGTTAAGAAACTGTGACTATGGAAGTTTATGCTCTAGAAATTGTTTTCCTAAAACTAATAAGTATGCACATATTCCTTGGGAAGTCTCCACACTCCAGTTTGAAGACCTCCATTGTCAGTTAAATGGTAATGATAGAGTATACTGTAATAACTTTATATGGCACTCACTCTGTACTTGTAGAACTGTTTTAAAAAATTTACTGCTTCTTTGCATTTAATGGCTGAAATGTGATGTTATTCGAGATTCTCAAGTATAAGAGTCCCACAAATCTTAGGACATATCCCTAGTGAATACACTATGACCACACCATAAAGCATTACTTTGATAAAGTAAGCGAGATGAAGTGGGTGGAAATGTGTTCTGATATAAAAAGAATTGGCCTCCTTATAAGGAAAGGAAACACTGATGGCTTGGGAAGACCTGTACAATGAGATAAGAGCTCTAGGAAACTATTTAGCAGCTGATGAGTCCAAGCAAAGATGTTACTACAGGACAATAGCTACAGAAGCAGGAAGAAAATTTACATCCAAATAAAGAAGACTTACTTTTTTTTTTTTTTTTTTTAAGAAGGATTAGCGCTGTGTTTTTTGCAACCCAACCTGAGCAGCTGAGCCATCTGTGACTAAAGGCTAGTTCTGAGGTAAGAGACAGAATCTATACTTGGAAGTACATCGAGTTTCCATGATTATTTTGCATTTTCTTTTTTTTTGTTTTGTGTTTCTCTAATGGTTTTCTTGTAAATGTCTAAGTGTACTTTTGCTGAAGTCAGAGGAAAATGTCTTTATATCCTTTGAAGCCCATATTATATCAGAGATCAGAATGCCTCTAGAGAGCAGACGCTAGTAATCTCCTCACTGGCTTTGTGCTTCCTCTCTCATCTCCTTCCAACCTACTCTCCACACAGCTGCACAGATGAGTTTTTTTAAGTGAAAATGTAATACATTCTCTCCTACCCTTAAAGCCTCCTTTCCATACTGTGCTCAGATAAAGCTTAAGAAGTTATGTTGCCTAAAGTAGTGGTGTGTTGAGATAGGTTTGTACAGGCCTACAAATTATTGTTAAATTTTGTGAGCTAATGGCCAAACTCATCAAAAACAGAATTGTGTAGCCTTACAATTAAATAAATCATATAAAAAGAAAGATAATGGATAGCCAAAACCTATCACTCCTTAATTACTTTACATTTAATGGTTACTAGTGTTCTTAAAGGAAATCAACCCTGAATATTCATTGAAAGGACTGATGCTGAAGCTCCAATACCTTGGCCAGTTGATGCAAGGTGCCAACTCACTGGAAAAGACCTTGATTCTGGGAAAGATTGAAAGGGGCGACAGAGGCTGAGGTGGTTGGATGGCATCACTCACCCAATGGACATGAGTTTGAGAAAACTCCAGGGATATGATGAAGATCAAGGAAGCCTGGTGTGCTGCAGTCCATGGGGTCGCTAAAAGTCAGACTTAGCAACTTAATGTTCTTAGTGACTGAATAGGTTATACGACACTAAAAGATAAGTCCACAGGTCAGTAGGTGTCCAATATTCTACTGAAGAAAAGCAAGAAATGTCTCCAGAAAGAACGAAGAGGCTGAGCCAAAGGCAAAAGGACGCCCAGCTGTGGATGTATCTTGTGGTAAAGTCCAATGCTACTGTAAAGAACAATATTGCTTAGGAACCTGGAATGTTAAGTCCGTGAATCAAGGTAAATTGGATGTGATCAAACAGCAGATGGCAAGAGTGAACATCGACATTTTAGGAATCAGTGAACTAAAATGAATGGGAATGGGCGAATTTAATTCAAATGACCATTATAGCTATTACTGTGGACAAGAATCCCTTAGAAGAAATGGAGTAGTCCTCATAGTCAACAAGAGTCTGAAATGCAGTACTTGGGTACAATCTCAAAAACGACAGAATGCTCTCTGTTCCTTTCCAAGGAAAACCATTCAATATCTCAGTAATCTAAGTCTATGCCCCAGCCCAATGACAAAGAAGCTGAAATTGAACGGTTCTATGATGACCTAAAAGACCTTCTAGAACACCAAAAACAGATATCCTTTCCATCATAGAGGACCGGAATGCAAAGGTAGGAAATCAAGAGATACCTGAAAGTGCAAAATGAAACAAGACAAAGGCTAACAGAGTTCTGCCCAGAAACTCTGTTCTTTTCTAGAACAGAGATGAGAAGAGGTGAGAAAATAAAGTAAAAAGGCCATTAATCTTGCAAGTATCTCTTAGAATCACAGGCCTCAGAAGAGGATGTATTAATTTCTTCCTCCCTGCCATTTACAGGTGGATAGGGTTCTGACCAAAGGAACTTTGGTTTAACAGTCAGGCAAAGGGGCAGGGTTTTCTGAGGCAGGGCTTTTATGTATGATTGTAATAAAAAAAGCAACAAAAAGCAAGTCAAAGAAACAGTTCCAATATGAGGTCAGAATTGGCTCTTCCCTGCAAAACATCATGTTTCATAAGACGAAGCACACAATTCATATTCTTTAGGAATTTTACTTCTCTGCTCCCAAATATACTGGGAGAAATATACTTTGCTTCTTCAATATTTAAGTGTGCAGGGTGCCTGACACTCATATATATATACATAATTACCCTTATTGATTAAACTTTTCAAATGACACAGTAAATTATAAAAATAATATTTTGCTTAGATACCCAGTAGCACTTGGAAAATAAAGTAACACTCAGGTAATTTAAAATTAATATTCTCTGAGTCCAATTGTTATAGTATTATAGGACTTCTCCTGAACTGCATCAAGGGATTTGAAAATTAAATTATATTCTTTTCAGCACTGCCAGTAATAAGGCTTTGACAATCATAATCTGTCAATTTGCCTGATAGAACATAAGGCAGAATAGCATTCGGTTTAGTTTTTCTGTCTCAGTATTGACTTTCAGAACTTTTTTGAGAAGAGGCTGAGCTTCACAAGCCCATCAGTAGAAATATGAAACCATTTCATAGCTATTTTTCTCACAGACTCTCCTTACACCTCTAAGAGCAGAATTTGAAAGACAAAGACCTTTATACACTTGTTAGATTCTAAGTAGGGAATAAGGCTTTGGCTAACATAAAATCAAGACTGTTTTAAAATATTCTTATCAAAGAACAAAACAAAACCCAGTCCAACCAAAACAAAACCCAAGATTCATGTTAAACACATTCTGCTCCAAATAATAAGGACATTTTACATTTTGTTGATACAGTCATTTTAATTTACTGGGTCGCAACAACAAAGGTAGCTTATCTGAACATGTAAGATTCATATAAGAGCTAAGGAAAGTCTTTAAGTGAAAAGCAGACCACAAGGTTCAAGGGGTTGTATGCACTAGTCAATGCTAAGAAGATGGAAAATGAAAGCATCAGCAAATCCTGGGGACTATAGCTCCAAACTCTATTGTGAGTATATCCATTGTTCTCCATCTTAATACTACTAGCTCTGGTCAGCTCACCCTCATCTGTTGCCTGGCATCAGCTAAGGCGCATATGACCGTCACCCTAAAAGACCTCATGATTGCCACAACACCACACCTGCATTTTATTTCCCACATAGACGTCAGGGGTGCTGTGTAAAAATATTAATCAGATAGCGTTACTTTTCTTTCTAAAATTATCTAACATCTTTGCATTGCCCTTAGAATAAAATACAACCTCTGTGCTGTGGGCCACATGGATCTACAAAATTTGGTTCCTACTGACTTTTCTACCTTAACTTATCCACTCTCTCCATTTCTCTGTCTTATCTAACCTCACTGTCCTTTTTTGTTCCTCCAATTTGTCAAGTTCATTCCTGCCTTGAAGGCTTTGCACTAACTGATCCCACTTCTCAGATGGTATGGCTCCCAGTCTTTCCTTGGTTGTCTCTTTCTCATTGGTTGAAATCTTAAGTCCTCTATCAGGCACCCTGAAACAGTCTATAAAAATGTTATTTCTTGGTACCAAATTACCTTATTTAATTTTATATTACTTCTTACATAAAGCTGTTATTATTTATTATCTCTTCATGTAGAAGGTATACTCTACAAGAACAAGAAATTTGTAGGTCTTAATCATTTCAGTCAGACTATACAGTGTCTAGAATAGTTTATTGCAAATCCCAAAGCCTCAAATCTACTGGGTAATGTGTTTAAAAGGAAAAGGAGGTGAGAAAGGTTGGTTCTGATTTGTGGGAAATTAGGAGTCAGAAAGTATAGAACAATGATGCTAAGGATGTCAGGTGCTGTATTAAAACATTTCTAAGAAGGAAATTGAGAATCCATAGTAGACAGGCTTTCCTAGATCTTGCATCAGTGTCTTTTGCAATCTTGGCAAATGCCAAGTACCAAAAAACTAGGCAAAAATAAAACAGAAAGTTGACCTGTCTTTCAAGGAGCATTTGAGAAGAAATTAGGGAATATCTCTTGGGTCAAAATAGTGCCTGGTTTTGCCATTTGGGGGCATAGACTTTGCACCTGTTATGATTCAGAGCATAGGTTTTAGATAAAAAGGCCTCACTTTTAGCAACTGCCCACTGTTGCTAATAGGGGAGCCAAAGAAGTCTGTAGCCTAAAGCTAACTTGATGCTTATTCTGAACATATCTGCTGGGGCAAATAGAAATTACATCACAACTTGGTGGATCAAAGTTGAGGTATTGCACTAGATTTCATGGTTGAAATATTTCTACTAAAATATTTGACTTCAGTGATTTAGTGAATTTCCTAACACGTATCATGCTTTATAGAATGTTAGGTTGTTTGTTAGTCATGGGCTAACTCAATTATGTAGTGGACTGAGTTTTCAACTTTCATTCAGCTATTTTGACCAGTTCAAAGAATGCTATTCTCTAATCAATGCTTCTGCCCCCTTCAGTTCAGTTCATTTCAGTTGCTCAGTCGTGTCCGACTCTTTGCGACCCCTCTGCCCCCTTATGTTGTGCTATTTGTAATAAGCAATTCTGACTATCTACTAAAACTGGATAATATTTATTTCTCCTAACCCACTAAAACTGGATAATATTTCTTATTTATCCAAACCCACCAGGCTATTGCCTCAGGAATGCAGTAGAGTCTCTTCCTAAATGTGTGAGACTGAATTTTTAAAAGCCATGTATTTGATTATTTCTATTTTTTTAAACACTGGTGAATTTTATTATAACAAGAGGATCACAAGTATTTTCAGCTCTTCTAAGTATTGTCTGAATTTCATCCTTTTTCCAAAACAACCATTTGAGTTGGGTTGTAGATACATTAAAATATGTACAGCGCCATCTTTTGATGGCTATCACTGGGAAAAAATTACAATCACTGACATCTGTCACTTTAGCTTTTGTGAGCTTTTTAAAAATGATAACAGCCTACAGCCTCTCAAACACAGACTAGTGTTTCCCCATCACACTGTCACATATATTTTATTGTTGTTGTTTTTAGGCGAGACTGTGCTGCCTTGTGATCACTGAAATGTTAGGGGGAAAAAAATCACTTTCCATCACAAAGAGAAAAATTAAATATTCTAAGAGAAACCTTAAAAATCCAAAGAAGTGACTCTCTGCTTGACGACACCATGATCACATGGATGACTTTCGTTAACATTACTGGTAGTTTTGGATACACTGATAGGTGAGGTTGCTCATGGAAGTTTTGTCTCTCTTCTCTGATTTGTATGTACAGAACAAAGACAATGGCCGTTAGTTTTAAAAGAAAAAGTATAAAATGCAAACAACTATTTTATTTAGTACAAATCTATGCATACATTTAGTACATTTATATATCTAAGTATTTAGTACAAATCTATCTATGCATGACCATATATAAATGACAGCCTCTCTGGGCATTACTCTCTTCAATTCCTAAATTAACCGGATAATTAAAAAAAAAAATCCTTTCACCTAGAAAGCTCTATGATCTTGCCTGTTGTTACTAAATTATTACAGTGTTTAGCAGCTAACTGTATCAAATGGAAATGCAGGTGTCAATTTAACATCACATCACTAATTTGATAAAAATGTCCACACCTATGGGAACCAGGGAGAGGCAGAAAGAATGATAGACCATTTTTCCTCAGTAATTCCAAGGGAACCAAGAATTTTCCTTTGCGGGACCACAGGAAGTGTTTGGGGTGGTAAAGGGAAGGAATAAGTTCCTTCATTTTTTATGAGATAAAGTTTAAAAAACATTTTCTACTCCAAATAACGTAAAGGATTAGACCCAGGCAGAAAGCAGCTGTCTTTCTAGGCTATGGAAAGAGGTCTGAGTTCAGAAAGAGGAATCCTACTCATACATTTGTAAATAGTTCCTGTATTAAATTCTCCACAAATCAAAAAATAAATAAATAAATAAATAAATTCATATATATGCGTTAAAAAAAATAAAGAGAGTGAAAAATAGGCAATATTGAAAGAGATACTGGTTTAGAATATTCCATTTTAAAAATTAAATGAAGGCATTAAACTCCATATTTAAGAACCCCTGTGAAACCAAGTTTGCTTGACTATAAGCAAACAAGCATGTCACAAACTGCTAAACAAAATGGACAAAGAAAAAAATGCATATTACCTTAGAGAAGCAGCAATAAAACCAAAGGCTGATTTCCAAGAATAAGCATGGAATCCAGGATACAATGCCCCAAGGGTCTTTCAAATTCTGGGGTGGGGATGGGGAATGC
>SJYV01043538.1:538333-587059 GCA_006410875.1 Neotragus pygmaeus | reverse complement strand
ACATGAGTCTGAGTGAACTCCGGGAGATGATGATGGACAGGGAGGCCTGGCGTGCTGCGATTCATGGGGTCGCAAAGAGTCAGACATGACTGAGCGACTGAACTGAACTGAAGTGAATAACAAGCCCAACTGGTTCAACTACAGATGTTAACCTGAATGTCTCTGGCTTCAATGCATCGACAGTTAAAGCTCCAAATCTTTGAGAAATAGACAGCACACTTCTTAATAAGCCGTTGTCAACAAAAATACTACAATGAATTAAAACACATTTTTAATTGGATGATAATAAAAACATCAAAATGCTTTTGGATTCAGTGAAAGTGTTCTTATGGAGAAGGAATAGCAACACACTCCAGTATTCTTGCCTGGGAAAGCCCAGGGACAGAGAAGTCTGGCAGGCTACAGTCCATGGGGTAAAGAAAGAGTCAGATACAACTGAGCAACGACAACAAAGGATGCTAAAGGAAAGGAAAGTCTCTAGTATCTACAGCTGTAACAAACATCAAAAACCGCTTAGCTCTTAGGCAGCTTAGCATAAACTTCTCACCAGAAGTCTAACTACCTCAGTTTCTGTTAACCAATACATCAATCCAGCTTTCAATAAAAAGCTGAGAGATACTATAAAAGGCAAGAAAAAGACACAATCTGGAGAAATAAAACAAATTTTAGAACCAGACTCTAATATTATTTAACATAGATTTTGGAATTATCAAATAATGGTTTTAAAATAACTATGATTAAGATATTCAGGGCCTTAATAGAAAAGTAAGCAACATGCAAGAATAAGTAAACAACCGGAAAGATAGAAGATCTAAGAAAGAATACAAAGAAAATGCTATAAATAAAAAATACTGTAACAAAATAATGAACATCTTTGATGGACTTGTAAGTCAACTGGATATATTCAAGAATCCAGCTCGCTTAAAGATATATCAATAGAATTTCACAAAGTAAAATGCAGAGAGGAAAAGAAGTGAAAACAAAGGAATAGAATGTTCAAGAATTGTGGGACAATTACAAAAGTTATAAAATAATAATGGAAATACTGGAAATAGAAGAGAGAAAAGAACATGTTATTAGTTGAATATTAGAACTATGTTATTAATTGAATAATAATTAGTTGAATAATAACATGGATTTTTTTTCCAAATTCTCTAATGCAGACACCAAACCACAGGTCCAAAAGCTCAGAGGACCTTAAGCAGGGTAAATACCGAAAACAACCTTACATCTAGGCATATTATATCTAATGATATCTGTGATAAATATTTAAAGAATGAAAGAAGTTACTAGTCTAGAATTCAGATGAGAAGGAGAAATAATTTCTCAAACAAAAACCGAGGAATTTGTTGCCAGTAGACCTGTTTTGCAAAACATATTAAGACAATTCTTCAGAGAGAGGGAAAATGATGTTAGAAATATGGATCTGCTGAAAAAAGGAAAATATTAGAATAAATGAAAGTAAAATACAATGTTTAATTTTTCTTAGTCTTAATTGAACTGATAACTGTGTGTTCAAAGTAATAGAGGCAATAATGTGTTAGGTGATTATAGTATATGGACAAGTGACAAATTTGACACAACCATACCAAAGGATAGCAGGGAGGAATTGAAAATATTTTGTTATAAAGTACCTGTTCCATTCATGAAGCAGTATAGTATTCCATGGATGTAAACACAAATTTGTTATAAATGCATATTGCCAACTCTAAGACAAACTCTTAAAAATCAAAAATAAAGAATAATTGATAGTCTAAAATGAGAGAGAAAATAGTATCATATGCAGTGATGAATTAAAATCAGAGATGTTAGATAGTAGATTAAAAACTGAGAAACAAAGAACAGTGCAATGAATATAAAACAGAACATGGTAGATATTAATCCAACTGCACCAATTGCTTTAAATGTGAGGGATCTAAATTCTCTAGTTTAGAAACAGAGACTGCTATATTGAATCAAAGAAACAAAACACACATACAGGTTGTCTGGGAGAAATTCACTTTAAGTACAAAAGCAAAATAAGTTGAAAATAAAAGAATGGAGAAAAATATGCCATGTTAATACAAACTAAGAGGAATCTAGAATGGTTGTATTAATTTCAGATAAGTCAGAATTCAGAATGAGGAAAATAATCAGGGATAAATTGGGGAATTACACAATAGTAAAGGGGTCAATTCTCCAAGAAGACACAAAGATTTTTAATGTGCATGCATCTAACAACAGAACATAAAAACAAGTGCAGCAAAAACAGCAAATAGAAAGACAAATCCACTCACAGTTGGAGACCTGAATACCTATTTATCAGTAACTGGTTGATCCATCAGGCAGAAAATCAGTAAAAATATAGTTGAGCTGAACAGCATCATTAATCAACTAAATATAATTGACATTCATAGAAAAAAAATACATACAACCAAAACAAAATGTATGTTCATCTCAAATTCACAGGAAAGATTCACTATAATAGATCACATACTGGGCCACAAAACACACCATAACAAACTTAGAAGAACAGAAATCATACAAAGTATGCTGTCAGACTGCAATGGGCAGAAATCAGCAATGGAAAGATAGTTGGAAGATGCCCAAATAAAGATAATTAGAGCAGAAACCAATGAAATTCAAACAAAAGTCACTGGTCACCTGAAACTATCACAGCATTGTTAACTGGCTATTCCCCAATACAAAATGTTTTGGCATTAAAAAAATAAATTAATAAAAATAAAGTTTAAACAAAAATTAATAAATATCAATGCAGAAAATCAGTGAAATCAAAAGCTCTTTCTTTATAAAGATTTTTTTAAAATTGATAAACCTCTAGTCAAGCTAATCACCACCACCAACAACAAAAGATACAAATTATTAATTCAAGAAATGAAAAAGGAGCATCACTATATATTCCCTGGACATTAAAAGAATAATGCAATAATATTATTTACAATTCTATGCCTGCTGATTTGATAACATAGATGAAGTGGACAACTTCCTTAAAAAATAAACAATACCAAAATTACTCAAGGAGAAATATACAATTTGAGTAGATTTATGTCTACTAGCAAGATTGAATTAATAATAACTTTTGAATATAAGACCCACAAGGCTAATATGTTTTCATGAATGAGTTCTACCAAACATTTAAGGAACAATTGATAACAATTCTCCACAATCTCACCCAGAAAACAGAAGAAAGGAAAAGATTTCCTAACATTCTATGAGGCCAGCATCCAACTAATACCAAAATAAGATACAGATTTATTAGAGAGACTTCTTTGTGGTCCAGTGACTAAGACTCCATGCTTCCAATGCAGGGGGCCTGGGTTTGATCCCTGATTAAGGAAACTAAATCCCACATGACTCAAAACTAAGATTTCCTATGCCATAATGAAAGATCTCACGTGACACAGCTAAGACCTGGCACAGTCAAATAAATAAATACATATTTAAAAAGATCTTCTAAGAAAGGAAAACTACACATCAGTGTATCTCTTGAACATAGATGTGATACCTGTCAACAAAATATTATCAAATCAAATCTAATATATATAAAAATATACACCATGACAGAGAGATTTATATTAAGTATTCAAGCTAGTTCAGCATTCAGAAACCAAATAATGTAATCTGTACATCAGTAGGTTAAGGGGAAAAAAATCATCTGATCACATGATAAAGAAGAAAAAGTGTTTGATCAATAATCAAAAGATTCAGCAAAAGCACTTGTCAAAATCCAACATCCAATCATGATAGGAACCCTCAGTGAATTAAGAATGGAAAGAAACTTCCTTAATTTGATAAAAAGTTCGAAAGCCTACAGCCATATCATACATAATGATGAGAAAATAGATCCTTTCTCTCTGTGATTAAAAACAAGGCTAGGGTATCCACCTCTTACCACTTTAATTCAACATTAATTGGAGGTTCTAGTGAATTCAATAAGATAAGACAGAAAAAGAAAAAGTATATATATTGGGAAAGAAGAAATAAAACTGTCTTTGTTTGCAGATAACATAATCCTAGGAAATTAACAAAGAATCAGCAACAACAACAAAATCCCTGCATCAAATAAATGATTATAGCAGCCTTTCACGATACACGCTTGTATGTTCAGTCTGTCTGACTCTGTGCAAGTGGGTTGCCATGTCCTCCACGGGATCTTCCTGACCTAAGGATCAAACCCGAGTCTCCTGCATCACAGGTGAATTTAGTGCTAAGCCACCTGGCAGGCCCAGCCTTTCAGGATATAAGATTAAAATACAAAAATCACTTAATTTCTTGTATACCTTAAAGGAACAATTGGGAAATTAAAAAACACTATGCCATTTAAATCAGCACATAAAAAGANTATATATATATATATATGTATAGATGTGTATATACACACATACATATATGATGAGTACTGTTCATCTATGCATATGAACTTTGTATACATACCCTGGGGGCAGTTAGATTCTGTATTACCATCCAACCCATTCTCAATGGAATCTATAAAACAGCACGGGCCCAAGAACTGTTGTATTTGCTCAGTCTTTTACTCAAAAATTAAGTTATTTAATGGGCCAGGAACATTAGGAAAACAGGGACATAAAAATGGAGAGAGCAAAATTCATATTAAAAAGGGATTTTTAATCTAGTACAAGAAAGAAGGCAGGGCCACGATACAAGACCAAATCAGGGAAAGAAGAACAATTAAAGTGCTGTAGATATTTAGGTCAGTGACAGATCACCTGTTGGATGACAGTGGTGGATTAAAAATAGAACACGAAGGCAATGGAATTACAGAACACTTGATGTGATGAATGTGAAAAAGAGTAACTGGATTCAATACTTATTTGAAAATTATCAGAACACATTTAAGATCAGTTACCTTGAATGTATAATCAATAAATTTGTGAGTATCTAAAAATATTCAGAAGCCTAAGACTATAGTTAATACTGTATTGCACATTTGAAATTTGATGAAGAGTAAATCTCAGATGCTCTCACCACACCAACAAATGGTATCTTGAAAAGTATGTGAGGGGATGGATATGTTAATTAACTTGATTAGGATAATGATTTCCTCATGTAAATGTTTTGTATCCAAACATCATATGGACACCTTAAAAAATTGTATATATATTTTTTTGCCAATTATTCCTCAGAAAAGCCAGGAGAAAATGAAGAAGCCCAGGATGGGAATGGAAAAGAGCAGAAATTGTTGATGATTTAGAGATGGGGATTGACAGAACAGGAATGGAGGTAAGTCAAGGAAAAAAATTCTTGGTGCTGTCTGGATATTGTTGAGCCAAGTAAATATAAGNAAAATGAAGAAGCCCAGGATGGGAATGGAAAAAAGCAGAAATTGTTGATGATTTAGAGATGGGGATTGACAGAACAGGAATGGAGGTAAGTCAAGGAAAAAAATTCTTGGTGCTGTCTGGATATTGTTGAGCCAAGTAAATATAAGAACGGCCGGGTTGGAGAACAAGTGAGTTTAGAAAAGATGTGATATCTTTGGGAAAAAATAGAATAAACAAAGGAGTGTGATCATATGAAGATGAAGAATGGGTTCTATGATATTGACAACAGGGTAAGGAAGTGGAAGATTAAAAAGTGTCCTTATAAGGATATGCTTCTCCACACATATCCCAAGAAAAGAGGAAATTCATGCCACAAAAGTAAAGCTTGTAGAAGGAATAATTTTTATTGTTCTCTCAAAGGAGAAACAGCAACTTATTCCAAGGTAAGATCAGGAAAAAAGTCTACTTGGCACAGCCCCTTCCATGAGGCTCCCGAAATGCAGAAATTCTTTTCCTATTTGGAAGGACTTCATTTCTGTGAGGGAAAGTTCAATTCATGAGGAAAAGCAGTAGGAATCCCATTATGCCTAAACCCATGCTACATTTTCCTTCAGCACCAACAATAATAAATCTTTGCCTGTCTGATGTCTTTATAAGTTTCTCATGTAATTCTGAACTCGAAATAGAATGTAATTGTTAACTCCCTAAATACCAAAAACCATGATGTAAAAAGCTTCCAAGGTGAAGAAATTGTGTAAACAGTGATATATCCAGTGTATGGGTCAGTGAGAAGATGACCTATGTTAGAGAAAAAGGTCACTGAGAAGGAGAAGCTCAAGACTCTCTGAACTAATTAACGTGTAGAACAATTATTAACATGAAGCTAAAGTTCTAGAGGAGGATTTCAGGAACTAAGCAGGTAAAGAAAGATGGGAGTGGATTTTCCTGGTAGTCCAGTGGTTATGAATCTGCCTTCCACTTCAGGGGACACAGGTTTGATCCCTGGTCTGGGAAGACCCCACATGCTGCAGGACAACTAAGCCTGTGTGCTTCAGCTGCTGAAGCCTGTGAGCCTAGAGCCTGTGCTAGGCTACAAGAGACCACCGCAATAAGCCCGCGAACTGCAATGTCGAGTCGCCCTCACTTGCCGCAGCNCTTCAGGGGACACAGGTTTGATCCCTGGTCTGGGAAGACCCCACATGCTGCAGGACAACTAAGCCTGTGTGCTTCAGCTGCTGAAGCCTGTGAGCCTAGAGCCTGTGCTAGGCTACAAGAGACCACCGCAATAAGCCCGCGAACTGCAATGTCGAGTCGCCCTCACTTGCCGCAGCTATAGAAAGCCCATGCAGCAGTGAAAAATAATAAATAAAAATAGTAAATGAAAAATAAGTATATTTTTTAACATATGGGAGTGCATCTAGATGACGGACAGAAAAGAACCAATAAAATGCTTGTGAGGGTGTGAAACAATGAGAGATACCATATATTTGTAGCAAGAGTATACATTGATACAATAAGATTTGGCATTATCTCGTAAAACTAAACATGTGCATGTCCTATGACCCAGTAGTTCTACCTCTAGGTATCTATCTTCAAAAGACACCTGCACATTGAAGCAAACATGTTTAAGTGCATTCATAGAAGTTTTGTCAGAAACATTAAAAAAAAAGTCAAAAGCTGCTATTATTGATTGCACTACTAAATTCTAATACTGTGAAATATTATACAGCATAACCAACTGACCAAACCTCAATTCTACTTAACAGCATAGTTTTGAACTAAATAAGCAAGGTATAATATTGAGTATAATTTCATTAAAAAAATCAAAAACAGGCAATATAAATCTATATTTTATCAATCACCCTTGACATTTGCTTTTATCCATTACCATTTCTGGGCTTCCCAATATTTTTTGAGAAGATCATAAATTTATAGATTATAAATTCAGGCTGTCATTTTAATGTGCTCTCTTCATTATTTAATCTATTATCAAAAATTATAGTTTATGTAAAAAAGTATCTGAAGTAAAGAGAGTCACTTTATAATGATAGAAAAATAATGAAACAAAGCAAAGAACATGAGTTACACTATTGAAGAAATTTAGTCATTTATCTCTAAAATTGTTAAGTGACTTTCCCAAGATTACATAGCTGAAATAGAGCTAAAATTTAATTCAGGCAGCTTTGCTCTTGAACAATGGTTCTCAAACTCGAGTGTATGTAGCAGAATCGCTTGGAGGTGTTGTTCAAACTTGGAATGCTGGGCTCGTCCCCAGAGTTTCTGATTCAGTGGGTCTGATGCAGGACCTGAGATTTTGAACTCCTAACAAGCTTTCAGGTAATACAGATCCTGCTACTCTGGAGACCACAGTTTGAGGAGAACAACGATTTAGATAATGAGAATAGTAAGCATAATTTAACCGGACAAACACACACACAAATATTTAAATGAATAATGACTTTAAACACGCAAAAGTACTTCACAGTGATTGGCATATAATAGTTANGAACAACGATTTAGATAATGAGAATAGTAAGCATAATTTAACCGGACAAACACACACACAAATATTTAAATGAATAATGACTTTAAACACGCAAAAGTACTTCACAGTGATTGGCATATAATAGTTATGGGATAAATGCCACTTATTATTATTATTATTACTCAGTGAGTGTTGAGTTCACCTTGAATTGTCAGGTGGAAGTCCTCTATGGTATGCCATGATCCTCCCTTTACCCATTGCATCTTTGTAGGGTCTTCATCTTTTTTTTTCTTTGTCTTTTGATGAAGATGGGCAGGTTCCTTTCCCCTGGCTCTTCTCATTCTTCAGAACAGAGACTCTAAGAGACCCACAAACTGCTCTGTTGCCACTAGAGATTGCTTTCCATGGAATATCTTTGACCCGTTGCTGTTAAACAGCAACCCCCCAGCAAGGCTGAGGATGAGAAGAGCTAAAGGATTCAAAGGGTCAGAGTTCCAGCCTGCTGCATTAAAATTAGCATCTGATCAAGCCACTGCCTCCTTAAAAATCCTTCAATGGCTGCTGATCATTCCCAGGAAAAAAGATTCATCTTTCCTGTGACTTGCCCTTACCAACCTATTCAGCCTCATCATCACACACTGCTCTCCTGTTTCCTAGTCTTTCCTGGATCCCTCTGAATCTAGGGGTCCCTCCTGCTTCAAGATTTTGGTCATACTGTTCCCTCTGGCATGACCACTCTTTCATCCCAGAGCTTTTTTTGTTCTACTCATTCTTCCACTATCAGGTCAACCATTCTTTCATCAGGAAAACCTTCTATAAGACCCTAGATTAGTTCAAATCACTTTGCTTTTTGCTTTTGAAGCAACTTCATCTCTTATTTCAGAGCATTTATCATGGTTTTTAATTGTGTATTTAGGTGTGTGATGATTTGTTTACTGTTTAATTATTTCACTAACATTATTTAACAGAATTTTTATGATAATGCAAATGTTTTGTAATATAAAATGCTTAAGAATATGAATACTGTGACTTCAGAATTGAATTTTAGAGGTTCCCTGGTGGCCTAGTAGTTAAGAATTCACCTGCCAATGCAGGGGACATGGCTGTGATCCCTGGTCCAGATGGATTCCACATGCGAAGGAGCAACTAGCCCATCTGCCACAACTACTGAGTCCACACCCTAGAGCCCATGTACCCCACCAAGAGAAGCCGCCACATAAGCNGTGGCCTAGTAGTTAAGAATTCACCTGCCAATGCAGGGGACATGGCTGTGATCCCTGGTCCAGATGGATTCCACATGCGAAGGAGCAACTAGCCCATCTGCCACAACTACTGAGTCCACACCCTAGAGCCCATGTACCCCACCAAGAGAAGCCGCCACATAAGCGTGCAACCAAAACAAAGAGTAGTTCCCTCTAGTTGCAACTGGAGAAAGCCCATGAGCAGCAGCAAAGACCCAGAACGGCCATAAATAAATACATAAATTCTTAAAAAGAAAAGACTGGCTTTTAGATTTTATTTAATTTTAATATCTGCATGTGACTATAGCTACCATGTATATGTTAAAATTAAATAAAACCTAAAATTCATTTCTTTTTTTTTTTTTACGATACATTTATTTATGTTGTGCTGGGTCTTTTAATGCTGAAAGGGAAAAGGAACAAAAGACCCTCTTGATGAGGATGAAAGAGGAGAGTGAAAAATCTGGCTTAAAATTCAACATTCAAAAAACTAAGATCATGGCATCTGGTCCCATCACTTCATGGCAAATAAAAAGAGAAAAAGTGGAAGTAGTGATTTTGGGGGACTCCAAAATCACTGCAGGTGGTGACTGCAGCCTTGAAATTAAAAGACGCTTGTTCCTTGGAAGGAAAGCCATGACAAACTAGACAGTACATTAAAAAGCAGAGACATCACATTGCCAACAAAGGTCCATACAGTTAAAGCTGTGGTTTTTCCAGTAGTGAGGTATGGATGTAAGAACTGGACCATAAAGAATGCTGAGCGCCAAAGAAAAGATGCTTTAGAACTGTGATGCTGGAGAAGACTCTTGAGAGTCCCTTGAACTGCAAGAAGATCAAACCAGTCAATCCTAGAGGAAACCAACCCTGAATACTCATAGGAAGGACTGATGTTGAAGCTAAAACTCCAATACTTTGGCCACCTGATGCGAACAGACAACTCAGTGGAAAAAGCTCTGATGGTGGGAGAGACTGAGGGCAGCAGGATAAGAGGATGACAGAGGATGAGATGGTCAGAGGCATCACCCACACAACGGACACGAGTTTGAGCAAACTCCCGGAGACAGCGGAGGGAAGGGAAGCCTGGCGTGCTGCAGTCCATGCGTGGAGTCCCGAAGAGTCTGACTGAGACTTAGCAACTGAACACAACAATGGCTATCATACAGGCAGCAGAGGCTGGCCCGTGAGTTCCGTAAGGAAAGCAACACTGACGATGCAGTCCACTTCTGCACCCCCAGCTTCTATCACATGTGTGGCAAGTAATATGACCTCAGTAAATGTTTGTAAAGTGAATAATACCTCTCATGTCCAGATATTTTAATACTATAAAGGGATTGAAAACCATTTTTTCTTTCTTTTTCAGTTATCTCCAAAAATCTTTTCTTTTTTTTAATCCCTAAAGAAAATCAAATAAAACATTCATGATACTAAGAATTTATATCTGTTTGATGTTCTGAATTGCCCAAACCTTGCAAAAGAAAAATTAGGCCTATAGATAAATAACATCTATTCCAGTCCACTGTAAACTTCTCTACAATTAAAGNTCCAATATGAACTCAACTTAATTACACCTGCAAATTGTGGTGCTAGAGAAGATTTTTGAGTCCCTCAGACTGCAAAGGAGATCAAACCAGTCAATCCTAAAGGAAATTGGATCAAAGGAGATCAAACCAGTCAATCCTAAAGGAAATTGGATCAAAGCCCCGAATATTCATTGGAAAGACTGATGCTGAAGCTAAAGCCCCAGTACTCTGGCCACCTAATGCAAAGAGCTGACTCATTGGAAAAGACACTAATGTTGGGAAAGACTGAAGGCAGAAGAAGAAGGGGCTACGGATGATGAGATGGTGTGATACATCACTGACTCAATGGACATGAGTTTAAGCAAGCTCTGAAAAATAGTGAAGGACAGGGAAGCCTGACATGCTGCAGAACATGAGGTCACAAAGAGTAGGATACAACTGAGTGGCTGAACAACAACAGGTTCTAGATAGATGTGAATTTGGGGAGGACACTCTTTACCTCAGCAAACTCTGCTTTTAGAGATGTGGAGACTGAAGTCCAGATACACTAAGTGATTTTTTTCAGATCATTCAGAGGAACAAAATGAAATTCAAAACCAGAGCTTCTGACTCCAATTCTATGTTGTTTCTACAATACCATAAAGTATCAAAGACAGTTTGTCTGATGTAATATACTTTTATTTGACCCCTTATATAAAACCTGTAAGAAAATAAAAGCAACCTAAACCAAGTATTACCTATATTTTCACTAAGAAAAAAAGCCATGACATTTGAACTCCCTGCCTCTTCTATTTGTTCCCATAGCAGCCTGTTATATGTCTTTAATATGTGTTACTTGCCTGATTATTTATCTGTTTCTACTAAAAGCTAAGCAAAACATCATTCACTAGTGATGGCTCGGGTTAATGAGATGGAGAGGGAGGCAAAGGTCTTTCCAGCATCACACCAGTTAGATGCAAATCTTGCAAATGAACCCAGGCTCAGCCACCTTGACTTCATCTTACAGTATCTCCTCTAGGAAGGCAACTTCTCCCCATAGGCTCAGAGCCACTTATCTATTGGCATCACCAGGCACAGTGCCTACAATTGATAAACTTTATAAAAAACCAACAAAATGTGTGAAACCTGGGAAAATAACAATGTATGGCAAAACCAATACAGTATTGTAAAGTAGAATAAAGTAAAAAAAAAAAAAAAAGAATAGCAAGGAGAGATAAGAAAGCCTTCTTCAGTAATCAATGCAAAGAAATAGAGGAAAACAATAGCTTGTGAAAGACTAGAGATCTTTTCAAGAAAATTAGAGGTACCAAGGAAATATTTTATGCAAAGATGGGGAAAATAAAGAAAATAAATGATATGAACCTAACAGAAGTAGAATATATTGAGAAGAGGTGGCAAGAATACACAGAAAGTGAAAGTGAAGTCGCTCAGTCGTGTCCAACTCTTTATGACACCATGGACTATAGCCTACCAGGCTCCTCTGTCCATGGGATTTTCCAGGCAAGAGTACTGGATTGAGTTGCCATTTCCTCCTCCAGGGGACCTTCCCAACCCAGGGATTGAACTCGGGTCTCCCACACTGCAGGAGATGCTTTACCATCTGACCCACCAAGGAACTATATAAAAAATATCTAAATGACCCAGATAACCATACTGATGTGATTTGTCACCTAGAGCCAGATATCCTGGAATGTGACATCAAGTGAGCCTTAACAAGCATCACTATGAACAAAGCTAGTGGAGGTGACAGAATTCCAGTTGAGGTATTTAAAATCCTAAAAGATGATGCTGTGAAAGTGTTGCATTCAATCTGCCAGTAAATTTGGAAAACTCAGCAGTGGCCACAGGACTGGAAATAGTCAGTTTTCATTCAAATCCCAAAGAAAAGCAATTCCAAAGAATGTTGAAACTGCTGCACATTTCACTCATCTCACATGCTAGTAAAGTAATGCTCAAAATTCTCCAAGCCATGCTTCAACAGTATATGAACCGTGAACTTCCAGATATTCAAGCTGGATTTAGAAAAGGCAGAAGAACCAGAGATCAAATGGCCAACATCTGTTGGATAATCAAAAAAGCAAGAGAGTTCCAGAAAAAAACATCTACTTTTGCTTTACTGACTATGCAACAAACTGAAAAATTCTTCAAGAGATGGAAATTCCAAACCACCTTACCTGCCTCCTGAGAAATCTGTATGCAGGTCAAGAAGCTACAGTTAGAACCAGACATGGAACAATTGACTGGTTCCAAACTGGGAAAGGAGTAAGAAAGACTGTACATTGTCACCTTGCTTATTTAACTTATACATAGAATACATCATGTAAAATGTCAAGCTGGATGAAGTACAAGCTGCATTCAAGACTGCCAGGAGAAACATCAATAACCTCAGATACACAGATAACACCACCCTTTTAGCAGAAAGCAAAGAGGAATTAAAGATCATCTTGATGAAAGCGAAACAGGAGAGTGAAGAAGCTTGCTTAAAACTCAACATTCAAACACCGAAGATCATGGCATCCGACCCCAACACTTCATGGCAAATAGATAGGGAAATATTGGAAACAGTCAACATTTTTTTTTCCCTTGGGCTCCAAAATCACTGCAGATGGTAACTGCAGCCATGAAATTAAAAGAGGCTTCCTCCTTGGAAGAAAAGCTATAACCAACCTAGACAGCATATTAAAAAGCAGAGACATTACTTTGCCAACAAATATCCATCTACTCAAAGCTATGGTTTTTCTAGTAGTCATGTGTGGATGTGAGAGTTGGACCATAAAGAAGGCTGAGCACTGAAGAATTAATGCTTTTGAACTGTGGTGCTGGAAAAGACTCTTGAGAGTCCCTTGGACTCCAAGGAGATCAAACCAGTGAATCCTAAAATAAATCAGTCCTGAATATTCAAAACAACAACAACAAAATAATAAAAGAACACTGCAAAACTAAAAGTAATAGGTATTCTAATTAAATTGTGATAAAATATAATAAGACTTCCTAGGTGGTATAGTGGTAAAGAGTCCTCCTATCAATGCAGGAGATGCAAGAGAGGCAAGATCAGTCCCTGAAGGGAGGGATTCCCTGGAGGAGGACATGGCATCCTGCTCCGGGAATTCCGTAATCTTGCCTGGAAAATTCCATGGACAGAGGAGCCTGAGGGCTACAGTCCATGGGGCTGCAAGTCGAACACAGCTGAGCACACACACATCACATCATCATAAAATATAGCATTTTAACTAAATAGCTACAATAATTATTACAGAAATAAACATGCAAGTTTGGATTGATCTGGGACCAAGGATCTATTTATTATAACATAGACTGGGAGAAGGTCTCCAACAGTTAAGAATCCCTTGGGCCTGTAAAGACCCTAAAAAGGCCCTGATGACCACATTAAAATCAACCCTATTTATGAGAATAAAAAGAACTTTCAGATTGTCTGGTGTATGAGATGGGACAGTGTGAACAGTCCTTTTCTTCTTGTATCACATGTAAAGCAGATTCTTCTTATTATTATATAACCATCTTAGCCAGGCTCAGTAATGCCGCCTTTGGTAAGGTTGCCACGTACTATTGGTGGCTCACTTAATCCCAGTGTCCCTCCCAGGGATAGGCCTGACAGAGAAATGTTTTCATCTTGGTGTTTTTCCTGTGAAATTTTTGATCCAATTATCTTTTAATCTTTTGCTGCACAGTGTGTTGGGAAGACAACTTAGCAGCTAGGGCCCTTGTCTATAATGACAATTGGCCCAAGAGACAAGAGAGCTGAAAATATTTTAAACCAAAGAAAGTCATTCTGAATAGAAGAAAGCTTTATCATTACTTAATTCTCTGTTCCAGATGATACCCTGATAGAAAAGACAACCAGATTTTTAAGAGTGTTATCAATGTTCTTCATGAGAACTATTTTAGTTCTAGTCCCCCCTGGTCTCCCATCCATGGAATAAAAGTCTTGTTACTCCTTTTTTCCTTAAACATTTCTTAACATTCAAATCTCCTACATTGAAGTGGATGATACTGTTCCCATGTTGGAGAATCTTATGACTCTTGTTGGTGATGAGTGTTTATTTGGTTAACCACAGTCAAAGCCAGGGGTGTAAAGTGACTCCACACTATCTTTCAACATCTCAGCCCTCTCTTGACCTCCCATCCTTCCTTCTCCAGGCCAACTTTCTCAGGCCATGATTTCAACCATCTCTCATTAACCTCCTCAACCCCCTCAGCTCTTTGTCCTCCCCTCACACAAACTTCACTAATCCCTACAGTCTCAGGATCTGTCAGGATCTGCTTCTACACAAAGTCAACAGACGAGCACTCAGTAACCCCTTGCAATTTGCCTTGGAGGATCCTGCTTCTTTCAAACCTTCTTACTTATCTTCAGACATCAGCCCATTTTTTTCTCTGTGCTTATCCAAATTTTCCCTTCAAGCCTTCATACCATACTCATTCTCATCAAATAGCTTGACCACTTTTGTATCAAGATCAGGCCTGAGACATCTCAAGATTCCTTCCCAATTCCTAGAACTCTCCCTGGAGCCACACCTCACCTTCAGGCCGAGAAAAAGGCATCACAGCCCTTCATCCTGGTAAAGCTCCCGTCTGTGCCCTTCACTGCATTCATCCTTGCATATTTCTGTCTGCCAGTCTCTGAAGTCACAACCAAATAGACCATAGAATTCTTGCTCCAAGGACAATAAGAGAGACAGACAGGCCAGAGAACAGACATATATGGCATAGCATGTGTCATTTTGCTCTTTATTTATTTTTTTTCACATATGATAATATACATGTTTCAATGCCATTCTCCCAAATCATCCCACCCTTGCCTTCTCCCACAAAGTCCAAAAGACTTCTATACATCTGTGTCTCTTTCTGTCTTGCATATAGGGTTATCGTTACCATCTGTCTAAATTCCATATATATGTGTTAATATACTGTATTTGTTTTTCTTTCTGGCTTACTTCACTCTGTATAATAAGCTCCAGTTTCATCCACCTCATTAGAACTGATTCAAATGTATTCTTTTTAATCTTTTTTTTTTTTAACTTCAAGAATATCTGCTCTAGACAGTTGAGGCCAGAAAATTGTCCCAGAGAAGACATTACCCAAACCAAACCATGCAGGATAAGGAAGAACTAATCTGGATTTTAAAAGGAGTGGGGGAGAAAATGATCTCATGCAGAGTGAACAGAAACTATGATGGCACAGAATCTTGAAATCTTGAGTTATATGGGTTGAGAGGAAAGATATGCAGTAGGATAAGTACTCAGTAATACAACTCCAAATATGGCATACAGAATAAGAAGCTTATGTTTTATACTGATGACCCTTGGGGAGCCACTGAAAGTTTCTAGTTCTGAGAAGGGTCCAATCACATTCACATTGTAGAAAGTACACCTAGATGCAATGTGTGAGATAGATTGCAGTGGGACAGATGGAAGGCTTGAAGTTAGAGGAAGACTGGCTACTAAAATTACAGTAACCCAGGCTGAGAAAGATAATAGTTTGAGGTTGTGCCTTGCTGTCATGGAGCAGCAGCGGAGGGAAGCCTTCACATGGGTGCCAGTACCTTCAAGTGTCAGGCACTAAATTACTTAATCTCTAGTATGGATGTAAATGTGAGTGCCTTGGCCTTGTGAAGGTTGAGCAGCAGATGCCACTGCTGAAAGAAGTGTTAGCCGCTCAGTCATGTCTGACTGTTTACAACCCCCACGGACTATAGCCCACCAGGCTCCTCTGTCCATGGAATTCTCCAGGCAAGAGTATTGGAGTAGGTTGCCATTTCCTTCTCCAGGGGATCTTCCCAATCCAGGGATCAAATCTGGGTCTCTTGCATTGCAGGCAGATTCTTTACCATCTGAGCCACCAGGGATGTCCTACCACTATTGAAAGCCAGAGCTAAAGAAAAGAAAAACTGGAAGCCCCAGAGGAACCAAAAGTACTCAGGATTTCTAAGTCTACCTGAAGTACTGACAAGGTCAATTGTGAGTGAGTAAATGTATGTGCATGTGCCTGTGTGTACGTGTGTGTGTGTGGAAAGGGTGTAGAGATCAACAGTCGATGTTCCTACAAAAACTGGTTGAGGAATGGGGAAAAGGGAATTATGGCAACTGATCTTATGTTAATTTACAAGTTTTTTTTTCTGGGCCACACCCTCAGAAGAAGAAAAATAATGTGTGTCGTTCAGTGTAGTCTCCTTGTCAACTGAATATCCAAGTAGGAAGACTGATGATATATGCTATGAGGAGACACTGACTTTAGAATGTCTTCAGTAGGATATCCCTGGCTAAAGATCTATCTATGGTAAGTTAACTAGAATATCTGGACTTGTAAGATATGACTCACCACAGAATTTCATATCAGCTGGTGCTGGAAAAGATTGAAGGCAGGAGGAGAAGGGGACAGCAGAGAACAGTGTGTTTGGATGGCATCACTGACTCAATGGACATGAGTCTGAGCAAGCTCCAGGAGAAGGCGAAGGACAGGGAAGCCTGGTGTGCTGCAGTCCATGGGGTCGCAAAGAGTCGGACACGACTGAGAGGCTGAACAACAACTACCACCCTGAGGTATTACGGGCATTTTCATAATTCGCACGCATTCTGCTGTGTGGAGTAACAATCACACTTACAGACCTCACTTCTTCTGAGCCAGAGATACATGTTTCCTGCAGGAAGAAATGACCTGGCTGGCCACCCTAGATATCCCAGATTCTAACCTATCTTCTCTGTGCCTCTTAATAAGCTTTACCCTTGAACTTAATAGCACTGCTTGGTATTGGCAAAGCTTTACTTAATAGTAAAGTTTGATAAGATTTGTGAATCCAGTTTAACAACACAGTTCTGTGCATTACATCAGAACAGAACTAATGAAATACTTCTTATTAATCTTATGTGCATAGTTTTATCTATACAATTGTTTGTTCTGGGAAAAGCAAATTATGCTTAAATTTTCTGGTCTAATCTGTTCTAAATTAAATGATTCTTATCTATTCAGATTTCTGACTGAGCAGTCCAACTGAACGTGAATTTTTATCTACAGAATCTATCAAGCTATCTCTACTAACTCAGACAAGGTGAAGGTAGTTTTAGCCCCTCCCTCAAACAAGATAATTCCTGACTTGTTTTCAATGCATTACCAGTGCAAACAAAATGTACTTTAGTGCGTGTCTTCATAATCTTATTTTCATGTCCCAACTGGAAGGAGTCACATGTATTAGAGTAAAAATATCTGCAGAAATTCTCTTCAATGCAAAGCAAGTATAGGCATTGNTTTTTTTTCCCTTGGGCTCCAAAATCACTGCAGATGGTAACTGCAGCCATGAAATTAAAAGAGGCTTCCTCCTTGGAAGAAAAGCTATAACCAACCTAGACAGCATATTAAAAAGCAGAGACATTACTTTGCCAACAAATATCCATCTACTCAAAGCTATGGTTTTTCTAGTAGTCATGTGTGGATGTGAGAGTTGGACCATAAAGAAGGCTGAGCACTGAAGAATTAATGCTTTTGAACTGTGGTGCTGGAAAAGACTCTTGAGAGTCCCTTGGACTCCAAGGAGATCAAACCAGTGAATCCTAAAATAAATCAGTCCTGAATATTCAAAACAACAACAACAAAATAATAAAAGAACACTGCAAAACTAAAAGTAATAGGTATTCTAATTAAATTGTGATAAAATATAATAAGACTTCCTAGGTGGTATAGTGGTAAAGAGTCCTCCTATCAATGCAGGAGATGCAAGAGAGGCAAGATCAGTCCCTGAAGGGAGGGATTCCCTGGAGGAGGACATGGCATCCTGCTCCGGGAATTCCGTAATCTTGCCTGGAAAATTCCATGGACAGAGGAGCCTGAGGGCTACAGTCCATGGGGCTGCAAGTCGAACACAGCTGAGCACACACACATCACATCATCATAAAATATAGCATTTTAACTAAATAGCTACAATAATTATTACAGAAATAAACATGCAAGTTTGGATTGATCTGGGACCAAGGATCTATTTATTATAACATAGACTGGGAGAAGGTCTCCAACAGTTAAGAATCCCTTGGGCCTGTAAAGACCCTAAAAAGGCCCTGATGACCACATTAAAATCAACCCTATTTATGAGAATAAAAAGAACTTTCAGATTGTCTGGTGTATGAGATGGGACAGTGTGAACAGTCCTTTTCTTCTTGTATCACATGTAAAGCAGATTCTTCTTATTATTATATAACCATCTTAGCCAGGCTCAGTAATGCCGCCTTTGGTAAGGTCGCCACGTACTATTGGTGGCTCACTTAATCCCAGTGTCCCTCCCAGGGATAGGCCTGACAGAGAAATGTTTTCATCTTGGTGTTTTTCCTGTGAAATTTTTGATCCAATTATCTTTTAATCTTTTGCTGCACAGTGTGTTGGGAAGACAACTTAGCAGCTAGGGCCCTTGTCTATAATGACAATTGGCCCAAGAGACAAGAGAGCTGAAAATATTTTAAACCAAAGAAAGTCATTCTGAATAGAAGAAAGCTTTATCATTACTTAATTCTCTGTTCCAGATGATACCCTGATAGAAAAGACAACCAGATTTTTAAGAGTGTTATCAATGTTCTTCATGAGAACTATTTTAGTTCTAGTCCCCCCTGGTCTCCCATCCATGGAATAAAAGTCTTGTTACTCCTTTTTTCCTTAAACATTTCTTAACATTCAAATCTCCTACATTGAAGTGGATGATACTGTTCCCATGTTGGAGAATCTTATGACTCTTGTTGGTGATGAGTGTTTATTTGGTTAACCACAGTCAAAGCCAGGGGTGTAAAGTGACTCCACACTATCTTTCAACATCTCAGCCCTCTCTTGACCTCCCATCCTTCCTTCTCCAGGCCAACTTTCTCAGGCCATGATTTCAACCATCTCTCATTAACCTCCTCAACCCCCTCAGCTCTTTGTCCTCCCCTCACACAAACTTCACTAATCCCTACAGTCTCAGGATCTGTCAGGATCTGCTTCTACACAAAGTCAACAGACGAGCACTCAGTAACCCCTTGCAATTTGCCTTGGAGGATCCTGCTTCTTTCAAACCTTCTTACTTATCTTCAGACATCAGCCCATTTTTTTCTCTGTGCTTATCCAAATTTTCCCTTCAAGCCTTCATACCATACTCATTCTCATCAAATAGCTTGACCACTTTTGTATCAAGATCAGGCCTGAGACATCTCAAGATTCCTTCCCAATTCCT
The DNA here is from genome assembly GCA_006410875.1 of Neotragus pygmaeus. Lineage (NCBI taxonomy): Eukaryota > Metazoa > Chordata > Mammalia > Artiodactyla > Bovidae > Neotragus > Neotragus pygmaeus. The sequence continues at coordinate 567,323 of SJYV01043538.1, read as the reverse complement.
AGAACTCTCCCTGGAGCCACACCTCACCTTCAGGCCGAGAAAAAGGCATCACAGCCCTTCATCCTGGTAAAGCTCCTGTCTGTTCCCTTCACTGCATTCATCCTTGCATATTTCTGTCTGCCAGTCTCTGAAGTCACAACCAAATAGACCATAGAATTCTTGCTCCAAGGACAATAAGAGAGACAGACAGGCCAGAGAACAGACATATATGGCATAGCATGTGTCATTTTGCTCTTTATTTATTTTTTTTCACATATGATAATATACATGTTTCAATGCCATTCTCCCAAATCATCCCACCCTTGCCTTCTCCCACAAAGTCCAAAAGACTTCTATACATCTGTGTCTCTTTCTGTCTTGCATATAGGGTTATCGTTACCATCTGTCTAAATTCCATATATATGTGTTAATATACTGTATTTGTTTTTCTTTCTGGCTTACTTCACTCTGTATAATAAGCTCCAGTTTCATCCACCTCATTAGAACTGATTCAAATGTATTCTTTTTAATCTTTTTTTTTTTAACTTCAAGAATATCTGCTCTAGACAGTTGAGGCCAGAAAATTGTCCCAGAGAAGACATTACCCAAACCAAACCATGCAGGATAAGGAAGAACTAATCTGGATTTTAAAAGGAGTGGGGGAGAAAATGATCTCATGCAGAGTGAACAGAAACTATGATGGCACAGAATCTTGAAATCTTGAGTTATATGGGTTGAGAGGAAAGATATGCAGTAGGATAAGTACTCAGTAATACAACTCCAAATATGGCATACAGAATAAGAAGCTTATGTTTTATACTGATGACCCTTGGGGAGCCACTGAAAGTTTCTAGTTCTGAGAAGGGTCCAATCACATTCACATTGTAGAAAGTACACCTAGATGCAATGTGTGAGATAGATTGCAGTGGGACAGATGGAAGGCTTGAAGTTAGAGGAAGACTGGCTACTAAAATTACAGTAACCCAGGCTGAGAAAGATAATAGTTTGAGGTTGTGCCTTGCTGTCATGGAGCAGCAGCGGAGGGAAGCCTTCACATGGGTGCCAGTACCTTCAAGTGTCAGGCACTAAATTACTTAATCTCTAGTATGGATGTAAATGTGAGTGCCTTGGCCTTGTGAAGGTTGAGCAGCAGATGCCACTGCTGAAAGAAGTGTTAGCCGCTCAGTCATGTCTGACTGTTTACAACCCCCACGGACTATAGCCCACCAGGCTCCTCTGTCCATGGAATTCTCCAGGCAAGAGTATTGGAGTAGGTTGCCATTTCCTTCTCCAGGGGATCTTCCCAATCCAGGGATCAAATCTGGGTCTCTTGCATTGCAGGCAGATTCTTTACCATCTGAGCCACCAGGGATGTCCTACCACTATTGAAAGCCAGAGCTAAAGAAAAGAAAAACTGGAAGCCCCAGAGGAACCAAAAGTACTCAGGATTTCTAAGTCTACCTGAAGTACTGACAAGGTCAATTGTGAGTGAGTAAATGTATGTGCATGTGCCTGTGTGTACGTGTGTGTGTGTGGAAAGGGTGTAGAGATCAACAGTCGATGTTCCTACAAAAACTGGTTGAGGAATGGGGAAAAGGGAATTATGGCAACTGATCTTATGTTAATTTACAAGTTTTTTTTTCTGGGCCACACCCTCAGAAGAAGAAAAATAATGTGTGTCGTTCAGTGTAGTCTCCTTGTCAACTGAATATCCAAGTAGGAAGACTGATGATATATGCTATGAGGAGACACTGACTTTAGAATGTCTTCAGTAGGATATCCCTGGCTAAAGATCTATCTATGGTAAGTTAACTAGAATATCTGGACTTGTAAGATATGACTCACCACAGAATTTCATATCAGCTGGTGCTGGAAAAGATTGAAGGCAGGAGGAGAAGGGGACAGCAGAGAACAGTGTGTTTGGATGGCATCACTGACTCAATGGACATGAGTCTGAGCAAGCTCCAGGAGAAGGCGAAGGACAGGGAAGCCTGGTGTGCTGCAGTCCATGGGGTCGCAAAGAGTCGGACACGACTGAGAGGCTGAACAACAACTACCACCCTGAGGTATTACGGGCATTTTCATAATTCGCACGCATTCTGCTGTGTGGAGTAACAATCACACTTACAGACCTCACTTCTTCTGAGCCAGAGATACATGTTTCCTGCAGGAAGAAATGACCTGGCTGGCCACCCTAGATATCCCAGATTCTAACCTATCTTCTCTGTGCCTCTTAATAAGCTTTACCCTTGAACTTAATAGCACTGCTTGGTATTGGCAAAGCTTTACTTAATAGTAAAGTTTGATAAGATTTGTGAATCCAGTTTAACAACACAGTTCTGTGCATTACATCAGAACAGAACTAATGAAATACTTCTTATTAATCTTATGTGCATAGTTTTATCTATACAATTGTTTGTTCTGGGAAAAGCAAATTATGCTTAAATTTTCTGGTCTAATCTGTTCTAAATTAAATGATTCTTATCTATTCAGATTTCTGACTGAGCAGTCCAACTGAACGTGAATTTTTATCTACAGAATCTATCAAGCTATCTCTACTAACTCAGACAAGGTGAAGGTAGTTTTAGCCCCTCCCTCAAACAAGATAATTCCTGACTTGTTTTCAATGCATTACCAGTGCAAACAAAATGTACTTTAGTGCGTGTCTTCATAATCTTATTTTCATGTCCCAACTGGAAGGAGTCACATGTATTAGAGTAAAAATATCTGCAGAAATTCTCTTCAATGCAAAGCAAGTATAGGCATTGCTTTAAACCCACAAGATGAAGCAAGCAAAGCTAGGCTTTCTCCTCTAGGGCAATTTAGGCTAACAGTAAAGCAATTACTGCCTGCAGCAGAAGAAAGCTGTCCCCACAAGTAGGCAGCTGGGGAGCTGTGAATTAGCTTTTCAACACCTGAAACATAAGTCAGAGGAAGATAATGGCTCTGCTTTGAGAATAAGAAGAAAAGCCTGGGGTTAGATGAGGTCCCATTCTTCACAGTAATTTTGCACATTTTAATAATTAGTAGTACATCAATATTTATGTTATCACAATAAAGAGGCATATTTGGGGGGGAAGTGTTCAATCCTTTGCATATTCTGTTCACAGTTGTCCAAGACTAGAGAGATGTCTGTGTCAGGGCAGGGACATTTCCTCTGTCAAGTCTTTCTAAATCATTGCATACTGCCAGGGAGAAATTAGGCCACTTCTAAAGTTCTAAGTTGGCAACTCTAGACCTGAAATGTGATGCTTATCTTAAAACTGCATGTGCATTTCATGGAATTGTGCCTGGTGATCTTTTCAGTACATTAGTAAAGACTAGAGGGTATTCTTGATATCATCTACTTCAGCGGTTTTCAAACATTAGTGTCCTTTGGATTCACCTGGGCTTCACCCAGTACTGACTCAGTAGGTTTGGAGTGGGGCCCCTGAATTTGCACTTTGCCATCTTCCCTGGTGGTTCAGATGGTGAAGAATCTGCCTGCAATGTGGGAGATCCAGGTTTGATCCCTGCATTGAGAAGATCCCCTGGAGAAGAAAATGGCAATCCACTCCAATATTCTCGCCTGGAGAATTCCATGGACAGAGGAGCCTGGTGGGACCACAGTCCACGGGGTTGTAAAGTGTCAGACACAACTAAATGACTAACACCCTAAATTTGCATTTCTAACAAATTTCCAGGTGAAGATCATGCTGGTTGTCCAGCAACTACACTTTGAGAAACATGGGTCTGCTACATATCAGGGTCCCCTACCATGGTTGCAGACTTCCCAGGTGGCTCACTTGCCAATGCAGGAGACACAGGAGATGCAGGCTTGATCCCTGGATCAGGAAGATCCCCTGGAGGAGGAAGTGGCAAACCACTCCAGTATTCTTGCCGAGATAATCCTGTGGACAGAGGAGCCTGGTGGGCTAAAGTCCATGGGGTCACAAAGAGTCAGACATGACTGAAGTGACTAAGCAGGCATGCACACACACCATGGTTGCACATAAGTATTACCTGGAGCACTTTAAAATGCTAAAGCAACAAATCTAAAAGAGGTCCCAGTGGCCAAAACTAGAATAATTTGAGTAACAAAATATAGTTTTGGATTATAATCCAAAGCATAAAATAAATAAATATCCATTAATCTGTATATAAATCTTTATATAAATAAAGGGCTAAATAAGTAAATCAATATGGGAGAAGCAACAAATCCTCCTTGTGAAAAATTTGAAATAATCTATATTAATAGTTCTGGCTGCAGGAGATGAATCCAAACTCCTCCCCTACCCAATCTTTTGTACCCTCAAAAATTAGAATACGGCAAGTTTGAAGGAGGTCCAGAATAACTGTACAATGGGAACATTGGGCAGGGGATCAAGGTCTAGGCCTCATCCTCAGTGGGAAGCCAGGCTGATGGCATTTACTCCCTCATGTATGGTGAAGGCGCTTAACCTCTGTGATATGCTTTCCCAAAGTACATAACCCTAGTGTAACCATGAGAAAACCATCAAAAAGCCCAAACTGAAGGACTTCTTCAAAACAGCTGGTCAATACTCTCCAAAAGTTTTAAATTCATGAATATCAATGGAAGACTGAGAAAGTATCATAAACCTGATAAGATGAAGGAGACACAATGATAAAATGTAATGTATGCTGACTGGGACTCTGGAAAACAAAAAAGGACATGAGTAGAAATGACAATGAAATCAAAAAGTCTGGAGATTAGTTAATAGTAAGGTACTAATGCTCACTTCTTAGTTGTGACAAATATACAATGGAGGCAATATTAGAGGGGAAACTCAGGAGGGGCATGTGGGATCCCTCCGTACTATATTTTCAACTTATCTATAAATCTGAAAGTATTTCAAAACATTGTTTCTTTTAAAAATATTAATGCCCAGGAAATACCATGGCCAAATTAAATCAGAATCTTTGTGATTCAACTTGGGCATTGGTATCATTTTAAATCCCCAGATAATCCTCATACACAACCAAGTGGGAACCACTGATTTAGATGGAACTGAGTTAATGACTTTCCCACAAAAATCTTTCACTTGGTTTGCATGGTAATTGGTACTGAAACAATTAGCTACTTTTTGTGTTTCTCAAGAAAACATGTCTTTTTGTTTGATTTAATCAGCTCTGCAAAATGTTAGCAATAGGCACTTAAAAAGACAAGTAGAAACAGAATAAATTCATATAGTGATTTGTAAATATTACATCCCAGAGTGTAATATGAGGTCCAAGTGCCTCCCAACTATTCTTTTACACCATCTTTATACTTCAATGGGAAAGAGCTGTGGGGCCTGAGAAGGATTTTGTGACAGAAAGAATTTAAGCAGCTTAATTACATGGGAATACTTTGTACCTGGCAAGTCATATGCAAGTGACAGATATGTCTCTGTGGTATGCCTATAAAGTCTATACACCAAAGTGCCTACAGCTTTCCTGGTGGCTCAGATGGTAAGGAATCTGCCAATAACATGGGAAACATGAGACGTGGGTTTGATCCCTGGGTTGGGAAATTCCCCTGGAGAAGGGCATGGCTACCCACTCCAGTATTCTTGCCTGGAGAATCCCATGGACAGAGGAGCCTGGAGGACTACAGTCCATTCGGTCACAAAGAGTCTGACATGACAGAGTGACTAACACTTTCACTTTTTCACCCCAAAGTGCAAACTCTCCCTTCTAATTCCAGTTAATTTTGAAAGGAATTAGACTCTATTGTAGCCTCTGTCACATTTTTTATCTCTATATTGTGTGAGTAAATATTCCCAATATGGATATGCCAAGAGCAAATAATAATTCTATCAGTCACTCAAATAAGACATGCGTTTTAACTTTTCATTTTAAAAAAGCTGATGTTGGAAAGACTATAACTATTCAACTGGCTGTTTGAGTATCTTCATTGCTCCCTCTTTCCTAGTATTTAGTTTTTCAGACCCAGAATTTGACCTCTGGAGAGTCATGAGGAAAGGAATTAGTAGTTGAAATTCTTCCAGTGAAATGGAAAAATTTTATGGTCTCTGGCCTGACACTGTGAGTCAGTTCACTTGGGTAATCCAGTTCTTTGATTTCTACAGGTCTGGAGGACACTATGCCAAATGACACCATTCTATCTCTTCCACACCCTTTGGTTAATCTTTGTAGATTATACACCCACTGGCAATTTGGAGAGAAGGATGAAATCTATAATTGATGGGACTACAGGTAGTATCAGAAAGTTTGACATTTGTCCCCATGGCAACTTTTGTTGACATCACAAGCAAACACAGTAATCTAGAAAGATCCCAGGGAGTTGCATCATTTAAGGAGTGAAGATCTGGGAACACAATGTATCTTTTTTATGGTTAATGTATTTTTTATCTCTTGTGAAGGAGTTTCCCATAATCTTTAAGCACAATGGAAAGCATTATTACAGTTTTAGAGAACATTTCTGTGGCTTCTAGAAATTCAAAGATAGAGTGAGGAAAATGTCAACATGTTTTTTTTTTTTTTGTCCACAGAAAACCTCTTACTCAGTGTTCATGCCTTATTCAAGACCCAGCCTTAAGGATTCTGTTTCCATAGCAGGTCATGTGAATTTGCCCCAACCCTGTTGCCAGGCATTATTGATTGAGCCTGAAAGAGGACATCTGGTTAAAGATAACTTACTAATTTCCTCTCCTGGAAATCTTCAATTTGGATGCAGAAATTCTGGTTAGTGTCTTAGAAGCTTGAAGTGTGATGCCCTCTATGGTCCCTCAGAAACAGAAATAGGTTGTTGCAGAAAGGCAAAGAGGTTGGATGCTCAGAAAGATGCCCAAGAAGAAATGGGTGGTAAATGTGCAAGTGGAGGGGATAGAGGAGGAGGAGGAGCAGGAAAAGGAGACTGAAAGAGACCAGTGAAGACTATCTTGGCCCCTAACTTCTTGTTTCTTGTATTTCTTGAACTTTCACAAATTGCCCTTTTATGCTAGCAAGACTTACTTATTTGCTTCTGTGTTTTAATACAATCTAGATGGATTTGTTACTCTCAGGAAATGATTCTTAAAAGCATATGCACACGTCTGGTAATTGAAGCATTCCTTCCAAACTATGACAGTGCTTCTTATGCGATATTTGATAACATTTTTAATGAATAAATTAAACTTTCTATGAATAAACACGTATTCTGCACTTTACTACATGATATGTACATGTGTACATAAACGATGCATATACATATGTATGTGTGTCCTATATTTTAGGGAGCCCCTTAAATTCAACTAATTACATTGAACTATTAAATAATGTATGTGTAGAACTCGAAACAATTTCCCACATATGACATATAATAAGCATTAAAAACTATCATAACTTATGATTATAAAACTTATTATCATAAGCCTATGATAATGATTAGGGCATACAATAAGCATGCAAAGCTATTGTTATTATCATCATTACTACTTATATCATTATTATTAGATGGTTTAGTTCCTGGAAATCTTGTTAGAAGAGTGACCTACAAACCTGAAAGAGCAAATCTACTTTTTCAAGGACCACTAAACTATTTACACTTAGGAAACAAATCAGCAAAGATCATTATACAAAAACATGAAGCTTGGAATGAGGTTTTTTTCCCCACTAAGGAGCCAGGTAAGTGGTGGAATATGTTGTTGAAAAAGATTGGGTAAAGCTGAGGTTAAGTGCTGCATAGATGTTGTTTGGCAACCTAAGAAGGCATTGACCAAGACCCTGTGACCCCTAAACACCTGGTGCTGTTTCATAAAAGCTATGAAGAGACTGCTGGGCATCCCCTTTGGAAGAGGTATGAGAACAGCATGGGATGGAGGGTTGATGCCACCAGAAACCTGAGAAATATGAAGAAGCACTCGAGTCAAATGCTTCCTTGATTTCTGCTAAGGCTGAATGTGGCCAAAGAAACAAGAATTATAAGAGTGTATCCTTTTCATTATATAGCCATTTAAATTTACTCTCTTAACCATTAGGATACTTAAGATGATCATGTATTATTATTTAATGTGCTTTCTAGAAGTTTAAGAATGTCTTAGAATTAGTGTGGGTAAATGTTCTGTAAACTCTCAGATAGTAGATACTTTAGGCTTTTTGAACCACTGTTTCTCTTTCACAGCTACTTAGCTTTTCATACTATGATATCACAAAGCAACCTTAGATAACACCTTGTTAAATGAATGTGGCTGGGTCCCAATAAAACTTTATTTACAAAAATAGGTGATGAGCTGGATTTGGCCTATGGAATACAGCGTGCCAATCCTTGTCTTAGAAAATTTCAATCACTTTTCCCCTGCAACTTTCACTCTTAGTGAATATTAACAAGGGAAATTGCTAGAAACTTCAAAATTGCTTATTCTCTAATGGTTCATAGAGAAAGTCCACAGCACTAGAGCATGTATCTAGAAGGACAAGGGCAAGTGGTTGGAATGGTCATCTTCAGGTCATGTGTCCATAGAGGCATGAAGAGAAAAGGGAAGAGTAGAGATGGGAGGTGCCATGGCCCAGGTTTTTGTATCTGGGTCTTCAGATACAAGTAGGTCTTCACCAAATCTAGTACAGAAAATAGAACTATGACAGGTCAAGCAGAGATATTTCTGCCAAGGTACATCTAGAGAAAGGCAATTTCATAGGAAAAACTCAGTGAATAAGATTCACCAACCAAAGGGGAATGGCTTTGGTCCTCACATAGGGCAGAGTCACTGAACTGTGAATACTACAAAGACAGAGGATATACCTCTTCCTAGGTGTGAGGCCTCAACACAGAGCCTGTGCTCAAAAAATGCTTAACAAATGATGGTTCAAGTGTATCCAATCAAACGGCATCAAGAAACACAATCAAACCATATCAACGGGGCATTCAGGTGGTGTTCATCATTAAATCTTTTGTCTATATGTAGAAGATGTCTTGGAGAAGGCAATGGCACCCCACTCCAGTACTCTTGCCTGGAAAATCCCATGGATGGAGGAGCCTGGTGGGCTGCAGTCTATGGGGTCGCTAAGAATCGGACACGACTGAGCGACCTCACTTTCATTTTTCACTTTCATGTATTGGAGAAGGCAATGACAACCCACTCCAATGTTCTTGCCTGGAGAATCCAAGGGACGGGGGAGCCTGGTGGGCTGCCATCTATGGGGTGGCACAGAGTTGGACATGACTGAAGTGACTTAGCAGTAGCAGTAGCAGAAAGTGTCTAGTCAAAAGATGGCAGCATAAGAACAGAGTCTAGTCCTAGAAAGTAGAAGAACAAAGGCCTACCAGAACCTTGTGAACAGCTTGGGGTGAAGAATGCGATTTCAGTCTTCAAAATGAGAGCTAACTAGAGCAGCAGATAAAATGAGGAGGAAAAATCCTGGCAGAACAGGTTTTTTTCTGCCTCATCAGGCCAACATCAGAAGAGAAACAGACATAGGAATTAACGTGTCTTTTGGTAAAACATGGCCACCCAATGTCTACAGTGCTGGATTCCCAATATGGTTAATAACAAATGGAATTTAGAGGGGAAGAGAAGTCTCTTTAGAAGAGAAGAGACTTCCAAACCAAGAAGAGATCCTTAGCTCTGAAACTCAGTAAAGTTGGTGACATACTATCACAATTTTCAGGGCTGATTATCATGGAAGAATAGTTTGTAGACATACCCTTATGGATATAGCCAGTAGTTGTGGGCTTTCCAGGTGGTTCAGTGGTAAATAATCCATCTGCCAATGCAGGAGACACAGGAGACATTGGTTCGATCCCTGGGTTGGGAAGATCCCCTAGAAAAGGAAATGGCAACTGACTCTACCCATGAACAGAGGAGCCTGGTAGGCTACAGTCTATGGGGTCTCAAAGAGCCAGACACAACTGAGCAACTGGGCACACAAACAGCCAATAGTGAAGACAGAGATTGAGAGGTTGTTACTAAAATATAATCATTAAGATTGTGGATCTTAGAATATGCTAACCTTGGATTTGGATGTTGACTGTGCCACTTATTGGCTCTACCACATTTAGCTTAGCTCTTAGGTTTAACGTAATTATCACAAGGTGGCTTGCCTGTGAAATGGGCATAATAATAGCATCTATTTAATAAAATTACTGTAAATACTTGAGAAAAATATGCAGAGAGTTTAATGTCTGGCTACATAGTAATTAATATATAAAGGAAAGACTTTAGGAAGGAAAAAAACTAGTCGAGATATGAGTTTGGCATTTCTTACCTTTGTATTTGTTAAAGCACATCTAGATTTCTGAAGTCTAGGAGCACTAAGCCCATTTTTATATTTTTACATTCTCTACTTTGGCAAGAGTCAACCACTTGGACTTAGCAACTTTTGCTAAAGGCAATTTCCAGAGTAGATTGAGTGCCTCCAGCAAATCTGAAACCAATCTATGGATTTGAGTTGAAGCTTAGAGGCTGCTCCACCACAGGATAGACTGTCAATTTTTCAGCCTGAAGAAAAATGAATGAACTCCAGTATTGCAAGGAGAAACTCTTTTTCTTCCTAAAACTTTCCCCAAATCAGCAACTTTTCTCTTAGATTTTTCCTAAAGCTATGAAATGAGTCAAGCATGAAACAGTTGCCTTAGAAGGCTATTTGTCAGAATAGTCCTGTTATGGTTTTTAATTGAAACTTTGGAGAAGTCAAAGAACACTAGATTGTCCCAGTATTCAGTGTATTAGTGGATTCATCAAACTGCGGCTTTCATTCTTTAGGAATTTATGGGGCACAGTGACCCCCTCCAACCAAGGAGTCCAACTGGACAGAAGATAGTGGAGGTCGCAGAACGAGGACAGCATGTTCAGTCTCCCACGTCTCCCTGGACACATCAGGCTTCAGGCTTATTTCATAGAAAAATGGTCTTTATTTGTCTACTAAGTAATTAATCAGAGAGTAATTAGCAGCCATGAAATTAAATGATGTTTGCTCCTTGGAAGAAAAGCTATGACCAACCTAGACAGTATATTAAAAAGCAGAGACATTACTTTGCNGGAAGAATAGTTTGTAGACATACCCTTATGGATATAGCCAGTAGTTGTGGGCTTTCCAGGTGGTTCAGTGGTAAATAATCCATCTGCCAATGCAGGAGACACAGGAGACATTGGTTCGATCCCTGGGTTGGGAAGATCCCCTAGAAAAGGAAATGGCAACTGACTCTACCCATGAACAGAGGAGCCTGGTAGGCTACAGTCTATGGGGTCTCAAAGAGCCAGACACAACTGAGCAACTGGGCACACAAACAGCCAATAGTGAAGACAGAGATTGAGAGGTTGTTACTAAAATATAATCATTAAGATTGTGGATCTTAGAATATGCTAACCTTGGATTTGGATGTTGACTGTGCCACTTATTGGCTCTACCACATTTAGCTTAGCTCTTAGGTTTAACGTAATTATCACAAGGTGGCTTGCCTGTGAAATGGGCATAATAATAGCATCTATTTAATAAAATTACTGTAAATACTTGAGAAAAATATGCAGAGAGTTTAATGTCTGGCTACATAGTAATTAATATATAAAGGAAAGACTTTAGGAAGGAAAAAAACTAGTCGAGATATGAGTTTGGCATTTCTTACCTTTGTATTTGTTAAAGCACATCTAGATTTCTGAAGTCTAGGAGCACTAAGCCCATTTTTATATTTTTACATTCTCTACTTTGGCAAGAGTCAACCACTTGGACTTAGCAACTTTTGCTAAAGGCAATTTCCAGAGTAGATTGAGTGCCTCCAGCAAATCTGAAACCAATCTATGGATTTGAGTTGAAGCTTAGAGGCTGCTCCACCACAGGATAGACTGTCAATTTTTCAGCCTGAAGAAAAATGAATGAACTCCAGTATTGCAAGGAGAAACTCTTTTTCTTCCTAAAACTTTCCCCAAATCAGCAACTTTTCTCTTAGATTTTTCCTAAAGCTATGAAATGAGTCAAGCATGAAACAGTTGCCTTAGAAGGCTATTTGTCAGAATAGTCCTGTTATGGTTTTTAATTGAAACTTTGGAGAAGTCAAAGAACACTAGATTGTCCCAGTATTCAGTGTATTAGTGGATTCATCAAACTGCGGCTTTCATTCTTTAGGAATTTATGGGGCACAGTGACCCCCTCCAACCAAGGAGTCCAACTGGACAGAAGATAGTGGAGGTCGCAGAACGAGGACAGCATGTTCAGTCTCCCACGTCTCCCTGGACACATCAGGCTTCAGGCTTATTTCATAGAAAAATGGTCTTTATTTGTCTACTAAGTAATTAATCAGAGAGTAATTAGCAGCCATGAAATTAAATGATGTTTGCTCCTTGGAAGAAAAGCTATGACCAACCTAGACAGTATATTAAAAAGCAGAGACATTACTTTGCCAACAAAGTCTGTCCTGTCAAAGCTATGGTTTTTCCAGTAGTCTTGTGTGGATCTGAGAGTTGGACTGTAAAGAAAGCTGAGCACCAAGGAACTGATGCTTTTGAACTGTGGTGTTGAAAAAGACTCTTGAGAGTCCCTTGGACTGCAAGGAGATCAAACCAGCTCATCCAAAAGGAAATCAGTCCTGAATATTCACTGGAAGGACTGAGGCTGAAGCTGAAACTCCAATACTTTGGCCGCCTGATGCGAAGAGCTAACTAATTGGAAAAGACCCTGATGCTGGAAAAGATTGAAGGCAGGAGGAGAAGGGGATAACAGAGAATAAGATCGTTGGATGGCATCACCGACATGATGGATATGAGTTTGAGTAGGCTCTCCAAAAGTTGGTGATGGATGAGGATGCCTGGCATGCTGCAGTTCATAGTGTCACAAAGAGTTGGACACAACTGAGTGACTGAACTGAATTGAAATAGCATTAGTATATGACATTGCCTGATGCCAATTGTCTTTTGGAGAAAATTAAAACCAGAACTCAAGTGCTATGAAATCTTGTGATAAATGGCATTTTCTTTTTTCCCATGCTTTTCTAGATGTAAGGTGGTTTGGGCTTCCAGCTCTACTCCATTAAACAGTTCAAATATGTCTTCACTGTGATTGTATGGACGAAGGGGCCTGGTAGGCTGCAGTCCATGAGGTCGCTAAGAGTAGGACACGACTGAGTGAGTTCACTTTGACTTTTCACTTTCATGCACTGGAGAAGGAAATGGCAACCCACTCCAGTGTTCTTGCCTGGAGAATTCCAAGGATGGCAGAGCCTTGTGGGCTGCCGTCTATGGGGTCACACAGAGTCGGACACGACTGAAGCGACTTAGCAGCAGCAGCAAAACATCTTCTAAGCTACCTGTGTGATAATAGTTAATTCATGCCAAGTTTAAATATCATTTTTAGTTCCCCGAATTGAGAGGGAAAAAGTTCAAATGAGAAAGAAAACAAAACTTTTAGTTTCCATGTTTACTTATTTGAAATGATTGAACACAAGAGCCACATGGCCCTGAGGCAACATGTAAATTATGCTTTCAGTTTACAAGATCAATATGGTCATTTTTTTATGAAACAGTCACTCAAAAGGAAAATATCAACAGCACAAGGACATTTCATCTGAATTTTCTCTTGGACCTCCTTTATCAGAATCAGTGGTGATAGTTTGGCCCTATATAGAACTTAATTAGAATATCTGTAGCTGGGACTCAGGAATCTGTTGCTTGAAAAATATTCTATCTGATTCTTGAACACTATAAAATTTGAGAGCCAAAATTAGCAATTCTAATCTGATACTAGATTCAATAGTCAAAGAATGGGATTTAAAAAACAGAGTTACATAAACTTTACAATTTATTTTTGTCCGTAATCTTTGACAGTATAATATAACTAAAATATTGTATTAGTAATCAACATTATGGTATTATTACAAATTGATGTTTTATTGTATTAAAAGTTTATATTACTGATTTATTAAAACCAGATAGTTTTTTAAAATTTTGAATCAAATATGCAATGTATGTATCTTTATATCTAACTTGAAAATTCCAAAAATAATGACCTTCTTTTCACTAAAAAAAATGGCAAAACTTAATAAAGATATCTGAAACTATGATCGAACACTAGATCAAGGTACTGATCCCTCAGAGAAGAACAAAGAGTGAGCCCTAGAATTTCCCCAGCCTTTCTTCAGTAGATACTTCCACGAGCTCGGTGCTGGCAGAATAGAAGGAAGCAAAGCAAGATAGTTTTGTTGAATGAAGAAATAAAGATTCCAGTGTGAGAAGGCTGAGGCAGTAAGAATTTCAGGCCAGAAAACTGGACGGAGGGTGTTATGCAGAAAAACTACTCCAGAAGTCTGCTGCAGGGGTCTCAGGTCTGTTGCTGAATACCAAGTTTTATGTGCATCAAGTAAGGCTCTGTGATGCCATGCAAAAATAAGCCAAGTAAATGAAATACTATCAACTACTGGGGGGAGTCAGGTACATGATTCCTGATCTCACACAGGAGTAGGAGATAGTCTGCTTCCAACCAGTCAGTGAGAAAACTCAGGGTATTCATTAGAGTCTGCAGAGTATCAGATCTTAATTGTAATGCTAAACTAGTCCTGGAAAAGGAGGATATTCTGTAACCTTCCTAAAAAAAGATTAAAATTAATCTAAAAGGATCAAGTTGATTCGCAAGTAACTTACTTGCCTGCCAAAATAAACTTCAACAATTTTTAAGACAACAAAATCCACATGTCTATGAATTTTTTTTTCTATCTCCATACAACGTCATAATGACCAGCATCTGACTCAAAATTAAGAGACATTAAAGATATAGGAAAAAAATCTGTACATGGAACAGACATAGAGAAGACATTAATAAAAAAGAATTAGTAGACAAGGACTTAAAAACTGTATACATAAGATGAAAAAATTAACTGTGTGGGCTTAATAGCGTGCTAGTATTTGGCACTGAATAGATCAGTAAACTTAAAGACATGACAATAGAAACCATCTAATTGAAGCACAGGCAGAGAAAAATAAAATGACAAGAAAAGAGAATAGAAAAGAAATTTAAAAAGCTTCAGTGATTTGTAGAGCAATATCAAGTGGTCAAATATACATGGCACTTAAGTACAGATAAAAAAGAAAGAAAATGTCAAAACAATGTGTAAAAAAATAATGGCTAAATTATTTTCAATTTTATGAAAATCCAAGAAGCTTGATGAACTTGAAGCAAGATGAACAAAGAAAACCATACCAATGANTACATGGCACTTAAGTACAGATAAAAAAGAAAGAAAATGTCAAAACAATGTGTAAAAAAATAATGGCTAAATTATTTTCAATTTTATGAAAATCCAAGAAGCTTGATGAACTTGAAGCAAGATGAACAAAGAAAACCATACCAATGAATGTGCTGAAATCAGTGATACAGTACAGAGAAAATGTCAAAGCTATCAGAGAAAGAAGAGAAGATACATACTGGAGAACAAAGATAGGAATTATCTCTGACTTTTCACCAAAAAGGAAAAAAAAAAAAACTAAATCAGTAGACAATGGAAAAACAATCTTTAAAATACTGAAAACAATCATTCAGAATTTCAAATGCAGCAAAAATTTTCTTCAGAGATAAAACTAAAAGCATTTTCATACAAACATTACATAAGAGAATCTGGCATCAGCAAATTTGCCCTACAAGATATGTTGAAGAAAGTCCTTCAGATGGGAAGCTATATTGTCATAAAGGAATAAAGAGGGTGAGAAATGCTGAAAGTGTGAAAACATATTTTCTCATTTTAAAAATTCTTCAGATGTGATGCTATAGATTATATTCATAACAATGAATTGTAAGACACATAGCAGTAAAACATATAACCATAGCACAATGAATAGGAGGGAGAAACAAGAATATTGTAAAGGTTCATGCATCATGCATGAAGTGCTATAATAATATTTGAAGATAGTGATATTTAAAATTGCATATTGTAAATCTTAGAACAACCACTAAAAAACAAGACAGATACAGCTTATAAGTCAAGAATGAGCATAAAACTAAGCGATTACTCAGTCTGAAAGGAGAAAAATGAAGAACAGATTCAAAAAATGTAAAACAAATACTATAGAACGACTTTAGACTTAAACAGCTTCAGATCAAAAAAATAAATATCAATTTATATATTTTGAGTAAAAGATAGTAATGGTTAGACTGATAANCATAAAACTAAGCGATTACTCAGTCTGAAAGGAGAAAAATGAAGAACAGATTCAAAAAATGTAAAACAAATACTATAGAACGACTTTAGACTTAAACAGCTTCAGATCAAAAAAATAAATATCAATTTATATATTTTGAGTAAAAGATAGTAATGGTTAGACTGATAAAAAGACAATAACAAACTATATTGTTTAACAGAAACGTATTTAAATATAGGAGACATTTTTAAAGTAAAATGATTGAAACATGCTATACAATGCAATTTACTGATCTGAGGAAAGTGGTAGTGGCTATTGAATTTTAGAAAAGTAGACATCAGGGCAAGGAATCTGACCATTCTTATAGAGACAGGTTTAATAACAGTAAAAGAGTTGATTAAGAAGAATAAAAATCCTAAATGGTATATACCTAAGAGAAAAACTCCAGAATTCATGAAGCAAATACCAAACAGCTAGAAGGAGAATAAACGAATATATAACTACAGTATGGATCTTCAATACCCTTTTCTCAGTAAAACAAACTGCCAGTATATCAGCAAAGGTAAAGATGATATGAATAGCACTCTCCAGCCACTGACCTAATAGGCCATTACAGAACACTTCACCCAACAATAGCAGAATACACATTGCTTTCAAGTGTACACAAAACTTTAATAGATCATATGATGAGTCATAAAACAAATCTCAATGGGCTGACCATGATGGAAATAAATTTTAAGAAAGACACATGAAAAGTTCCCAAATATGTGAAAATCGCATTTTGAAATAATGGAAATGTTCTACTCATTTGTCGAACATGATGACTTATATTCTAAAATTGGTACATTTTGTTGTATGTAAAAAACAATTTCACTAATTTGACTCATTAATAAAAAGTACACCAAAAAATGTACTTATATAGCTGGGCCTCCATATCCAGAAAATCCACGGATATCTAGGGTTGACTGCACTAGCCATGTTATGTAAGGAACTTGTACCTGCTGAGCATTTGGTGTTTGCGGGGCAGCCTGGAGCCAATTCCCCAGTGGATACTGAGTGACCACCACAGTATAAGCTTTTTGTTACTGGTCTTATGTTCAATCAACAATTAGTATATTCTGCCCTCAGCTCTACTTTCAGCATCTGGCTCAAATTTAGTTTATGCTGTCAAGGATCCTGGGACTCTGTGCCATGCAGTCTTAGGAGCAGGAGAAGTTCTCTGAGGGGACTGACAGTGGAGCAAGGAATGATCACACAAACCTCTGTGTGTTAAAGCTAAATCACAAACCCGAAACTTTTTACTATTTCTTGCCTATTAGTAGGACTTCCTTGTTGGCTCAATGGTAAAGAATCTTCCTGCAATTCAGGAGTCCTGGGTTTGATCCCTGGGTTGGAAAGATCCCCTGGAGAAGGGAATGGCTACCCACTCCAGTATTCTTGNTTGCCTATTAGTAGGACTTCCTTGTTGGCTCAATGGTAAAGAATCTTCCTGCAATTCAGGAGTCCTGGGTTTGATCCCTGGGTTGGAAAGATCCCCTGGAGAAGGGAATGGCTACCCACTCCAGTATTCTTGCCTTGAGAATTGTGTGAACCGAGGAGCCTCCAGGGCTATAGTGGGATACAGGCAAGCTTTATTGTGTATATTTTCTTCTTTTTTCTTTCCATTTCATTTGGATATTGTCTACTAGCTTTCCATTTGCTAATCTCTTCCATTTTAACCTGCTATTGAAATCCAGTTTGAGCTCTTAATTTCAATTATTTACTTTTTATATCTAGAATTTTCATTTTATTCTCTTTTAACATAAATTCCTCTCTGGTGAAATACGTTGTCTTGTCAAATGTGTTCTTGCACATATTAATTAAATTCTTTAAAGGTCCATTCCTATGTACTAAAAAAAAAAAAGTTACTTATTTCTAATATATGTTTGTAATATATATATAAGTATATTTTTAAAGAAGAATTTAATCTATAGTTACAACAGAGCAGTGGCTGGATATTACTCCAAGGGTAGGTGGAGAAAAGCGAGTATCAAGAGATATGTGGAAATATTCTGTGGAGAAGTATATGTTCTCTATCTTGATTATGGTGGATGTTACACTTACAGACTTTTCTTTTGGTCCTATTCTTATTAACAGCTCTACTAGTTATTAATCTAATGTTAGATATTTTATATAAAATATAGCTAAGATATTCATTTATTCATGCATGCATTCATTCTAACAATATAAAATGCTTACATTTCAGTTCTTTCACTGGGGATCCAGCAACAAACAGGACAAGTACAGCTTCTGTCTGGAGAGACTTGGGTCCCCTGGTGGTCCTAGTTCCCATACTTCTTTGGGCTTTCAAGACGTCTCACATTTTTTTTGGACCATGTCAAGTCTTAGCTGTGGCTCCTTGCATCATGTGGGATCTTTCACTGTGGCACACAGTTTCTCTGAAGCCTTTGGGAATCTTAGATCCATGACTAGGGATCTGCTGGGAGCCAGTGTAAGGAATCCCACCCGTGACAAGGTCATGAGGAAGGAAGCCTGACAAAAACGCAAGGACGTAATCAGGCTTCAGAGGTTCCCCCTGGAATTTCCTGAGCATCCACCCCGCAAAACTAGAGTCTGCCTGCTTTACTGTGTTATGCTTTCCACCTACTCTTATGACATTAACAGGGAGCTGTCCCCCCACCACCTTTTTCTGGAAAAAAATTTATTTATAGCTTTTAGATAATAAATCTCCTGGGCATAATACGAGTGTTCCAATCCAAAAACCCCTCTGATGGCTTTCTAGCCTGCCTGCAGGACTCGAACAGCTGCACATGTGATTGTTTGAGGCCTCCCGACTGCGGGAGGCACAGGAACCTTAAAACATCCTAGGAATGTAGGGGCTTCTGAGGAGTCAAAATCATTAGAATAGGACTGATTAAAGGCTTTATTTGTTGAGCCAATACTTGCTGCCAAATTTTCATATCTTTTATTTTTAGATATAGTTGGTATATAGTAAAACAAGTAGTAGACCTGGTATTAGCATTAGATCTTTTAAGTACTTGATTGGTTATAACCCACTGCACCTTTGTTCTACAGGAATGTAACTTTATTTAGTACTTTGAGGGTGATGCAGAGTAAAGAAAAAACACTTCTATGGAAAAGGAGTTTTCTGGTTGATAGACAATTATCCAGGAAGAGAGCCATAAAAATGTTAACAGGCCTCTTGGCCAGAAGATAATGTAAACCACCTGAGACCTTTGTATAAGGGAGTGTATGCAAAAAGAAAGCCTGGTCTCAATGAGGGTCAGGACTGCTGCCCCTGCATATTCCATTATTTCTTTATGTACAACTTGGGGTATATAAGCTGATTTTGAAAAATAGCTTTTGGAGTCTTGTACCGATGCTGGGCTTCCCCATTTCATTCTTTTCTCCTTTTTCCAGCTGAATTCACATTTGGGGCGTGGAGGCTCACCATGTCTGCTTACTTGTCTTGGCTTCTAAGATCCATAAGAGAGAGGGCCCAAGGTGGGGCACTCTCCGATATTCAAACAGACGCTAGTGGCCTAACGTAGATGGTGCAAGTTCCTTGTCTGGAACTTTATTGGTTTTCCACGTAAACCAAGTTATTCAGCATCTTTTCACCACTTAAATTTCCTACTATGCTATTTCTTCCTAAATCTAATCTTATGTCTCTAAATAAATAAATTTTTCCTCGCCAATGCCATCCCTGCTTTGAATGTTCTGGATCCACTGGGGCTGGATCCCGGCAGGGATCAAACCCATGTCCCCTACATTGCAAGGCAAATCCTTAACCACTGGACCACCAGAAAAGTCCCTCTCACACTCTTATTTATACAGAATGTCATGGTCTTCTATCTGTATATTCAAATTCAAATACTTTTTCCAAATTCAACTTTAAATGCCACAGTTTCCATGAATCCTTCCTGTGTTGGAAGTAATCTTAGTCTGAGCTCTCATACTAAATTAGCTGTTCCTCTAATGACACTTGTATAACCTGCCTTGCATTATTCATGAGGTAGGCCATCTGACTAGACTTCAAGCTCTGTAAGTGTAAGAATCTTGTCTTACCAACTCTTTTATGTATGCCAGTATTTAGAAAAGTGCCTGGGTCATAGTAATAAATAGATATTTATTAAATGAGTGGATCCATGAATATGTCATTGTAATCTATGTAAAATCATGATCTGCTTTTCACATTCTAAAAATTCACCAGATTCAAAATTTCTCATTATTGAGTCTGAGTCACTTATAACCCTACCATATCTAATTCTAGCTTGCAGCTTCT
Source organism: Neotragus pygmaeus (assembly GCA_006410875.1). NCBI lineage: Eukaryota > Metazoa > Chordata > Mammalia > Artiodactyla > Bovidae > Neotragus > Neotragus pygmaeus. The sequence goes on along the minus strand of SJYV01043538.1, from coordinate 547,022 downwards.
ATAATCCTGTGTGCTCACAAGCCAGATAATCAAGCTTATTAAGGCCTATGTATTAAATAAATGTAATCAGGCATTTAGGGAGGGCATAATGACTTTTCATATGTGAAAACATGACTTCAGAGTTTGGCCTTCAAATCCAAATGCCTAGGAGGACTCTTTTGTCAACATCCCCATTTGGAGCTATATTTTGAAGACTAGACAATGGTTTCCAGACGTCTGACCTCCATAAAAAATATGCTTTTTCTGCCTTGCTAGAAAAAGCATTCCTTTTATAGAAAATAGCCATTCTAACACTGGATATGTGTCCTCTCTTACAAATGAATGCTGGTGTTGAGGACTCAGAACTAGACAGCTGTCACAGCGCCACTGAGGATTCCTCTAAACTGTAGCAGATGGTGCTACTTATTTGGCCATCTAATGCTATTCTGAAGTACCAGTTGGCCAACTGCTGTAGTGGAAGTATGAAAATAGGAGCTGTATTTAGAGCCAGAGGATCCAAGCATACATGTTTGGGGATGCAGAGTTTAAATGGACATGCAAAACTGTAGCTAGCAAATGGCCAAACCAGACCCATTAGAGGGTGTGAGGGAAAGCCCTTCCCCTCAGATGAAAGCAATCGTGGAAAATACAATCTCGTTGGTTGGCTGTATTGGAATCTCATCCATGCCTTTTCCCCAGAGATGCACACACGCTCACAGGGAAACTCACATATGTGTGTGCACACATGTGTGCATGCACACACACACAGCACATGTATTCCTACACATATAATAGCTAAACAATCTGCAACTTAAATTTAACACTACTTAGGAACTGTCTGGGTCAGCTGCGGCTGGTCTGTGGAGATATGCTCTGCACGTGTCACTGGCTTACCTCAGAAGTGAGAGACTTTCTGGACCCTATCTTTAGGGTGGCAGCTGCAGTCCTATGGAGCTTTGATGATTGTACAGCAAACTGGATTTCTATGTCACAGGGATATCAAATATTCTGGCCGTGTCTTTGACCATTTTCACAGCTGCTATGGCTCACCCCTTATCAGGATTAAATCTAGTTAATAAACACTCTACTTACCACTGCCCAGAGTACAATTTGTAAGTCCTTTCTTAACTCTAATTTATAGCATTAACTATTTACATATAGGGTTTAGTTAGATAGCTTACAAAAGCTATTAAGTAGAATACTAGTGCATTGTAAACACTTTTTGTAAAGTCAATAAATTCCTATTATGTATATAGTGAGCTTCTTACTTGAGAAAAATGGACTAATTAAATTATTCAACTGAACAGCAATTTAAATTGGTGCATGACCAAAAAGAAGGTAACTTAAGAAGTGAAAAATACACAGAAAACTTGGAGGCCTAGTTTTTCCAAAACTACTTCCAAGCCTTTGTATTGGAGGCCTAGTATATATGTGACACATGAATTTGAAACACAAAATGCAAATTAAAATATCTATAAATAAACCTAAATAAATCAATAGCTCAGCTTTACATGACATCCATAAAAGCACATGAGACTCTCATGGAGAAAAAAACCTTTAAAGTAGAGAAAGAGTGCTTATCATGAGGAAGAAAAAGATCTCAAAATTCATCAAGCTCAAAGGCGAACTAAAAATTAAAGCAATAAATGCATATATATGTACATATAGGGATAGGCTACCCACACTCTTCTAAACTATGGATATGTTAAAGCCCTTCCACACCATCTGGAAAAATTTCTGTAAGTACAGAGCCAACAATAGTAAAATCACAGTATATTCAGATAAAATTAATGAACTGGACTTAAAGAATCTGTGTTGTAATGGTTAACATTTATAAAGTATTAAGAAAGAAGAACCATTTTAACAATTTACATAGTTTAACTCATTCAATCCTATAACACCTCTTTGACATAAGTAAAAATAACCTAATTTTACCAAAGAAGAAACTGAAAGACAAAGAGGTTAAATGATATACCTACTAGTATCTTGAACCAGAGATTACATTGCCAACATCTGTTGGATCATAGAAAAGCAAGGAATTTCAGAAAATATCTACTTCTGCTTCACTGACTAAACTAAAGCCTTTGACTATGTGCATCACAACAAACTGTGGAAAATTATTAGAGATTGGAATACAAGATGACTTTACCTGCCTCTTGAGAAATCTGTATGCAGGATAAGAAGCAATAGTTAGAATTGGACATAAAACAATAGACTTGTTCCAATTGGAAAAGAAGTGTGTCGAGGCTTGTCACCCTGCTTATTTAACTTATATAAACAGTACATCATGCAGAATGCCAGGCTGGATGAATCACAAGCTGGAATCAAGACTGCCAGGAGAAATACCAACAACCCCAGATATGCAGAAGATACCACTCTAAAGGCAGAAAGTGAAGAGGAATTAAATATCCTCTTAATGAGGGTGAAAGAAGAGAGTGAAAAAGCTGGCTTAAAGGTCAGCATTCAAAAAACTAACATCATGACATCTGGTCCCATCACTTCACAGCAAATAGTTGGGGGACAAGTGGAAATAGTGACAGCNAGAGGAATTAAATATCCTCTTAATGAGGGTGAAAGAAGAGAGTGAAAAAGCTGGCTTAAAGGTCAGCATTCAAAAAACTAACATCATGACATCTGGTCCCATCACTTCACAGCAAATAGTTGGGGGACAAGTGGAAATAGTGACAGCTTTTATTTTCTTGGGCTCCAAAATCACTGTGGATGGTGACTGCAGCCATGAAATTAAAAGACACTTGCTCATGACAAACCTAAACACTCTATTAAAAAGCAGAGACGTCAATTTGTCGACAAAGTTCCTTTTAGTTAAAGCTATGAGTTTCAGGTACAGCTTTAGTTCAATTATACCAAAAGTTTTAAAGCAAGGCATATGTTCACAGAAGTTATATATCCATAGGATAGTTCAGTTCAGTTCAGTCACTCAGTTGTGTCCAACTCTTCGCGATCCATGGACTGCAACATGTCAGGCCTAGATGTCCATCATCAACTCCTAGAGATTACTCAAGCTCATGTCCACTGAGTTGGTGATGCCATCCAATCATCTCATCTGCTGTCAACCCCTTCTCCTCCTGTCTTCAAACTTTTCCAGCATCAGGGTCTTTTCCAATGAGTCAGTTCTTCGCATCAGGTGGCCAAAGTATTGGAATTTCAGCTTCAACATCAGTCCTTCCAATGAATATTAAGGACTGATTTCCTTTAGGATGGATTGGTTGGATTTCCTTGCAGTCCAAGGAACTCTCAAGAGTCTTCTCCAACACCACAGTTCAAAAGCATCAGTTTTTCCATGCTCAGCTTTCTTTATAGTCCAACTTTCACATCCATACATGACTACTGGAAAAACCATAGCCTTGACAAGACAGACTTTTGTTGGCAAAGTAATGTCTCTACTTTTTAAAAAGCTGTCTAGTTTGGTCATTGGAGAAGAAAATGGAAACCCACTCCAGTATTCTTGCCTGCAGAATCCAAGGAATGGAGGAGCCTGGTGGGTTGCCATCTATGGGGTCGCACACTGTCAGACACGACTAAAGCAATTTAGCAACAGTAGCAGCAGGTTGGTCATAACTTTTCTTCCAAGGAGCAAGCATCTTTTAATTTCAAGGCTGCAGTCATGATCTGCGGTGATTTTGGAGCCCAAAATAGAATCTGTCACTGTTTCCAGTTTCCCCAACTATTTGCCATGAAGAGATGGGAACAGATGCCATGATCTTAGTTTTCTGAATGTTGAACTTTAAGCCAAATTTTTCACTCTCCCCTTTCACTTTCATCAAGAGGCTCTTTAGTGCTTCTTCACTTTCCATAAGGGTGGTATCATCTGCATATCTGAAGTTATTGATATTTCTCCCAGCAATCTTGATTCCAGCTTGTGCTTCCTCCAACCCAGCATTTCTGATGATGTACTTTGCATTTAAGTTAAATAAGCAGAGTGACAATATACAGCCTTGACATACTCCTTTCCCTATTTGGAACCAGTCTTTTGTTCCATGTCCAGTTCTAACTGTTGCTTTCTGATCTGCAAACAAATTTCTCAAGAGGCAGGTAAGGTGGTTAGCTATTTTCATCTCTTTAAGAATTTTCCACAGTTTGTTGTGATACATACAGTCAACATTCAGAAGATCATGGCATGCGGTCCCATCACTTCATGGCAAATAGAAGGGGAAACAGTGGAAACAGTGGCTGAATCTACTTTGAGGGGCTCCAAAATCACTGCAGATGGGAATTGCAGCCATGAAATTAAAAGACATTTACCCCTTGGAAGGAAAGTTATGACCAATCTAGATAGTATATTAAAAAGCAGAGACATTACTTTGTCCGCAAAAGTCCATTTTGTCAAGGCTATGGTTTTTCCAGTAGTCATGTATGGATGTGAGATTTGGACTATAAAGAAAGCTAAGCACAGAAGAATTGATTAATTTGAACTCTGGTATTGGAGAATACTTTTGAGAGTCTCTTGGACAGTACAGAGATCCAACCAGTCCATCCTAAAGGAAATCAGTCCTGGGTGTTCTTTGGAAGGACCGATGTTGAAAAGAAACTCCACTACTTTGGATGTGAAGAACTGACTCATTTGAAAAGATCCTGATGCTGGGAAAGATTGAAAGCAGAAAGAGAAGGGGATGGTGGAAGATGAGATGATTAGATGGTATAACTGACTCAATGGACATGAGTTTGGGTAAAATCCGGGAGTTGGTGATGGACAGGGAGGCCTGGCATGCTGTGGTTCATGGGGTCACAAAGAGTCAGACATGATTGAGTGACTGAACTGAACAGAAAACAGTCAAAGGCTTTGCCATAGTCAATAAAGCAGAAATAGATGTTTTTCTGGATCTCTCTTGCTTTTTCGATGATCCAACAGATGTTGGCACTTTGATCTCTTATTCCTCTGCCCTTTCTAAATTCAGCTTGAACATCTGGAAGTTCACAGTTCACTTATTGTTGAAGCCTGGCTTGGAGAATTTTGAGCATTACTTTCCTAGCATGTGAGATGAGTGCAATTGTGCAGTGTTTGAACATTCTTTGGCATTGCCTTTCTTTGGGATTGGAATGAAAACTGACATTTTCCAGTCCTGTGGCCACTGCTGCGTTTTCCAAATTTGCTGGCATATTGAGTGCAGCACTTTCACAGCATTATCTTTTAACTTGAAATAGCTCAGCTGGAATTTCATCACCTCCACTAGCTTCATTCATAGTGATGCTTCCTAAGGCCCACTTGACTTCACACTCCAGGATGTTCAGCTCTACATGAGTGATCACACCACTGTGGTTATCTGGGTCCTGAAGATTTTTTAATATAGTTTTTCTGTGTATTCTTGCCACCTCTTCTTAATATCTTCTGCTTCTGTTAAGTCCCTACCATTTCTATCCTTTATTGTGTCCATCTTTGCATAAAATATTCCCTTGACACCTCTAATTTTCTTGAAGAGATCTCTAGTCTTTCCCATTCTGTTGTTTTCCTCTATTTCTTTGCATTTATCGCTGAGGAAGGTTTTCTTACCTCTCCTTGCTATTCTTTGGAACTCTGTATTCAAATGGGTATATCTTTCCTTTTCTCCTTTACCTTTCACTTCTCTTCTTTTCTCAGCTATGTGTAAGGCCTCCTCAGACAACCATTTTGCCTTTTTGCATTTCTTTTTTTGGGGAGATGGTCCTGATCCCTGCCTCCTGTAGTGTCAGGAACCTCCACCCATAGTTCTTCAGGCACTCTATCTATCAGGTCTAATCCCTTAAATCTATTTCTCACTTCCACTGTATAATCATGAAGGATTTTATTTAGGTCATACCTGAATGGTTTAGTTGTTTTTCCTACTTTCTCAATTTAATTCTGAATTTGACAATAAGGAGTTCATGATCTGAGCCACAGTCAGCTCCCAGTCTTTTTTCTGCTGACTCCATAGGGCTTCTCCATCTTTGGCTGCAAAGAATATAATCAGTCTGATTTTGGTGTCAACCATTTGGTGATGTCCATGTATAGAGTCTTCTCACGTGTTGTTGGAAGTGGGTGTTTGCTATGACCAGTGAGTTCTCTTGGCAAAACTCTGTTAGCCTTTGCCTTGCTTCATTCTGTACTCCAAGGCCAAATTTGCCTGGTATTCCAGGTATCTCTTGACTTCCTACTTTTGCATTCTAACCCCTATAATGAAAAGGACATCTTTTGGGGGTGTTAGTTCTAGGAGGTCTTGAAGGTCCTCATAGAACTGTTCAACTTAAGCTTCTTCAGCATTTCTGGTCAGGGTATAGACTTGGATTATCATGATATTGAATGGTTTGCCTTGGAAAGGAACAGATTATTCTGTTGTTTTTGAGGTCACATCCAAGTATTGCATTTCAGACTCTTTTGTTGCCTTTGAGGGTTACTCCATTTCTTCTAAGGGATTCTTGCCTACAGTCATAGATATAATGGTCAACTGAATTAAATTCACCCATTCTAGTCCATTTTAGTTCACTGATCCCTAAAATGTCGATGTTCACTCTTGCCATCTCCTGTTTTACCACTACCAATTTGCCTTGATTCACGGACCTGACATTCCAGATTCCTATGTTATATTGCTCTTTACCACATCAGACTTTATTTCCATCACCAGTCACATCCACAAGACGAACTGTGTTTGAGTGTGTTCTGTGGAGGAATGGGTCAGCAGTGGACTGCTGCAGGGTCAGGGGCTCTGGGTGATGCAGACTTGGGTGTGGCATAAGCCCTCTCAGAGGAGGTTGCCATTAACCCCACCATAGAGCTGCCAGAACTTACACAGGACTGGGAAACAGACTCTTTGAGGGCACAAACAGAACCTTGTGTGCACCAAATCCAGGAGAAAGTCAGTGACCCCACAAAAGACTGATCCAGATTTTCCCTTGAGTGTCCAGGAGTCTCTGGAGGAGGTGTGGGTTGGTGGTGGCTTGTTGCGGGGTTAGGGGCACTGAGTGTAAAAGTACCTGCATGGGGCCTTTTGAAGGAGTTCGCCATTACCTTCATTACCTTCACCATAGTTTGGCCCCAGAGGAACCAGAGATCAAATTGCCAACATCCGCTGCATCATGGAAAAAGCAAGAGAGTTCCAGAAAAACATCTATTTCTGCTTTATTGACTATGCCAAAGCCTTTGACTGTGTGGATCACAAGAAACTGTGGAANATTAGAGAATGTGCAACTGTCCAGGGTGCTCAGATGAGCATGCGAGAGAAACCTCATGGGTGTAGGTTGTGACGCCGGGAGGCTGCGGTATGAAGGCAGCACCTGTGTGTGATACAGATTGTGTGAGGCTCAGCAAGACCTCTTGAGAGGTTGTGTGTGATCCTGTGTGGAACTGTGTGTGTGTGTCTCTACACTTGACGCTCAGAGGTTGTCCCTGACTGTGGTTGTGTAAGATGTCACTGGTGGTGATGGGCCTCTCAGAGATATCATGAGGGACTGTGTGACATTTCGAGAAGTCGGGTGACTGGCACCGCAGAAGGTTAGGGTAGTTCAGGAGACTGCAGCATCATGGGAGGCATCTCTGCGAGGGGCTGTGAGTGTGATTCTGTGTGCTGAGAGGGCATTATTTGGGGTGGGGTGACACGGAGGTTGCGGGTGTGACAGGGTGGCCGAGCGTATGTAATGGAGTGTGAGGCTGTGTGGACCCACAGGAGAGATTTGGATGACTGTGGGATAAAGGCGGCAGCGTGGGGTGGGGAGGGCTCATCCTAAGACTCTTTTCCTGTGAGTGTATGTGTGTGTGAGTGTGACAGAGATAGAGACAGAGATTGAAAAGAGAGACTGACAGAGAGAGAGAAAGGGAGAGACACAGACACACAAAGACAAAGAGAGAGATGGATAGACGTGATGAGAGGACCCAGAGAGACAGGACGCGAGGGTGAGGGGCATGCTGGTGGTGGCAGCAGGAGGAGGCGGGTCCTCAGGGGCTGTGCCCCAGGAGAGGGGGCGGGGCAGAACTGAGGTGGGTACAGACGCAGTGTCTCTGCCACCCTCCTGCCTTCCCAGCCCTGAGCAGCAACAGGTAGGAGGCTGTGGTCCCTCTGCCTGGGAATCAGTGAATGTGTGAGTGAATGAGTGACTTTATCCTTGCTCGTCTCCGTCAGCCTGCCTTTCCCTCTGTCTCTCCGTGTGCCCTCCTCTGTCCTCTCTCATCACTCTGGGTCCCCTCCTGACCCTCCACTTCCTGCTGTCTGTTCCCTGCCCTTTCTCCCCTCTCTCCCCCTGCCTCTAGCGCTCTATTTGCCCTTCTGTCTCCTCTCTCCCGCCTGCGTCTCTCCATCTCTCCCTAAGCCTTCTGTCGCCCCTTCTCTCTCTCCTCCCTCTGTGCTTTCACCCGCACTGTGCTTCTCTCTCCCATATCACCCTGCCTCTCTCCTCACACCCCTCTCCCCCGTCTCCACTCCCTCCATCACTCCGTCCCTCCCGCCTCTCAGTCTTTCTCTCCCTCAGTCTCTTTATTCCCCCTCCCCCTCCCCATTTCTCTCTGCTTGTCCCTGTTGCCATCCTCCCTGCCCCTCTCCAGCCCTTTCTCTGGCTGCTAATGAGCAGAGGAGCCTTTGAGGTGGCCAGGGCTGGGATGGGGGGCTCCCCGAGCGGGGAGGCTGCTGCCAAGGCCCTAATGAGGCCCCCTCTGGCCCCTCCCGCCGTGATCTTAGTTCCCTCTTCTCCGGGGAGCCCCTGCTAATTGGCCTGGGGAGGGCCCCCTCCTGGCTCTTGAGCTGTCCCC
>SJYV01043538.1:487505-537077 GCA_006410875.1 Neotragus pygmaeus | reverse complement strand
GGGGGGCGGGGCGTGGACATCTCCCCCTGGGTGCTCGCAGGTGTCGCAGGCAGCGGCCGAGCTCCTGGCCTTCTGCGAGACTCACGCCAAAGATGACCCGCTGGTGACACCGGTACCCGCCGCAGAGAACCCCTTCCGAGACAAGCGCCTCTTCTGCGTCCTGCTCTGAGCCTTCCCGACAGTTTGACCCTCCCCCACCCCGTCAAAATATGAATCCAATAAACGTGGTGCCTCCGGGGGGTGCCTGTGCTCTCGGGGAAACTGAGGCACATGCAGAACCTGGGGCTACCATGGAGGAGCCCATGTCCCTTCACATTCCTTCTTCGTGTGTGTGGAGTGTGGGGGTGTGGGGCGAGGTTATGTGGATGCGGGGCAGGGGGGTATCAGGACATCCTGCGTCCTGGCTCTGGCCTCCACGGAGTGTTCCCGCGATCCTGAATTGATTTAATCGTCCCAACAGCCCCGGAAAGCAACTGGCTACTTGTATGAGGAAACTGAGCCAAAGGAGGTCCCTTACTCAGAGTCACAAGCTAAGAGATAATGGGGTGAAGACTGGACGCTCCTGCTCCCTGAACCTCTCAGCTGGCGGCTGTTCTTGCCTCTCTCCTGGGTTGGAGGTCTTCAGAATACCCAGTACCCACCTTTCTCGTCCCCTGAATGATTCCAGCCCCTTTTTACACATGGGCCTACTCCCTACCACAGCCCCACCCGCACAAGCACTGAACTTGTCCCTGTTCCTTTATTCATTCTTCCAAACACTCTTGGTCCTGTAATAGTTGAAACAGGGGTCATGGACATGACCAAGATAGCCCTGGCCCCGGGTTCCTGGGGTGCAGAATCCAGTGGGAGTGACAGAGCTGTCCTGGGATAGTGATGATTCAGAGTGGGCAGGGCTGGAATGGGGGAATTCAGAGGGAAGGCCTGACTCAGCTTGAAGGTCAGGGAGGGCTTCCTGGAGGAGGGGACATTTGAGCTGGTACATGGTGGGAATTTAACATGGGGTAGAGAAGAGAGAAGTGGGGCTACAGGAGACAAATCAGTATGTACATTCTTTTCTATTTCCTTTTTTCTGGGGACACGGATTATGGTGACAGCCCTGATTCCTCTTCTGTGTTTCCCACTTCATACACTGATGATCTCCAGGACCTGTATTTGCTGTTTACCTGCTAAGTTGTGTCTTGACTTTTTGGGACCCCATGGACTGTAGCCCACCAGGCTCCTCTGTCCACGTGATATTCCAGGCAAGAATACTGGAGTGGGTAGTCACTTCCTTCTCCAGGGAATCTTCCCCACCTAGGGTCTGAACCCATGTCTCCTTCATTACAGGCAAATTCTTTACCACTGAGCCACCAGGGAAGCCCTTTTAGGACCTATATGCCGGCAGTTAAATGAGAGTACTTCACAAAAACGCCCACCTTGATGGCTTCTTCCATTTGGAAGGACTGGGTGACCTCAAGACTGCACAATCTCCAGGGTGACCAGAGGCTATGATATGGGGCCCTGGCTTTCCAGTTTGCCAAAGTCCCCACCACACCCTATTGTCTCCCAGTGAGGGACACTGGGGATCAGACACTATTTACCACAGAGCCTGTGCCAGGAGCTTCTTACAGAGAAATGAAGAGAAAGGTAAAATGCCTTGAACTCATGATTCTGTTGAAAATAAAGAAATGCAGACTGGGTGAGCTATGGGCTTGGTTAATTATTTAACCTGGTTGGTCTGAGGTCCACTGAGTTTGTGACCCCTCCCCTCTCCTCGAGCCCTCTTGTTGTGAGTCTGCACTCCTGGATCTGGTGGAGATGACTCCCTAGGCCTCCCCTTCCCAGAGGGGCCAGGCCTGCATCTGGCAAGTGCTCCATTATTCACATTGAATTAGGGTCCCCTGGGCCCCAAATCTGAGCTTCCTGTTGAATTGAGGCAAGAGACGCTGTAATTACATCTCCCTCCTGCCTCCCACCTCTCAGCCTGGCTCCGGCCCTGGTTGCATCATGTCTGTGGGAGCCCCGGGGGAGACAGAGGGGGACAGAGAGAGCCAAGGATGAGCTGAAGGGAGGGGGAGTGATGCTGAGGGGAAGTTGCCAGAAGGATTCTGGAATTTCACAGACTCAGCATCCTTACATCTTAGAACCTGAAGTGCAAAGAAATCTCAGAAACTCAGAGGGCTGGAACTGTGGAGTCTTTGAACCCTGTGGGGTCAGAATGGTGGGGTTCTGTCCCCTAATTGGGCTAGGATTCCAGAACTCCGCACTTCAGAAGTGTACGGATTTCTTGAACCTGGCCTGTTAGACCCTTTGAAGCCTGGGATCTTGGAGTTGGTCTTGGGGAATGGGAAGCTGGGGAGAAGCAAGTGGGGTTGGCCGACCTAGTGGTGGGGCAGGGAGCCGGAGGAATGTGTGCCTGCCTGGAGGAGCGGGGCTGGGTGAGCCTGCACCCAGACTGAGGCTGAGAGAGACGAGAAGCCAGAAGGGAGAAGCTGGAGCGGGTCTTGGGTGACCAGCCTCCAAACCGGGTAATCTCATTAGCTGGGTATGACTTCTGTTCCCTTTTCCTGCCACCCCCAGCTGTGAGGTCAGCTCTGGGGTCAGGCTCAGGCCAGTCAGAGCCAGGCCAAGAGGCAGAGGTGAATACCTGGGTAAGTGCTGGCATGCAGCAGTTCCCTCCCACTTCACCCCAAACCCCAGGGCTGCGGGCTGCCCCACCCAGCTGTCCTCCTTCCACACCCCACCCTGCATGCTTGGCACTGAGGGGCCGGAGAGTAGGAGTGGACATAGCAAGGCCAGAAGGAGCCGTAATCATGGCCGTCACTTAGGAGTCCAGTTTCACAAGCCCATCTCATTCCATTCTAATGCCAGCTCCCACAAGGACTCTGCTTAACCCCACTTTACAGGCATGGAAGACCGGCACAGAGAGATAACCTGGTCAGTTGGGGCTTGAGGTTAGAGTGGAAGGAGCCAATGGATGACCTCCGGAGGGTCCGGAGGGGTTCAAAGGGGGCCTTGAGGGACAGAAGTGAGGGGATCCCAGGGGAGGCATCCAGCCCAGACAAAGGCAGGGCCGAGGTGGCAGAGTAGGGACACCAGGGGCCGGTGAAGGAAGCGGTGGCTAGTGGGTGGGCAAGGGCCCGCTGTGGGCTGGAAAACGGAGTGGTGGGCAGAGAATATTGGCCTCTAGCTGAAGGGGCTGGGGCTTGCTAAGGAGGGACGGGTTAGGATGGACACACGGCAGTTCCTCACAGCAGAGAGTGGGCACAGATGACAAGCGGGCCTGGCAGGCATGAGCAGCTGGTGGCATGTGTGTGTGTGGTGGTGGGGAGCGGCGGGTACGAGGTGGAGCCAGCTCCCTCCCTGGGCAGGGCCTGGAGGATGGAAGCCCGGGAGCCAGGAGAAGGTCAGGCCCAGGGCAAGCTGGCATCTTAGGTCAACAGCACGACCAGATGCAGGCCTGGGCAGGCGGCTGTAGGCGCTGGCCGGCAGGAGTGGGAGAGCTTGTCCTGGTCCCATTTCCTGGCCTGCTTGGTGCTTGTCCCCATGAGGACACTCGCCCGGATGGATGGAATGACTCAGCTGAGGGCCTGCCCAGGCTCCAGCTATGACCCTCCACTCCCACCGCTTGTCGCACGCCACTTGGGACCATGCCCCCTTTGGATGGTACCACCTCTGAGTCCCTCAGCCCTCTACACATGGTGGTTTGTTGAGTGAATAATAACCCTACCAGTAACTGTCTGAGGGCTCCCTAAAAGCAGGCAGAGTGAATTCCGTCTCTAATTTAGCTCCATATAGTCAAAGCTATGGTTATTCCGGTAGTCATGTAAGGATGTGAGAGTTGGACTATAAAGAAAGATGAACACCAAAGAATAGATGCTTTTGAACTGTGGAGTTGGAGAAGACTCTTGAGAGTGCCTTGGACTGCAAGGGGATCAAACCAGTCCTTCCCAAAGGAAATCAGCCTTGAATATTCACTGGAAGGACTGATGCTGNAGTTGGACTATAAAGAAAGATGAACACCAAAGAATAGATGCTTTTGAACTGTGGAGTTGGAGAAGACTCTTGAGAGTGCCTTGGACTGCAAGGGGATCAAACCAGTCCTTCCCAAAGGAAATCAGCCTTGAATATTCACTGGAAGGACTGATGCTGAAGATGAAGCTACAATACTTCGGCCACCTGATGCGAAGAACTGACTCATTTGAAAAGACCCTGATGCTGAGAAAGATTGAAGGCAGGAAGAGAAGGGGACGACAGAGGATGAGATGGCTGGATGGCATCACTGACTCGATGGACATGAGTTTGAGCAAGCTCTGGGAGTTGGTGATGGACAGGGAAGTCTGGCGTGCTGCAGTCCATGGGGTCGCAAAGAGTCGGACACGACTGAGCGACTGAACTGAATCTTTGTTCAGTAGCTGAACAAAGTACACGTACTTTGTTGTACTTTGTACAACATCCCAACAAAGGCAAGGCAGCCATTTGATGAAGAGCATCAAGGCTTAGATACATATGGACACATGTGGGCTGACACAGCCATGAAGAAACATGTGGCCACCAATGAACAGACACAACACACCCATAGACACAGATACACAAAGAGACCTTACAGGAAAGAATACCCACTGCTCACACACACACACACACACACACACACNAGTCCCTTGGACTGCAAGGAGATCCAACCAGTCCATTCTGAAGGAGATCAGCCCTGGGATTTCTTTGGAAGGAATGATGCTAAAGCTGAAACTCCAGTACTTTGGCCACCTCATGCGAAGAGTTGACTCACTGGAAAAGACTCTGATGCTGGGAGGGATTGGGGGCAGGCGGAGAAGGGGACGACCAAAGATGAGATGGCTGAATGGCATCACTGACTCAATGAACGTGAGTCTGAGTGAACTCCAGGAGATGGTGATGGACAGGGAGGCCTGGCATGCTGCGATTCATGGGGTTGAAAAGAGTCTGACAGGACTGAGTGACTGAACTGAACTGAAATAACAGGGAGAGAACACAGACCCACCCATCAACAGAAAATTGGATTAAAGATTTACTGAGCATGGCCCCACCCTTCAGAACAAGACCCATTTCCCCCCTCTGTCAGTCTCTCTCATCAGGAAGCTTCCATGAGCCTCTCATCCTTCTGCATCAGAAGGCAGACAGATCGAAAACCACAATCACAGAAAACTAACCAATCTGATCACATGTCTAACTCAATGAAACTATGAGCCATACCATGTAGGGCCACCCAAGATGGACAGGTCATGGTGGAGAGTTCTGACAAAATGTGGACCACTGGAGAAAAGAATGGCAACCCACTTCAGTATTCTTGCCTTGAGAACCCCATGAACAGTATGAAAAGGCAAAAAGATAGAACACTGAAAGATGAACTCACCAGGTCAGTAGGTGCCCAGTATGCTACCAGAGATCAGTGGAGAAATAACTTCAGAAAGAATGAAGAGATGGAGCCAAAGGAAAAACAACATCCATAGGATAGCTTAGTTACGTAATTGGGATTCTTGTTGATAGCAAAGGAATGTAAAGTGAAGTCACTCATTCATGTCCAACTCTTTGCAACCCCATGGACTGTAGCCTACCATGCTCCTCTGTCCATGGGATTCTCCAGGCAAAAATACTGGAGTGGGTTGCCATTTCCTTCTCCAGGAGATCTTCCCAACTCAGGGATCAAACTGGGTCTCCTGCATTGCTGGCAAATGCTTTACCATCTGAGCCACCAGGGAAGCTCAGCAAAGGAATAAATAGATGGTTTTCTTGTGCTGCATACAGTGAAAGTCTACGTCTGACTGATGAGGGAAGTGCTAATGAAACATTGCATGAATTAGGTAAGATAGTGAGGTTGTATGGTGGGTTTCAGTAACCTTAAATTAATCACTAATTATTAATGTAGCTCATTTTATAAAGACTGTGCAGTCATTCTAATTTCCTGGGGTGAAAGCCAGTCTTAGGGAAAAGGCAGGTTGATAAATGTAATTGGACATAAGCAAGTAAATACTTTACATGATTTACATATGGTTTGAATGTTTGCATCCCCCCAAAATTCATATATTGTAAAACCTAGTGCCTTATGTGATAGCATTAGGAGGTGGGTCTTTGGGAGGTGATTAGGTTACAAGTTAGTGCCCTTATTAAAAGAGGACCAAGATGGCTCCCTTTCTCCTTCAGCCATCTGAGAATACAATTGAGAAGTCAGTAGTCTGCAGCTTAGAAGAGGGTCCCTGACCTTGGATGTGCAGCCTCTAGAACTTTGAGAGACAAATTTCTCCATGGAGAAGGGATAGGCTACTCATTCCAGTATTCTTGGGCTTCCCTGGTGGCTCAGATGATAAAGAATCTGCCTGTAATGCAGAAGACCTGGGTTTGATCCCTGGGTTGGGAAGATCCCCTGGAGGAGGGCATTGTAATGCACTCCAGTATTCTTGCCTGGATAATCCCCATGGACAGAGGAACCTGGGGGGTGCAGTCCATGGGGGGTCACAAAGAATCAGACATGACTGAGCAACTAAGCACAACAACAATTATTGCAGGAACCTCCAGCATTAAAAATGCAGGTATTCACCAACATTGTAAAGCAACTATACTCCAATAAAAATTAATTTTAAAAGGCCAAAGATAAAATATAGAAAGAATCAGAAATTTTTAATGTAGGTATTAAAAATTTACCAGTTATTTTATAAATAATATTCCAAGTTCTGACTAACCAGTCTCTGTTCTGCATGAATGGCTCCTAGAACAAAGATCTCCTCTATTTGTTTGTGCAAGATGTTAGTAAGTGTTACTTGAGTAAAAGGGTCACATAATTAAATAAGTTTGAGAAACCGGGTATACTATATCCCTCTCTGGGAGAGTTAAATTGGATTCTTCAAGCTTTTATAGTAAAGAAACATGTTCAATCTTGACTTAGGACTTACAAATTAGAAATACCACTGTATAATGACCCCATAGCATTTTTTATCCCCTTAAAGACAGGGGAGCCTGGTGGGCTGCCATCTATGGGGTCGCACAGAGTTGGACATGACTGAAGTGACTTAGCAGCAGCATCAGCAGCAGCAGCAAAGATACCAAAAAGTGTATCCAGAAATTAGCACCATGTTCATAGGTATATTTTCTGCCTAAATGTTCAGGAAGCATTACTCGTGTTATCTCTTGTCCTATTCTCCTCAGAGTCTTAGAAAGTCATTCTATTGACCCTCTAGAAGGCAACTTCTGTTCACAAAAAGAAGTGCTTCCAACACTGACAGCACATTAGAATCATCCCAGCAACTTAAAAAATACCAATGCCCCAAACCATACCAATTAAGAGAACCTCTGAGGATGTCTGGGAATCTGTAAGATTTAAAAGCTTCCCAGGTGACTCTAATGTGCAGCCAGGCTTAAGAACCAGTGACACAGAGCCGTGGTTATCCAACATTAATGAACGCAGGCATCACCTACATGTGAATGCAGGAAGCGGCAAAGCTTATTGTTCAGCAGGTCTGGGATGGGCTAGAAGTCTTTTTTTTTTTTTTTTTTTTAAATTTCTGATGATTCTGATGCATTTCCTCCATGGTCACACTTTGTGATACATTGATATGCACTGAATCTACCATTCTGCCTGCTTCCTGCCAGTTAATCAAGAATCCCATCTTCTAGAAAACCGTGTTATTCCAGGTCTCTCTGTGGTACTCCTTAATCCACTTCTACTTTCAGACATACAGGGTTTTAAATTACTTTAAAATTCTAAGAGCAATAGCCAGACTCATTTTACGTGTCTCTGGCAGAACTCTGGATGGAGGTGAGCAACATGCCCTCCAACCCTGGACTCAGCTGCAAGAGAAGCCAAGCCACTCCTGGAGTACTTGCCCATGACCGTTCAAAAATCTGGAGTCTCAGGGCAATCACTCTACCTGTAAAACACCTTCTCCACATCTCAGTCACAAATGAAAGTCAGACACGAACAAGTAGGTATTTCTTTCAGGAAACATGGCTAAGCTTCCACCCTTGGTGGTGACTGAGTAGCTCCCATTGGACCAAGCTCCTATAAATAACTATAAACTTTGGACAGAATAATTTAAGACAACTACCCAAAGCACCAGAGTGAGAATAACACTTCCCAGATATGAGATAGCAATACAATAGAAATACATAGAAAAATAAATAGTATGAGGTAAGTTTCCCATTTTAATGGCTAAGAGTAGGACACAGTTGGCATGCAAAGTGGCTAAAATCCAGAAAGATACCCCAGATTAGTAAGGGACCAGAATACAGAGCACGGGGGCATCCATAGTAACTAGATAATGAAGCAGAGAATCTTAGGAAGAAGAGAGGAACAGAAGAGTCCCAAATTCTGTAAATAATTCTGCTCAAATTTTTGCCTTACCCCAAACTACACATTCAAGAGGGCAGATTCTAAGCAGCCCATTTAAGGCTAAAAACAATTGAAACTATGGAACTATGAATTCAGAGCTTGAGTTTGAGTTCTCTTTATAGGAATATTACAGAATCTAAAGTCTGTACCACACATAATATCCATTATATATTCCAAAAGTATGTGATATATTAAAAGTAGGAATATATGACCCATTTGCATCAGAAAACAATCGACAAAGCCCAAACTCAAAATAATGCAGATGTTGGAATTACCAGGCGAGGGTTTTTAAGCAGCTACTTTAAATATACTCAATAAAGTAAGGGAAAATATGCTTTCATTTTGTGAAAAACTAGGAAATATCAGAGAAAAACAGATATATAAATAAGAACCAAATGGAATTTCTTGAAATAAAAGTAAAAACAATATCTGATATAAAACACTCAATCAATGTGCTTAACATTAGAAAAAAAATTCTAAAGAAAGCATTATTGAATTTTAAAAAAAAAAGTAGAAATTATCAGACCTGAAGAACCACAAGAGGAAAAAAAATCCATAATAATGCTTCAGGAGTCTGTGGGACAATACAAAAAGGTATAAAATACATATCATTGGAATCTTATGGGGACTTTCAGATAAAATATAAATATATAAGAGCCAAAGATTTCCCAAATTTGGTGAAAGACAAATTTATAAAGATTTAGGCAGAGTAAGTACAAACAGATGCCTCCAAGTACATCAGTCATACTGCTAATGACCAAAGATTAAGGGATAATAAATCTGGAAAGCAGCCAGAGAAAAATGACACACTGAATACAGAAAAACAAAAATTCAAACACTGGCTTATCAGAAAAAAATGAGACCCAAAGATAGCTGACCTGTGCAAAAGATGGCCCATAAACAGACATGGGAGTGAGAATAAGGAAAAACACAATAATTTAACAGAATTAGAGAGGTGATAATGGAGAAAATATTGGACACTCAAGATTATATGATGCAGTCAAACATTACAGATGAAGATGAAATGTAAGAATGAAAATTTCACCATGAGCCATAAAACGATAGAGAATGATGTATATTAATACAGCATGTTTATCATAGGGTATATTGCAATACAGTAATATCTGAATTTGAAATTGTACAAACCATGTTTCTCCCATATGTGGTACCATATAAAAAAGTCTATGCCCTATGCTTCCACACCTGCTCCACTTCCCAAACTATACAAGTACTTTCATCTATCTAATAAGAGTAGTTCTCTAATCCTATTTCTCTATTTTTATAATATACCTATATATTTCAAAAACCTCTAAAATATGTATGTGCTTTAACATAATAATTTCAGTTTGATATTTAGTCCATACAAATATTTATACACAGGATATTCACCAGACTTTACTTACACAAATTTTTTGGGAATAACAGCAGAAGTACAGGCATAATTTCATGACTATGAGAGATTTTAAAAGTGAAAAAACCTACCACTAAAAAATCATGTGTGTCAAAGTTTTTTTTTTCCATGATGTATGAAAATGTTTATGGCATAAAGTTGAATTTTTTAAAGAATTCCCATCAACACTGTCTGAATTATGTTAAAAACATAACTGGAAAGAAAATGCCAAAATGTCCATACTACCTGTCTCTCTGTTGTGGACTAATTGTTTGGCTTTGTTGAGTTCTGATTCTCTCTACTTTGTGGGTAACTTGCAAATGTTTTACAAGGACCAAGTATTATTTTATAACAAAAATAAAAGGATAAAAAATAAACTTGATTCTGAGAAAAATCTACTCTGTGTTCAGCTGTGAGTTGCCACTGAAATAATGAGTTGTGGGTGGGAAGTTGGAGTCAGGTGCAACAGTGGGTCAGAAACTAAACAGGGAATCAAAAAACCAGTCTTATACTGCTAGTAATGTGAGAGCCAGGACACTCAGGATTTAGGGAAATCAGAAAACCGGCAGTCACAGACTAATGATACATAAGCAAAGGAAAATCAGGTGGATAAAATAGGATAGGTGATTCTGCATTCAAGTTTAAAGTGAGAAACAAGGAAAGAATAAAAATCACAAGGAGAGTCAAGGAGGGGGCAAGGAGATGTTGAGGGTGAGTGTCCTCAGCATAAGACTTTACATGTGGTCTTGGTTAGAATAGAAACCAGTCTGAGGATTTGGTCAGTTCAGAGTCCCCACAGGAAAGCAGGTAGATCAGCAAACCCAACAGGAAAAGCAGTAAAGCCAAAGTGTGGATTTCAGTAGTCTCTTATGCAGCCAACACTAGACAAGAAAGGGGGAGGGGAGAGAAGGAGGGAGACAGAATGAACTTAAGAGTCCCTGCAAATTGTTGAGTAAAGAAGCAAACCAGTGCAGAAATCAGGGCACTGGGACTCTACTTATCTGTAACATAGCTTCTTCACAAGCATATAATCTAAAATGTTATTATTGACAAAAGAAGAATATGTTAAATCCTAGATTATGTGTATTTAACATACGTAGTAAATATGATGCTTATTAACTAAAAAACATTTATGTACAAAGAATATCTATATTCTATTTCCATTATGGAAATGTGTAGACATTTATTATATTTTCCAGACTATAGTTCTCTAAAATACTTCCAATTATGTCCTTGCTAACATTCTATTTGAGATGTGCCAAGTATGAGAACTTGCTGACTACATACTCTTGATCTATTATAGATGCCTGCTGCAGGGTCTTCCTTTGGAGGGCTCACAAGCACACAACTGAAAATTTACAATCTATTATTCACCTACAACTAATGCAAAGTGAACAGGGGATCTATAGATACTGTCCCAAGTCTTCCCAGCTTTTCACAAAAACAGAGAGACACCCTGGCCCCAGCACTGCATCTGTAATTTCCCTACTTCCCTCATGCCAATGTCAATAACAGAAAAAAAGTCCCTATGACAATTTCTTTCTGTTTGGGATTTATCTCAATCAGATATATCATTAGTTATATTCAGTTCATTTAAAATTAACCACATCTTCTGTTCAAGTAATGCTGCTAGGATTGACCTAGCATGTCTGCAGAGATAATAAGATTAAGGTGAATGGAGTAATGAATAGTATAACACGGCCTAATTATATACCATACTCCCATCCACCTTAATTTGAGAAAAAAGCAGAAACTGGATGGAATTCAAAAGGCAGCAGATTGAAAATGAATAAAAAGACTTTTTATGTGGTGCATAATCAGCTTTCAGAATTCACTGCTGCAGGATATTTCTCGGGCTAAAATTTAGTAAAGTTTCAAGATAAGAATAAGAATGGCATCTGTGGGTACACTAGCTGGATGCGAATTTATGGAAGCTATCAATCCTCGTGTTGGTAGCCATAAAGTCATCACCAGCTGGTGCTGGGATGGAAACTCTCCCCGTGGTATCCCACTGCACTATGGGCCAGATGCACGATGTGCTGTTGTTGTTGTTATTGTTATATGAAGACAAAATAACCCAGAAAGCCTGAGGCATTAGCCTTTGCCAAAGGAAAGATTGTGCATGTGATGGAAACTTTCAAGAAAGCCCTGCGTTGTGTTCATTGAGGCTCATAGTACCCTCTTCTATCTGTTTTTCGATTAAATGACATTTTCCCCTATAGTGATAAAACAGAATGATTCTTCTTTTCCACGGAGTTTATTCAGTGTTATCACTGAATTAGTGTATACTTCGTTTGTTAGAAATGCAAGTAATCTCTGCTGTGAATATCCAGACCACCATTCACTTAATAGTGGCAGGTCCCGATCGTCCCTCTTTTAAAAGAGAAACCTTGTGGTAACAATGGCAATGGTGGTGACTGGGGGCTTTAGTTAATGGGCAGCATGGCAGGTCTATTTGTCGGCATTCTACCTGACATCCTGAGCCCCTTAATTCTGTCTGACAGATTCAGGCCATGCTCCAGATCTCACAAAAGAGGGGAGAGAGAATATTGATCTGCCTGTTATTGTCGGTGATTTACTGTTCCATTCCTTTAGCAAATTTAAATACACATGCACACATATGAACACGCATCACTGAGGTCACAGCTGCTAGATGGCAGAGTAATGAGTGATTATTTTTTATCTCTCCTAAGCTCTGCAAGTAACTTCTCTTGTGGATTCATGATAGTCCTGCAGATTAAGTCAAATAAATAATATCTTCTCACCTTAAGATCAAAGAGTTCATAAACATGGTAATAAACACCTGCTTAAAATAGAAACTCATACATATTGAAAGCTTGCATAAAACTTTTCTGACCATTCTATAGTCTACAAAAAACTTGAAGTATGTCATTTTGGAGTATTCTGACAAAGTGTAAATAATGCACAAAGTAAGGAATTCCCTGGTGGTCCAGAGTAAAGAATAGGCCTTGCAGGTTTGATCCCTAGTTGGGAAAATATGAGCCCATATGCCATGAAGCCACTAGGCCCATGTAGCACAACTAAGGACTAAGCCCATGTGCCACAACTAAGATAAGACACAATCAAATAAACAATAAATATTTGAAAATCATGAGGCTGTTTCTTCCCTGGGGCCCGAATGGTCATCATAGATATCACAAGTCTTAAATAATGCTGCATAAGGACACTCTGCTCATTCTAGGATATTGCCATTGTATAAAATGCTTTTGAATTTATTTCTCTCCTACCCCAAATTCCTGTTTTTTCATTGTTTATATACTTATATGATTTTTAGCCTCAAAATATGGTATAAGCAAGTTATATTATTGTATTAGTGTGCTCATGCTGGGGTAACAATATAGCAGAGGCCGGGTAACTTACTAAACAGAAGTGTACTTTCCCGTGATTCTAGAGGCTGGCAGTCTGAGATCAAGGTTCCAGCAGGGTCGGTTTCTAGTGAGGCCTCTTTTCCTGGTTTGCAGATGGTCACGTTACTGTATCCTCATGTGGTTTTTGCTCTGTGTGTGCACAGAGAGAGTGAACTCTGGTGTTTCTTCTCATTATTTGAATGCCAGTGCTATCAGATCAGGACTCCATTCTTATGACCTCATTTAATATTAATCTCATCCTTAAAGTTCTTACCCCCAGGTATAGTTATAATGTGGGGTTAGAATTGTAAAAGAACTTTAGGAGAACATAATACAGTCCATAGTAGCCATCTTGCTTATTTGGCTTAATCTCTCCAAATTTATTTTGCCTGTATAAACAAATAGCACATTTCCTCTTGAGACAGGTGATACTTATTACTTAGATAAGTGTCAGTTCTTAGAACAACATATCATAGGCTCTTAAGGCAATTTCAAAAGAAGTTCTAGACAAGTGTTGAAAAAATGTAGCATTAGCCAGACTAAATAGTTTCCTAAAATGTCTGTGTTCTTTTCTAGAGAGAATAAATTATAAGAATGAATTATTTTTATTTGTTCCCTGGTGGCTCAGAGGGTAAAGTGTCTGCCCACAATGTGGGAGACCTGGGTTCGATCCCTGGGTCAGGAAGATCCCCTGGAGAAGGAAATGGCAACCCACTCCAATACTCTTGCCTGGAAAATCCCATGGACTGAGAAGCCTGGTAGGCTACAGTCCATGGGGTCTCAAAGAGTTGGACACAACTGAGTGACTTCACTTTCACTTATCCTACCAATACTTCATTATTCAAAAGGAAAATGTAAATATCCCTTTGCTAATATCAACTATAAACTTTGGACAAAATACTAAAAGTAATGCCTTGAGGGCAGATTCTAAAAAGAAATTTTCACTAGAAGAAAATATAAATAATACAGTGTATGTTTTCTGTCCCTACGGATTTGGCTCAGTGAAGAGTGGATAAATTTTTATATTCTGATAGAAATCCCTCTGTCTTGGTGTCCTGAGGAATCAAGGAATGGAGCCAAAAACCAGAAATGGTAGAGAATGTGAGGAAATCATGGAAGACGGAGCTGGACAAGGGAATCTTCAAATTGTGTAAATAAACTCTGGGCTGGTCTCTGGGTGAGCCTGAACTGTGGGTGCCTGGGAAGCTACCAGCAGACCAGCCCAATATAAAAGAATTACAATTAGATTCAAGATGTCACCCACCACAGGTGAGCCAGAATTTGCAATTTGAATCTGACCAAGTCAGTTACCTGCAGAAACAAAAGTATCATTACACTTGAAGAAATACAGCAGAATCTACAGCCTACATTTACAACGTTTAAGGTGCAATCCAAATTATGTTACATACAGATAACTAAGAAAATATGAGTGATTTTCACGGGGAAAGACAATCAACAGAGCCCAACCTTGAGATGATTCATAGTTGTAATTATAAGACAATGAGTTTAAAGCAGATGATATAGATAAATATTCAATTCAACGAGGTAAAATAAAATGCACTTGTGGAAAAAAAAAAAAAGATAGGAAATACTAGCAGAGAAAGAGAATACATACAAAACCAAACAGAAATTTTAGAAGCAAAAAATACAGTGCTAGAAATTCAAATGTCTTTAATTGGACTTATTAATAGAATAGAAATTACAGAGTAAAATATTCAGTGCAACTGAAAGATAGATCAATAGAAGTTATTCAGTCTGAACAAAAGAGAGAAAACAGATTAAAAATAAAAATAAATGTCCACAAAAAGACCTATAGTTGATCAAAATATCCACCATATGTGAAGATGTAGCCCAAAAAGGAAAAGAGACTGAAGTGGACAGAAAAAAGTCTAAAAAACATGACTGAAAAGTTCACAAATTTTGTGAATGGTAGATTCTAAAAGCTAAGCAAATTTCAAGCAGAATTACTACAAAAAAAAAAAAGAAACAAAACAAAACACTACTCCTTATCTACCAAGAATTAACACATTATACTCAAACTAGTGGCAAATAAAAGATTAAAAAAATCTTAAGAAAATTAAAACTATTATTTAAAATTAACAAGTAAAATAGTTGAGAGGGAAAGATATAAGCAGATACTCATAGAAGATAAAACCAAAAGTGGTCAATAAAAAAACAAATATATGTCATTTATTAATAATCAAGGAGATTCTAATTAGGTGACAGTAAGATAACATTTCCATCATATTAGCAAAAATTAAGATACCTGACAATATGATATCTAAGTAAGAATGAAGATTAATGGAACTCACATTGCTGTGAGAGGTAAATTGGTAAAACCATGTTAGACAGAAATTTTACAATATCATATAAATTAAAGATGCAAATATACTACTCTAGCAATTTTACTTATAGACATATACCTAGAACATTTCTTTTACAAATGCATAGTATTATGCATAAATATATTTCATAACATTGCTGATAACCTAAAATATCATCAAAAGGGATGAATCTATTATGTTATCTTCACAAAAAGAATATTATACGGAGGTGAAACAAAACTTCAAGCAGGTGTTTTTATAGATCAACATAGGTATATCTCACAAGCATAATGTTAAAAAAAACTGCATTTATATAAAAATTTAAAACATATACTATGAAACTATACAGTTGATCCCTGAACAACATGGGTTTGAACTTCATAGCTTCACTTATATGTGAGTTTTTTTCAATAAATTAGTAAATTTTTTGAATATTTGCAAAAATTTTTAAAAGCCCAGAGATGAACTGGCATAGCCTAGTAATATTAAAAAAAAAAAAACTAAGAAAAGTTAGGTATGTCATGAATGCATAAAATACATGTAGATACTACTCTGGTCATTTGCTACCAAACATATACACAAATAANTTTGCTGAAAGAAGAAAAGAACAAATAAAAGGATGAATATAAATATGTAACAAGTTGTTTATGGGTTTATTCAATGTTTAAGTATCAGGTGCTCTTTCACTGATTCAGTAATTACTTTTTGTCCTTAAAATGTTACTCTAGGGGTGAGTGCAATTATTTGGTGAATGGTTACAGGATAAAATGTTACCAAATGAAACATCATCACTTTATATAATAAAATCTTTTTTTTCTCTCCTTTGCCAAAAATATAGTTCAGAGTAAAAAGGGGTTTGGAATTTTTATTTATTTTGCATTACAGAAGTCAAACAATATAAATCATGTGAATGCATAGACATGCACATAACTCCAACTATCCTATGTACTTTTCCATTTTCCCTTTTGAAATTGTTTCTGACAATATTTTTGATTTAGATCCAACCAAAAGGGGAGAAAAAGAAAGATTTAATAAGAAGATTGTCAAATGCCTGCATATGCCTAAGAATTAGTGGATATTATAGTAAGTCTGATATGTATAATTCTTGGAAAGGCATCTTTTATAGGCATTTTTTATAGAAATTTATTTACTCACAGGAATTTTAGATACAGTTTCATATTTTCAACCATTATCTACTTGTGTTGTATATGTGTATTGTGCAGTCCTTCCTGCATACCAGTTGATGGCCTAAACATTAAATAATATGAAGAACTATTAAAAAAATTAAACATCAAAGTTTAGAAATGAGATTCCAGGCATTGCAGACACGGAACAGGACTATTTAAACAATAAAAGTCTCAAGATTCTTTCAGGCTACTTGGAGGTTCAAGGGTTTAAAGTTTGCATGAGTTAATGTGTAACTTAAATATTCAGTTTCACAGAATCTTGACGGTCAGTGAGCTGCCTTATCTCTGGGAAGGAAGATATGGTTCTTCCTGTGCTTAATGACCCTGAAGGGCATGGCAACGCACTCCAATATTCTTGTCTGGAGAATCCCATGGACAAGGGAGCCTGGCAGGCTAAAGTCCACTGGGTGTCACAGAGTCGGCCCCGACTGAAGTGACTTAGCATACACGTACATGCTTAATGATGCTGACGGTAACTTCTTCATGTGACTAATTATGAAAACATGTTCAGGAAAATTGTGCCTTTAAATTGTGAATTATTTAAAGGTTTACACAGTCTGGTTTCACATTTCCTTACTTGCCTTATCTTCTTCCATTCTGCTAAGCTCCAGCTAGCCCAAACTACAGCCCTTTCTCTGCTATCAAACGGCTAGCCAACTGGACTGTTTTTTTGAGATGTGTATCATTTCCTTCTGTAGGTTTTCTCCAGTTATGTAGCTTTCTCTACCACAACACTCCAGAAAGGCAAAGATTCAATCATATAAGTTTAAGCTTCTTCCTTCTAAAACCTCAAGTCCCTCCAGCTTAGACTAGTTATTTTAAGTCACAGTTAGAGTCCAGCAGTTAAGTAGAGCTCTGCACATTGTGATATGTGAAAAAACAAACAGGATGAATAAATTATAGCTCATTATATCTGAAATTACAAAACCTATAAACAATTTCTCTCTGGCTTAGAATGGGTCAGAAAAGAGTATTTAACATGATATTTCCCATAGAGCAGGTGATTGACTAAATATTTCTTTTATCAACCAGTTTAATCTGCTTATTTTTTTTACTGAATTCTGAAAGTCAAATGGTCTTTTTTCCTACCTGTCTCCTCCACACTGTGTCATATTGGTGGGGTCAGGGAGAACAGGAAAAAGGGAGCAACTTAGTAAAATATGATTCTGCTTCTTATTCATGAACCGAGAATGAGGAAGTAATTCAGGAAAGGTGCTTAGGGACAAGTGAGTTGCACTGAGGTATTTTCAATGAGTATGGATTAGAAATTGAAATTATAATTAGAAGTAAAAATAGTTCATTGGTAAGTTAAAGGGAAAAAAACAAAAGGAATTCAGTTGTGATTCATGTTGTAAAAAACTACTATATGAAAAGCCAAATTGTGAAACAGAAAAAAAGTAGAGATCTTTATTAGCATTGTGAAATATCACTTTATAGATATCATGATGGGGTCATGAGCCCAAGGACTTATTAGAAGTCAGGTTGAATAAATAAATCAACAAATATTGTCTGAGTTTTTACTATAAACAATTATCAAATAATAAATTAAATGATGCATATACATACACATACACACACCCCAAGAATATATTTTAAACATCATGAATCAGTTAATTTAATTGGGTTTAACAACATTTCTGTTTAGCTTAGATTTGGTATAATATTTATAATGCAAATAGTAATATTCCATTTTTTTTGTCTGCTATTTATGTTATGCAGTTTATGTGAGTTTTATTTCATCCCCAGCTATCAATTCTACCAGGTAGGAGGTAAAATCTTTACTTTAAGGCTGAGAAAATACACATGAAGAGATTTAAGACTCTTGTTTAAGTTCATTTGACTAGTAAACATCAGATCTGGAGTTGAATCCATGTTGTTCTGACCTGATTTGAAAACCAGAGTCTTTACAACATCATGTTACCTCTCCTTGGAGGAAGTGTTAGTACTATCAGATTTTGATCACAAAGTTATATAAATATTAGTTTTGATGGTCTAAAACAAGTATGTTTAGATTAATTGGTATCTAGATGGATAAAATTATTTTAAAGTAAATCTAAGGCAATGCATCTAATTGCCATAATTCCATGTTAAAAGATGATTTGCATATTTTCCAGTTTAAACAATATAGAGTAATAATTACTTGGATGACAAGTTTCATTAAAGATGTTTTAAATAACTGGATGGCATTTGGCTAGCACAGTATGTAATAAATGTCTTATTGAATTTAAATTAATTCCTATTTGAGCACCAAATTTAAATTACAATCTTGCAGATAAAGTAGGAAAACCTAAATTGTCATGGGTTAGCATGCAGAGTTACTCAGTGGGATCTGTGACTTCACATTTCTAACAAGAAACTGATGCTGCAGAGATGAGGACAGTCTTGTGAATAGCAATACCACAGTTTACTTACAATTTTACTACATGTAAGACTCTGACTTCTTACCTTCCACAAGGATCTTCCATGACCTCCAACTTGAATGCCCTTTATCTTGACCTCTACTTGTTGAAATTCTATCCAATCATCCATCCATCCAGTTATCCAACCTTTCCAAAAGTGCATTTCTTGGTCATTTCTTCATTTTTTGGCCACACCACGTGATATACGGACTCTTAGTTCCCCAACTAGGAATTGAACCTGTGTCCCATGCACTTGAAGCATATTTTCTTAATCACTGGATCAACAGGGAAGTCCAAATTCCTTGGTCATTCCTTGATGAAAATATTCATACTGATTTTAACATCTTCCTACATTTCAGGTGATCCACCTGAAAAATCTGCTCATGTTAGTTTCCTAGCTAATCCTCAGACTGTTCTACAAACATGAAGTTCAAATGATGAATGGTTCTCAGTTCTGGCTTCTTTTTAGAGTTTTTTAAAGCAGAAAATCTAGGAGCATCCTGCAAAGTCTGATTTAAGAGCTAGATCTGGAATAAGGCAAAGACTGATAGTAAAAAAAAAAAAAATGCACTGATTCAAATGTGAAGTCAAACAAGATAAATTGATTCCTCTATGGAACCATACCAATCTTGGTTTAGATTCCAGTACTGGTAGTTGAAAAGACATTTTCACAAGTGGTTTATCATAGTGACTAAGGTGGGGATCACATACTCTACAGATATTAATTAGAATGATCTGCTGAATATTTCACATATTTAACTGCATGCCTGGACACACCTCCAGAGTTTACAATTTATTACATTTTGTAAGAAATCAAGAATTTTAACAAAAGTTGTTAACAAAACTTATTGTTAAAGAAAGGAAAGGGGAGGAAAGGACAAGGCTATACCAATCCTTGCAAGAGACTACAAAATAGTACCAGCCACTTTTCTATACTATGTTCTTCTGTGGCCCAGCAATGACTGCTCTACTATGGATAGCTTCTAGATTCCCTTCTAGAGTGCTTTTTCATGAAGTTAGTCATGGAACATGGATCAGATAACAGATGTCTTGTAGATGTCTGTGGGTAGTCATGAAATATATCAAGTACTAATTACAAATGCTTGTTGGAGAAGACTCTTGAGAGTCCCTTGGACTGCAAGGAGATCCAACCAGTCCATTCTGAAGGAGATCAGCCCTGGAATTTCTTTGGAAGCAATGATGCTGAAGCTGAAACTCCAGTAATTTGGCCACCTCATGCGAAGAGTTGACTCATTGGAAAAGACTCTGATGCTGGGAGGGATTGGGGGCAGGGGGAAAAGAGGACGACAGAGGATGAGATGGCTGGATGGCATCACTGACTTGATGGACACGAGTCTGAGTGAACTCCAGGAGTTGGTGATGGACAGGGAGGCCTGGCGTGCTGTGATTCACGGGGTCACAAAGAGTCGGACACGACTGAGCGACTAAACTGAACTGAAGTTGAAAGAGCAAGAAGGTTCAGAATGGCAACTAGTTGATGAAAAGAAGGGAGCACTATAGGAGCTGGGAAGGAATTCCTGTGCTTGGGTGTGCCTATGAACACAATGAGGAGTGTGCGTGTGTATGTGAGACAGAGACAGACAGAAAGGTTCTATAGGGGTACTCTGAAGGATAAGTGTCCTAGATCTAATCAAACACTAACACCCCACTTCTGATACATCAGTCACATCTAACCCTGTTGTCCCTGATCACTTTCCAAGTTACAAGAGACAATCTAGTCCCATTGCAATGTATATTTCTGACATAGCACTGCATTATTCTGTCTGTCTTTTTAAAAAGATTCTTTCCATATCTCTGCACTAAAGTGCAGGAATGAGAGAGGGTCTGTATCTCACTCAGTTTTGAATATGCCAAGGTACTTGGTTCAGTTTATTTCATATCACTGGTGTGAAATAAACATTGGTCTTCACTTCTGTAAATACTGCATCATTATAACTTTTGATTTGGACATCTACGTCTTTCCTTCCTATACTTCTCTTTTGCACACGATCTTTTCCAAGACTGAAAAGCAACTTCCCTAAAACAAAATAGAATTCTGATCTTTGCTTTCTTGCCTTGCAAACTCATAAAGCTCCTTCAAAATATAATCACATTTGTCCTCCTCTCTGAAGCTATATCTAGCATCTAAGTTAATATATCTACCTGTGTACCACAGCTAGATCTTGGATCTACTTCGATTGGTGAAATATCATATTTTATTTTACTTATTTAATTATATGTCAGTATCTCACCAAACCGCTGGTTTCTGGGGTTAAAGGGATCACTTCCTTCACCACTGCATCACCAATAGTTCACCTGGCACAATTCCTGGGACATGGTAGGTATGCATACGTGTCTACTGAATTGAAATGAGTATCTTGGTATAAAACACACACCCAGCTCTGTGTATTGTATATAATGGATGCTTCACTAAAATTTATTATTATATAAAGCTTGGAAGAAAGGTAAAAAGAAGTTTTAGTACTCACTAGAAAACAACCTAGGCTTCTCAGGCAGCGTAGTCAAGAACCTTCCTGGCAATGTAGGAGACACAAGAGACGTGGGTTCAACCCCTGGGTCAGGAAGATCCTCTGGGGGAGGGCATGGCAACCCACTCCAGTATTCTTGCCTGGAGTATCCCATGGACAGAGGAATCCGGAGGGCTACAGTCCATAGGGTAACAAAGAGTCAGACACAAGCCTGAAGCAACTCAGCATGCACACACAGAAAACAACTTACCCATAATTAAAGGCATGCTTCCCTGTGTTGCTAAAGTTAATTTTACTCCATAAATAATAGAACTTTGGTTTTGCTCTTAAATCTTGACTGTAGTGAGAAAATGAGACAATCTCCCTATATCGTAATTACTATAGTGATAAGACTCACGTCAAAAAAAAAAAAATCTTCTCAGCCAGGACATGAGCTAAGATACGTTTTCATCTATTAACTTTGGGTTAAGTTCTTTTTGCCTTGCTAGACAGGTGGCAACTGCTTTTGTGCTCCTCTGAATATGAATAGCTTCTAAAATTTTAATCTCAAGTGGTGTTTCAGTAGTTCCAGGGTGACAGACAGTTAACAGAAAGAAGAGTTTGCTTGCCAGAAGGTGATGGATTCACCAAAGCTATGAAGCATCTTTAAGAAGACATGGCCATTTTCCATGTCATTAGATAACTCCCTACTGCCAACAAGCATCATTTCCATCTTGCTTAGACTGGGCTGCCGACCATTTTCTTTCACCAAGATGATTCCCTTAAACAGACATAGCAATGTGAATCTACATATAAAGGAGAAATATAGAGTGAAATACAGATGAAGTTATAACCAGCAATCCCCCCCAAATATCTATTTTCTCTCTTAGATGATGGTTTTCAGGACAGGTCTTAAGAGAAGGTGATTTGGTTTTCTAAGTAGAGTAAATTCTGCATAGAAGGGCAGATAATTTTCCTCTCCAGTCTCTGGACCACATTCATAGTTCACATTCAGTTCCCCTTTAAAAAGCGAATGATTCTGGAAAAGGAGACAAATTAAGCCTTATCAGTATTTTATGTTTTCTTCAGGCATTATTCTATCACACAATTTTATGAGAAATACTCTTAATGATAAAAATATGAAGAGCATACAATCTCATCAAAATCCTAGCAAAATGTGACGAGAAGAACATACTATGCAGCGGGAAGAAAGGAGGGGGTGGACGTGTGGGCAGAAGGCTTTGATAAACTTTGATAAACTTCTGCTATTTCTCCATCCTACTATAGGCCAATCTTTTCATAAACAAACAGTAACAATGATGTACTTTAAAATTCATTTCCTTGGAATGTATTAGCTTTTCTACAAAATAAGTCTCACAGACTTCTCAGGAAGAAAGAAACAAAAACATCCCATTTATAAAAGCTAAGTCACAATAAATAGCTTTCATTGAGGACTGACTTAGTGCCAAAGAAGGTATTTTACATGAATTATTTTATAAATAGATAGGTATTCTTTCATGCAGTTCACCAGTTTTACATACCTACACTACAGTAATGAGTAGAAAAGATAATCATAAGTCCCTGTTCTTGTAGATCCCAGGCCACAAATCATACACTTAATGGGTAAATACATTACGTAATATGTTAGAGGTTTTGTTGTAGTGCTATGGAAAAGCACTACCAGGACAGCGTAAGGAGGATGAGGAGTAAGAAGGAAAATTTGACTAGCGCATAAAGGAGGTGAGGGAAGAACACAAGGAGACATCTGGGGTACATGTGTGCCAGGCAGAGGGAAGAGCTAGATCAAAGGCCCCAAGCCAGGACAGACCTGCTATGCTGGACAAGAACTGGGAGGCGAGAGTGGATGGAGCCAGGGGATCCATGAACAAGGCAGGCTGTAGGAACAGAGTTCAGCGGGAGGAGAGGGGAGATGACATGCAGGGTGGTGTAGGTCTTTGTAAGTAAAGGCTTTGCTTTTACTCTGAGGTTAATGCAGAACTTGCAGGGTTTTTAGCAGTCACAGTAACTTGCACCATCTGAAGTTTTCTAAGTCCTGTAAGGAGGTGAGAGGTGATGATTCCTTGGGTCAGGGTGAAAGCATGAGAGACATTTGCATCCTGGTGATATTTGAAAGTGAAGCCAGTATGATTTCTTGGTGGTTGCAAGATAGGAGACTGTAAGATGACTTCAAGGTCTGAACAACTAGAGGGAGGAGTTTCCGTTGATTATATGGTGAAGGTGATAAGGTTTGGATAAAAATCAGAGTCAGTTTTGGACTTAAGTCCAAGTTGTCTACTATATACCCAAGAGGAGGTGGCAAGCAACCTGGTGAATATTCAAGTCTGGAGTTGAAGAATGAGATCTGGGTTGGAAACAAAAATGTGTAGCTATTTCAGCTATGTATTGTTTTAATATGTATACATATGAAGTGAGGGCAGATAAAGAGAAGAGGAGTGAGTACTGAGCCATAAGCATTCCATGGAGAAAGGAGAAATTAACTATGCTAAAGGCTGCTTTTGAATTAAAGTACTAAGATGATAATTAAGAAATGATCTTTGTCTTTAGCAACATAGAGGTAATGGATTTTGTTCTTAAGAGCATATTTGATGCAGCAAAGGAAGGAAGCTTTATTGGAAGCTTTAAGATCATTTTTTTCTGCATTTATGGCCCATATGCATGTGTGTGTGCTCAGTCACTTCAGTCTCGACTCTTTTCAACCCTGTGGACTATAACCCGCCAGGGTCCTCTGTCCAAGGGATTCTCCAGGCAAGAATACTGGAGTGAGCTGCCATGCCCTCCTCCAGGAGGTCCTCCCATACCAGGCATCCAACCTGGGTCTCCAGCATTACAGGTGGATTCTTTACTGTTGAGCCACTGGGGAAGCCACTTTATGGCCCATATCAGTTCAGTTCAATTCAGTAGCTCAGTCGTATCTGACTCTTCACAACCCCATGGACCACAGCATGTCAGGTCTCCCTGTCCATTACCAACTCCCAGAGTTTACTCAAGCTCATCTCATTGAGCTGGTGATGCCATCCAACCATCTCATCTTCTATCATCCCCTTTTCCTCCTGCTTTCAATCTTTCCCAGCATCAGGGTCTTTTCAAATGAATCAGCTCTTCACATCAGGTAGCCAAAGTATTGGAGTTTCAGCTTCAACATCAGTCCTTCCAATGAACACGCAGGACTGATTTCCTTTAGGATGGACTGGTTGGATCTCCTTGCAGTCCAAAGGACTCTCAACAGTCTTCTCCAACACCGCAGTTCAAAAGCATCAATTCTTTGGCACTCAGCTTTCTTTATAGTCCAACTCTCACATCCATACATGACCATAGGCAAAACCATTGTGTTGACTATATGGACATTTGTTGGCAAAGTAATGTCTCTACTTTTTAATGTGCTGTCTAGGTTGGTCGTAACTTTCCTTCCAAGGAGTAAGTGTCTTTTAATTTCATGGCTGCAGTGATTTTGGAGCCCAAATTATAAAGTCTGTCACTCTTTCCACTGTTTCCACATCTATTTGCCATCAAGTGATGGGACTGGCTGCAATGATCTTAGTTTTCTGAATATTGAGCTTTAAGCCAACTTTTTCACTCTCCTCTTTCACTTTCATCAAGAGGCTTTTTAGTTCTTCTTCACTTTCTGCCATAAGAGTGGTGTCATCTGCTTACCTGAGATTATTGATATTTCTCCCGGCAATCTTGATTCCAGCTTGTGCTTCATCTAGCCCAATTTTTTTCACAATGTACTCTGCATATAAGTTAAATAAGCAGGGTGACAATATACAGCCTTGACATACTCCTTTTCCTGTTTGCAACCACTCTGTTGTTCCATGTCCAGTTCTAACTGTTGCTTCCTGACCTGCATACAGATTTCTCAAGAGGTAGGTCAAGTGGTCTGGTATTCCCATCTCTTTCAGAATTTTCCAGTTTATTGTGATCCACACAGATAGTATACATTAAATAAAGATGTTCTTGGAATTCAAGTAGGAGGAAAATTAAGAGTGTTTCATTTGTCCTTTTGGAGCCATCTGACTTAATATTGTACGGGAAACGTTGTATTATAGTGGTTAAGGGCATGAGTTCCAGAGGGACCAAGTGCCAGGCTTCCCCAGGTAATGACTCCACCAATTACTGGTGATCAAACAGTAGTCAGATTCCTTAATTTAACTAATATGCTTCATGATAACAATACCCCTCCATAAATATTAGCTATAGGCAGTAGCCCATGTGGAAGGGCTTCCCTGGTGGCTCAGACAGTAAAGAATCTGCCTGCAATACAGTAGACCGGGGTTTGATGCCTGTGTTGGGAAAATGCCCTGGAGAAGGGAATGGCAACCTCTTTAGTATTCTTGCCTGGAGAACTCCATGGACAGAGAAACCTGCTGAGCTACACACACTCCATGAGACTGCAAAGAATCAGACATGACTGAACAACTAACACTGTCACTTTTCTATGTGCCATGTAAAATTTCTCTTTTGTATCTGCTCATTAATATTTAAATGACAACCACTTGTATACGTGGTGAAACTTACACAATAATGTCCATGTCTGTGGATTTTTAACATGAAGCAAAGAGTGATCTAGGCTAGAGCTTTCATGAAAGCAGAAGTCATGAAAGATTGACGGAAGGAGTTGGTGCCTGAAACAGTTCAAGTGCATATGCATATTAAGCAGCAATTACATTCAGAAGTCACCATATGTATGCTTTTGCACAACCTTAAAAATCTGTCTCACAGCAGCCTGCATGTTAGTTATCTGTGAGCTTAGGTTAAGGATTCAAAGAGAGCTCTCATATCCATTCCCAACAATATGCCCAGTATTACAATGAAAATGATGCTACTGAGATGTGACACACTCGGAATGGATATAAAATAATTTAATAGGTTATGTGCCAAACAAAGTATTAATATTCATCTCATTCCTTTCAAATTCCAATCTCAAACATACTTTATAAGTTTTATTACAAACATCTCTGGTACATAAGGAACATGAGGCCTCTGACTTAATCAACATCGGGTCTTTCTGCATGAAGGTGGTCCTTGAAAGGCTGCTTTTTTTTTTTCTTGATAAAAGTAAAAGCATCTTCCTACTCAGAAGGAGGCTTCAGAAGGAGAGTCAATAGATCAATCCCAGTCATATGCAATTTCCGTTTATCCTTGCCAGTCACCCTGGGTTCCAGGCTATCCAAAAACTACCAGGCTGATTTGGTGGGTCTCTGTCAAGGGAGAGATTATGTTTTCTACAGTTCAGCTAGAAAAGAAGCCAAGTTTATTATCTGTCTATCCTGTTAGGTAACAAACTGTCTGTGTATTCATCTTTCTTTCTTTTTCAATCCCTCTGTGCTGTTTTCAGTGAAACTGCTAACAAATTTCTGCTGACAGTTCCTGAAGTCTTGTAAGGTAATTAAACCTGCCTTTCAGCAAAATATGTCACCATATTACAGGGTTGGAAATTTACAGAACCATGGCATAGACACAGGCTGAAGTCGTGTCTTCTCAATTTCAGCATTGCTTCTGCTGCAATTGGAGAAGGAAATTAACAGTAATTACCATCTAAATTAGTTATATAATACTGTGTGCATCTCATGAGTACATTATGTTTTGAGCAGGCAAAGAGAATAAAATCATTCAGAAAATAGAATAGTTTTCAGGTAGGTGGGCTAATCCTGATTCATGTGACCAGGGAGAAGAAAATAAGGCAAGAGACTTTTCCACGAATAAAATATGTTTATTAAAAATCACCTTAGTATTGAGAGATTGCTTTGCAGTGGATCTGGTTCTCATCTGCAGGCTCTCTGCACAATGGGAACAGAGGGTTCTGTCTAGTAAATTGAGAAAGTGTATAAGACATCAAAGTTTTATACATTTTAAGGTAAAAAAGAAGGAAAAAGAGAACATTAGGGCCTTTTTGTCCAAACTTCTCATTTTGTAGAATACTGAGGCTTAAATAAGTGAGTGAAGTGAAGTCGCTCAGTCGTGTCTGACTCTTTGTGACCCCATGAACTGTAGCCTACCAAGCTTCTCTATACATGGGATTTTCCAGGCAACAGTATTGGAGTGGGTTGCCATTTCCTTCTCCAGAGGATCTTCACAACCCAGGGATTGAACTTGGGTCTCCCGCATTGCAGAGAGCCACTTTAGAAGCCCTGAGGCATGAATACTGAATTCATTTGACTGTTGATTCATGGAAATATTTTTTTTTAAGTGTCACTCAGAAAATAACAGTCTTGACAGATCCATTGCTTCTTAGAGAAGGAATCAGCAAAGCTTTCCCCAGTTATTCTAATCCACAAATTCCTGGTATTATTTTGAATCCTTGGATCTTAAGCATCAGTCTCCAGCTCAGACACCCACTCTCCCAAGCATGCACCCAAGACATCTTAACACTCTCCTGTCTATGACACAGCCTGAGCCTCTTACACTTTCTTGCCAGTCACCCTGGCTTCAAGGCTATCAATTTTATTGGCTTTAAAAACTTTCTATAAGCGAGTAACTTGAAACTGGATTTCTGCAGCTCAAATATTGCCTTTGAGCTCCCATCCCAACTATTTGACTTGGCATTCATTGCTGCTGAGAAGTTTCACAGGCCTCTCAAACTTCACATGCCCTAAACTGCGCTCTCTTAACTCCACCTTGGTTAATAGCCAAGAAACATAAATCATTACATCCAATTTCTACTTTAAAAAAAGAATAATAAGTAGGTTTATTTATATCTAAGAAAAATTATTTAATAAAAAGAAAGTCTTGGCATTTCACAATTTTATTTGCAATTAAACATTTCCTTTTCAGACAATCTAAAACCTTCATATCTGATATATGGTAACATATTTATTGGCAAGTACACTTTGTTCTTAAGTCTTCTTTTCTTTCAAAATGTTTCTACTTGGGTGAGTGTTGGTTGAATGAATATATGTATTCATATATAAAGAAAAAAACATGTTAAGGAAGAAATATCAGATATGAAGGTTTCAGATTGTCTGAAGAGTAAATGTTTAATTGCAAAGAAACTTGTGAAAAGCCAAGACTGTCTTTTTATTAAATAATTTGCTTTAGTTCAGTTCAGTCACTCAGTCGTGTCTGACTCTTTGCGACCCCATGAATTGCAGCACGCCAGGCATCCTTGTCCATCACCATCTCCCGGAGTTCACTCAAACTCATGTCCCTCGATCCATCCAGCCATCTCATCCTCTGTTGTCCCCTTTTCCTCCTGCCCCTAATCCCTCCCAGCATCAGAGTCTTTTCCAATGAGTCAACTCTTCACATGAGGTGGCCAAAGTACTGGAGTTTCAGCTTCAGCATCATTCCTTCCAAAGAAATCCCAGGGCTGATCTCTTTCAGATTGGACTGGTTGGATCTCCTTGTAGTCCAAGGGACTCTCAAGAGCCTTCTCCAACACCACAGTTCAAAAGCTTCAGTTCTTCAGCGTTCAGCTTTCTTCACAGTCCAACTTTCGCATCCACTCATGACCACTGGAAAAACCATAGCCTTGACTAGATGGACCTTTGTTGGCACAGTAATGTCTCTGCTTTTGAATATGCTATCTAGATTGGTCATAGGAGTAAGCGTCTTTAATTTCATGGCTGCAGTCACCATCTGCAGTGATTTTGGAGCCCCCTAAAAATAAAATCTGACACTGTTTCCACAGTTTCCCCATCTATTTCCCTGGAAGTGATTTCACTTAGATATAAATAAATCTACTTACTGTTCTTTTTTAAACTTAGAAATTGGGACATAATGATTTTTGATTCTCAGCTATTAAGCAAGGTGGAATAAAAAGAGCTCAGTTAAGGTATGTGAAGTTTGCAATGCCTGTGAAATTTCTAAGCAGCAATGAATGCCAAGTTAAGTAGTTGGAATGGGAGCTCCAAGGCAATATATATTACCCTTCCAGATAACATTCTGTAAGCCACTCACAGGGCACTGCTTGACTCTTAGGTACTTTGTAAGCCATAGTGACAATACTTTTATGCAGTATGTAGGTGACATATTATACAGTCCCTCCATTCATCTTATGGAAAGATTAATCTAAATATACAGATAAAATTGACATTTGGTAAATGCTTCAAAGTGACAAAAAACTTTTAGAACAATCAGGGAACTTGATTCATCTAATTCTATGTACCAAGAGACAAGCCTTAAAGGAAATGAGCCTTTTATGTACCACCACATAAAATTTTCTGCTTAACCTTTAAATGATCTTTGTATTATGCAACCATGCTCATATTCACCCAAGGATCATAAGAAATAATTTAACACACAGATTTGGAGGAAGCAAATGCGAAGTCTGAGCTTCAGGAGAAAAAGTACTGCAGGTCAACATTTTTGTGGTGAAGAAAAGCAAGGCACTGAGAAGTGTGGAGGTAATTAGTGTTGCTGTTTTGAACTTTGTGTTGTAAGACTCTCTCTAAACCATGTGGGTGGAAAAAGCAGAGGTTCAGATTGAATAGGAACTGCAATTCTCCCCAATCCTGCACAAGAACATCTTGTTTTTCATTTCAGAATTTGGTAAACAAGTTTGCTCCTGCATTAAATAGATACTGGTGACAGTGCCTTGCAGGAATCCTGTAGCAGATGTTTGAAAACACACAGACCTTCAAAGTCATACGTAAATCACACTCCCTCAGAAACTAATAATCCTGTTATTACTCAGAATCATGTCCTGCTTCTTATTTCAGTCTTCCTGGCCATTGTAAGAGATGGATGGCTTTCCATGTTTACCTTGGAGAGAAATAGAAAAAGGTGAAGAGGAAACTAGGCTGAGTCTTGGCTTTAAAATTGCCATCTAGAAATTGCTCCCTAGCAGCCAATTAAATACCTTAGATTTGATGTTTTCAATGTTGCCCACAATAGTCAGCTGAAAATGAAAATTTTGGTCAACATACTAATTGCTTTGTTATTATTTTGCCAGATAACATATTTGGAATAGCAAAACTAGTAACTGTATGTCAAGTGACATAGCTTGCCAAGCAACATCTTTGACTTCTTAAATGCATTATTTAAAATAATCCTCAGAATAACTTTACTGCACAAATGACAATAGAGATATCACTTTGCCAACAAAGCTATGGGTTTTTCAGTAGTCGTGCATGGATGTGAGACTTGGACCGTAAAGGAGGCAGAGCACTGAAGAACTGATGCTTTCTGACTGTGGTGTGTTGTAGTAGACTCTTGAGAATCCCTTGTCCAGCAAGGAGATCAAACAGTCAGTCTTAAAGGAAATCAACCCTGAATATTCATGGGAATGACTGATGCTGAATTTGAAGCTCCAATTCTTTGGCCTCCTGATGCAAAGAGCCGACTTTTCAGAAAAGACCTTGATGCTGGGGGAGACTGAGGGCAGGAAGAGAAGGGGACAACAGAGGATGAGATGATTAGATGGTTTCACTGACTCAATGGACATGAGTTTGAGCAAACTCTGGGAGTTGGTGAAGGACAGGAAAGGCTGGTGAGCTGCATGCAATCCCTAGGGTTGCAAAAGTCAGACAT
Source organism: Neotragus pygmaeus (assembly GCA_006410875.1). NCBI lineage: Eukaryota > Metazoa > Chordata > Mammalia > Artiodactyla > Bovidae > Neotragus > Neotragus pygmaeus. The sequence goes on along the minus strand of SJYV01043538.1, from coordinate 506,114 downwards.
GACTTAGTGACTGAACAAAAACAACACCAAATGACAACAAAGTTTCACAATTTGAGGTAATAGAGATGTGACGCTGTCACATAAAAATTTGGTGAACTTTTAAAAAGGCCTTTTAAACTTTTAAGTGGAAAAAATATTTTCTAGAGAAGCTTCTGGGCTTCCCAAGCAGCCCTAGTGGTAAAGAACCTGCCTGCCAATGCAGAAGAAGAGACTAGTGTTCGATTCCTGGGTCAGGAAAATCCCCTGAAGGAGGGTGTGGCAACCCAATCCAGTACTCTTGCCAGAAGAATCCATGAACAGAGGAGCCTGGCAGGCAATAGTCCTAGCGTCACAAAGAGTTGGACACGACTGAAGCAACTGAGTAAGCATGTATACAAGCGGGGCTTCTGTGAAACTACGAGAACATTGTTTTATCACTAAAATGTCATGATAGTTGGGATAAGGAAGTTATACTTTGATGCTGTAATTTATGTCAAAGAAATTTTTGAAAGCACAGAATGTCATGAAAAGTTTAATAATAATTAGTTCATGATACTGACTCATGACATAAAAAGTGGAAAGAAGTAGAAAATTTTCACCCCCAGTCTCCTTTTCCCTGGATATTTTTATCTTCAGTTATGTATGAGATAATAATTCATGGAATTTATCTCCTTCAAAGTAGAAACTAAATAATAACTCATAAAAGTTTTAAAAAGTATGGAAATAGGAAATCTGGCTTTACTCATGATTAGTTATAGACACAAATGTGAATAAATCATATTCAATCTTTATTTTTTTATAGATAGGGGTAGGTTGTATAATAGGAAAGAAACGTAATAAAAGAATTCAAGGGTCAGAACTTTAGAGAACGGAAGAGAAAAAAAAGAAGTTGTCCTGCCTCCCATGTATGTCTGTGTGTGTTTGTGTGTATTCAACATCCATATTATTAAAGAGTAGAAACTTTGGGGTGGGGTATATTTCCATTGCTTTTCAAAGATACATATGAATGATGGGAGTACATATCAGAATAAAGGAAAAAATTCATTCTTAACTTTCAATCCATTGATAACACTTATTAATATTTTGTTATGTTTCTTTCCAGTTTTACACCTTCCCTAATAATAAATGGCAAATTGATAAGTAATTACTTCATGTTTATAAATAACCATTTAAAAACCCTTTAATGCATGCATAGCATTTCAATTTCGGTATGTAGGTGAACTCTACTGATTGCTTCCTTTGTCATTAGAGACTTAGATTATTTCAAAGCTTTTTTTATCATATATAAATGTTCAGATGGCTAAATCTTCTTGCATAGCCTTATTTGTATAGATCCAACTTTCTTAGGTCCGAGAATATGTACATACTAAGATTGTGTTATCTACTGGAAATTACTTTCTCAAANTTTGTCATTAGAGATTTAGATTATTTCAAAGCTTTTTTTATCATATATAAATGTTCAGATGGCTAAATCTTCTTGCATAGCCTTATTTGTATAGATCCAACTTTCTTAGGTCCGAGAATATGTACATACTAAGATTGTGTTATCTACTGGAAATTACTTTCTCAAAAAACCTAAACCATGAATTCTCCTTATACTGGTATTAAGAATCCCCCATATTGATCTTCATTTTATCTGAATTCCCATATAGGTAAGGTGATACAGCAGCAAGGAATCTGCCTGCCAATGCAGGAGACAGTTTTGATCCCTGGGTCGGGAAGATTCCCTGGAGAAGGAAATGGCAATCCACTCCAGTATTCTTGCCTGGAAAATCCCATGGACAGAGGAGCCAGATGGGCTATAATCCATGGCGTTGCAAAGAGTTGGACATAACTTAACAACAACTGCATAGCCTTTGTTTATGGTGGCAGTTTACATGTAACATAGTTTTCATGAACTGATGAATATTTATCAATAATCCAACAGACAAAAANCAGATGGGCTATAATCCATGGGGTTGCAAAGAGTTGGACATAACTTAACAACAACTGCATAGCCTTTGTTTATGGTGGCAGTTTACATGTAACATAGTTTTCATGAACTGATGAATATTTATAAATAATCCAACAGACAAAAACACATCAGAGATCTACTGCCACCTTTATGGGTTGCATGGAAATATATACTCAGGCCTATTTTTTGAAACTTTATAGTTAGTGGAGGATCAGCAAATAAAGAAGCATATATAAATGCCATGATAGAAATACACACAAATGCAAAAGGAAAGTGCACAATTAACTCAAATGGGAGTTGGGGAACATTTCCTAGAGCAGGAGACGCTAAATGTGACTTTTGAAGAATAAAGAGGACTTAGGATAAAGGGACTTACAAGCAAAGCCCAAAGGCCCAAGAAGATGAGAGAGAATGACCCCACTGTGGGAATGACTCTTGATGATAAAACTGAAGCAAAGGCCTGCACTGAGCCATAGAGGTTAGTCAACCAAGGAGGGCAGTCGTCCAACTGGGCAAGTTTGACGAATTTGTACTTTACCCCGAAAACCACAGTGCTGTCTCTACTAACCTAATGAGGAGGATAAAAAAATAATTTAAAACTTTGTGTTTAATTGATAGAAATGGGCAAAAAGCCAAAAGCCAATTGGCTCTACACAGGTCTCAGGATATTATTGATTCTGCTGAGTTTATATTATAAAAAGATTTTCAAATCGAAGTGAACAGGAATGATTTCCTGAAGTTTTATTATTAGCTCAAATACTTATCATTTATCTCCCCGTTAGGCTGTGAGCTCTTTCAAAACCAGGCCCAGGCCCGACTCAGAGAAGACATTTACTAAACATCTATTGAGTGAGTGCTTTGCTTCTTTCTCTATTGTTTTAAGATTACTCGTCATCTCTAGCCACACTTCCCTCTACTCAGCCGTGTTCTTGATTTTCTCCACAATTTCTTTTTATGTAAAAAACGTAACGAAATAAAAGAAGAGGAGGATGGATTCTAGAAGAGAATTAGAGACAGTGATTGAAGGACCATCTAACTTTGCAGATGAGAAATTTTATCCAATGGTGTTGAGTACTTATCTATGTTCCATGGCCAGATACAGCAGCAGTGACATTTATCACATTGTACACCAAACACTATGTGCTACATCAGCTCATTTACCCTTAACACACCTGGCAAGGTAGAGATTATTGCTTCTCTTTTATAAATAAGTGAGATGTGGAGAATTTAAGATCCAGGTTCACAGAGCTATCAGCAGAGCCAAGAATTGAGCCCAATCCTTCTCTGACTCATATATTCTTCTCTAAATGGGGTGCTCTTCATGATGTGGTTCATGGACTAGCAACACCAGAAAGCTTTTTAGAGAGCCAGTGTCTTAAGCCCAACTTCAAATGTAATGAAATGGAATCTATAGTTTAACAAGATCCCCATGTGATTTCACTCACTCACCAAAATTAGAGAAACACTGTTCTAAACCACTATCTTATACAAGTGGGATTCTTAGCTAAAACATCAAGTTAAGGAATGGATATTATAATAAAATTTTATAATGTTTTATATCTTTATATTGGTAGTGCTTACACAGATATATGTATATACTCTTGGTTTAGATATATACACATTATGCACTTTACCAGGTGTATATATAGTAAAAATAATAGATATGTCAGCATATATATTAACTTCTTTTTCAGAGTATGTATACTGGAAGAGTCCTGTGCTAGATGCTGAGGATTAAGCACTAGAGAAAGAGAAGGAGGGAAGGGGAGAAAGAGAGAAATATTGAGAAAGAAGAAGACTTTCTACATGGAATATAGTGTCAGGAAAGGGACACCGGTAACACACAAAATATTATAAAACAAATTTACAATTAAAGGGAAGAACATATAGACAGTATATAACAAGAAGATCTAATTTAGATTGAGAGAATCAGAAAAGGTCTCGTTGAAAAAATGACATTTAAAATGAGCTCTAAAATATAAACAGGAATTATCTTGATGAATAGTCTAGGAAATAGTTGTTCAGGCAAAAGGAATGGCATTTTCGCAGGTGCTGAGTTGGGATAAGTTGTGGGGCCTTTGTGCACAACTAAGAAGGCATGATACCTAAAGTACAGCGAGTAAGGAGAGGAATGGCCAGAGGTGATGCTGAAGAGGCAGGTAAGGGAATAGCACCTACAAATGTTTCAATATCAACACGAGAAGGAGTTTAAGGGTTTTTTTTCCCTAACTTAACAGACACTATTGAAGGTTTTTTAAAGCTGGAAAGTAATATTGTATAGCTAACAGTTTAAAAAGTAATGGCCACTAGCGAGAGAATATTTTAAAGGAAAAGAATAATGGATTTGGAAGAACAGTTAAGAAGCTACGCAGTATCCTAGGCAATATCAGTCATGGCTTAAGGCTTCCCCGGTGGCTCAGAGGGTAAAGTGCCTGCCTGCAATGCAGGACACCTAGGTTTGATCCCTGAGTTGGGAAGATCCCCTGGAGAAGGAAATGGCAACCCAATCTAGTACTTTTGCCTGGAAAGCTCCATGGATGGAAGAGCCTGGTAGGCTACAGTCCATGGCATTGCAAAAAGGCAGACACGATTGAACAACTTCACTCTGGATTTGGATCTTGATGGAGAGATGGAGAGATCTAGATGAACTCAAAATATGTTTTGGAGTATGCTCAATAGCTCTTGTGATTTAATGTGGGTGGTAAGGAAAACATAACAGTTAAGGAGTCCTGGGTTTCTGGAGAGCATTAGAAGTAGGTGAGGGATTGAAATTACACTTTTAGTTTGACATAAGTTAAATGTGAGATGCTCTTAAGAAATCTAAGTGGCAAGCCAAGCAACAGTTGGATATATAAGTTTGGAGATCAGAAGGGAAATCTGATTTGGAATGCAAACTTTCTCAAGTCATTAGTGTAAGTAGGGGTGGGTTAATGAAGAGAAAATAGAAGGTCCATAATCGATACATAAGTAAAGTAACTACATTCTAACCTTTGAAACATATTAGCTATATGATGCACATTCCCCAAGACATATGAATTAAATAAGTTAACTCTAAAACCAACAATCTTGTAGACTCTCAAAAATCAAAATTTGAACCTAGGGAGAGGTTATGCATAGAATCTCTGGACTGCAGGCTTCTTGAGGACAGGCAGCCGTACAATTTCCTTGCAAATGGTAAATGCTCATTGAAAAGTGAAAGTGTTAGTCACTCTATCATGTCTGACTCTTTGCCATCCTGTGGACTGTAACTCTCCAGGCTACTCTGCCCATGGAGTTCTCCAGGCAAGAATACCAGAGTGGGTTGCCATCCCCTTCTCCAGGGGATCTTCCCAACTTGGGGATCGAACCCAGTTCTTTCACATGACAGGCAGATTCCTTACCATCTGAGCCACCAGGGAGCCCAGTATATATAATCAAACAAGCAAGCTAAGAAACCTATCAATCTGCAACACAATGTACTGTTAAATTGAATCCAGTGAGATTTTTTTCCTACCTTTGTCACTAATTTTGGGCAAGTCACTTAAAACGTCTGAGTCTCAATTTCCACATTTGGAATATGTTGGAAATAAACCAGATGAATTCTGAGATCCTGTCCAGTTATAAGTTATAATATCCTGCATGAATAGTGCTGCAATTATTTGCTCTCCTCTACAAATCTCTAGGACAAGAGGAGGGCACACACAAATGGGGACATTGGAGACAAAGTGTCTTAGAGCTGTCTAATCTCCTCAGAAAATATGTGCAAATGATCAGATATCTAGCCACTCTGGTGCCTACTCCTGGTGCNTAGAGAAACACTGTTCTAAACCACTATCTTATACAAGTGGGATTCTTAGCTAAAACATCAAGTTAAGGAATGGATATTATAATAAAATTTTATAATGTTTTATATCTTTATATTGGTAGTGCTTACACAGATATATGTATATACTCTTGGTTTAGATATATACACATTATGCACTTTACCAGGTGTATATATAGTAAAAATAATAGATATGTCAGCATATATATTAACTTCTTTTTCAGAGTATGTATACTGGAAGAGTCCTGTGCTAGATGCTGAGGATTAAGCACTAGAGAAAGAGAAGGAGGGAAGGGGAGAAAGAGAGAAATATTGAGAAAGAAGAAGACTTTCTACATGGAATATAGTGTCAGGAAAGGGACACCGGTAACACACAAAATATTATAAAACAAATTTACAATTAAAGGGAAGAACATATAGACAGTATATAACAAGAAGATCTAATTTAGATTGAGAGAATCAGAAAAGGTCTCGTTGAAAAAATGACATTTAAAATGAGCTCTAAAATATAAACAGGAATTATCTTGATGAATAGTCTAGGAAATAGTTGTTCAGGCAAAAGGAATGGCATTTTCGCAGGTGCTGAGTTGGGATAAGTTGTGGGGCCTTTGTGCACAACTAAGAAGGCATGATACCTAAAGTACAGCGAGTAAGGAGAGGAATGGCCAGAGGTGATGCTGAAGAGGCAGGTAAGGGAATAGCACCTACAAATGTTTCAATATCAACACGAGAAGGAGTTTAAGGGTTTTTTTTCCCTAACTTAACAGACACTATTGAAGGTTTTTTAAAGCTGGTAAGTAATATTGTATAGCTAACAGTTTAAAAAGTAATGGCCACTAGCGAGAGAATATTTTAAAGGAAAAGAATAATGGATTTGGAAGAACAGTTAAGAAGCTACGCAGTATCCTAGGCAATATCAGTCATGGCTTAAGGCTTCCCCAGTGGCTCAGAGGGTAAAGTGCCTGCCTGCAATGCAGGACACCTAGGTTTGATCCCTGAGTTGGGAAGATCCCCTGGAGAAGGAAATGGCAACCCAATCTAGTACTTTTGCCTGGAAAGCTCCATGGATGGAAGAGCCTGGTAGGCTACAGTCCATGGCATTGCAAAAAGGCAGACACGATTGAACAACTTCACTCTGGATTTGGATCTTGATGGAGAGATGGAGAGATCTAGATGAACTCAAAATATGTTTTGGAGTATGCTCAATAGCTCTTGTGATTTAATGTGGGTGGTAAGGAAAACATAACAGTTAAGGAGTCCTGGGTTTCTGGAGAGCATTAGAAGTAGGTGAGGGATTGAAATTACACTTTTAGTTTGACATAAGTTAAATGTGAGATGCTCTTAAGAAATCTAAGTGGCAAGCCAAGCAACAGTTGGATATATAAGTTTGGAGATCAGAAGGGAAATCTGATTTGGAATGCAAACTTTCTCAAGTCATTAGTGTAAGTAGGGGTGGGTTAATGAAGAGAAAATAGAAGGTCCATAATCGATACATAAGTAAAGTAACTACATTCTAACCTTTGAAACATATTAGCTATATGATGCACATTCCCCAAGACATATGAATTAAATAAGTTAACTCTAAAACCAACAATCTTGTAGACTCTCAAAAATCAAAATTTGAACCTAGGGAGAGGTTATGCATAGAATCTCTGGACTGCAGGCTTCTTGAGGACAGGCAGCCGTACAATTTCCTTGCAAATGGTAAATGCTCATTGAAAAGTGAAAGTGTTAGTCACTCTATCATGTCTGACTCTTTGCCATCCTGTGGACTGTAACTCTCCAGGCTACTCTGCCCATGGAGTTCTCCAGGCAAGAATACCGGAGTGGGTTGCCATCCCCTTCTCCAGGGGATCTTCCCAACTTGGGGATCGAACCCAGTTCTTTCACATGACAGGCAGATTCCTTACCATCTGAGCCACCAGGGAGCCCAGTATATATAATCAAACAAGCAAGCTAAGAAACCTATCAATCTGCAACACAATGTACTGTTAAATTGAATCCAGTGAGATTTTTTTCCTACCTTTGTCACTAATTTTGGGCAAGTCACTTAAAACGTCTGAGTCTCAATTTCCACATTTGGAATATGTTGGAAATAAACCAGATGAATTCTGAGATCCTGTCCAGTTATAAGTTATAATATCCTGCATGAATAGTGCTGCAATTATTTGCTCTCCTCTACAAATCTCTAGGACAAGAGGAGGGCACACACAAATGGGGACATTGGAGACAAAGTGTCTTAGAGCTGTCTAATCTCCTCAGAAAATATGTGCAAATGATCAGATATCTAGCCACTCTGGTGCCTACTCCTGGTGCTTTCTACTGCTTACAGCCTGGTTGACTTTGAAAGGTCCATTAAATAGCAGTTGAGAAATTACTGTCTGGGCAGTCCAGCATCATTTATTTTCTTTCTCCATTGATTGCCTCTGTTCCTTTATCAAAGATTGTTTGACTGTATTTGTGTGAGTATATTTTTAGACTTTCTATTTTCTTTTATTAATCTATTTATCTAACTCGTTTGCCAACAGTATGCTCTCTTAATCACTGCTGCTTTATAATAAGTCTTGAAGTCAAATAGTATCTGCCCTCCAACTTCATTCTTCTTTAGTATCATGTTGTCTATTCTAGATCTTTTGTCTTTCCACATAAACTTTAGGATAGGTTTGTCAAATATCTACTGATGAACTTTCTGGAATTTTGATTGCAATTGCATTGAATCAGTCTATCAAATTGGAAAAAGAATACATCTTGAAAATATTGAATCTTTCTAATCATGAACACAGAAAACTNGTCTTTCCATATAAACTTTAGGATAGGTTTGTCAAATATCTACTGATGAACTTTCTGGAATTTTGATTGCAATTGCATTGAATCAGTCTATCAAATTGGAAAAAGAATACATCTTGAAAATATTGAATCTTTCTAATCATGAACACAGAAAACTTCTCTATTTATTCAGACCTTTGGTTTCTTTCATCAGAGTTTTATCATTTTTAACATAAAGATTCTGTACATATTTTATTAGACATATACTTGAGTTATTTTTTGATGTTACTGTAAATCACAATACATTTTTTATTTCAAATTCCAGTTGTTCATTTCTGATATATAGAAAAACAATGACACCATGGACTGTAGCCCACTGGGCTCCTCTGTCCATAGAGTTCTCCAGGCAAGAATACTGGAGGGGGTAGCCATTCTCTTCTTCAGAGCATTTTCCCGATCCAGGGTTTGAACTTGGGTTTCCCATTCTTTACCATCTGAGCCATCAGGGAAGCCCAACTTTTGTACATTAAACTTGTATCCTACAAACTTGCTATAAGCACTTGGTTGAAGGAGTTTTTTGTCACTCTTTCAGATTTTCTGGATAGACAATTTGTCATCTGTTAACAAAGACGATGTGATTTCTTTCTAATCTATACACCTTTTATTTTCTATTTTTGTCCATTGTGCTAACTAGACCTTATAGTGTCATGTTGGATAGGAATGTTGTGAGGGGACTCAGAACAGTTATTTTTATTATCCGTAACTGGCAATCCAGAATCATCTTCAGATTTGGATTTTGAAAGCTGTGATTTTAAACAGTAATGAAAGCATTACTCAACATATCTTATTTCTTATATTTCTAATAAAAATGTATTTCTTAAATAATTTATAATTTCAGATAAAATGGTTTTCTACCTCTGTGAATTTTCAGGAAAATGTTTAATTCCTTTTCCAGTCTATTCTACTGTCATGAATTTTTCTATGGTGACTATTAATTTAGCCAAAGTCGCTCTAAAAATCTGATGATAAAATGATTTATGATCTGTTACTAAATGATATGTATGTGACTGGTATTGGTGCAAAATGTAATAAAGAGATCAAGGTATTTTAGCCATTTGAATGTTTTAGGAGGACTTAAAGTAGAGATTCCAGGTTCTTTGTTTTCCTATAAAAAAATGTATTGGCCACCAGTTAGATGGAATATCAAGTCATACAGAAGACAATATTCCATAGTTATTTAAAAAGTAATGTACTACATTCCCAATGTAAGATAGTATCAGTATATGATTATAAACTCTAATCAAAAGGAAAGACTTTGGAGATTCAACCCAAATTGTCTTTAAGAAATGAATATTGATAAAAAGAAAATCTAGCTGTATATGAATTGAAAGAGTTGACATGATGGTTCATTCCTGTCAGTCTGTAGCTTTATATATAAATAAGAAGGATACAGCAGTTGCCATGGCAAAATTCTGGCTCTGTTGAATCTGGAAACTGGTGTATAAGCCTAGAATTTGATGAAACTATGTAATTTGAAGCGAACAGGCATATTTTACACAGTCATTCACCTTATGCTGGTTTAGAGTCTAAAATATACAGCTGATCCATTTCACATAAAAGAATAGACATTTGAGTTGAAGAAACACTAAATATTCTTAAAATCACAGACTTATATTTTAATATCATGAATCTAATAGTGTAGGGCATATAAATTATTGAGCAATAATTTAAGGAAATTATCTATGCCTCTTTTCCAAAAGCTGATTTTATAAGCAAAGCTGTCATCTCATTAATAAAAATATAATGTTTTATTTGCCTTTACATCATAGAATATAAAATGTAGTTTCAAATCATTTTCAGTAAAGTGAGGTACATTGCATATATTATCCACAGGTCTCCAGTTAGAGTAACTTTTAAAGTTTTTTGGTCATTGGAATTCATTTGTATTCATCTAAATATTCAGGAGTATAATTAATGCATGATATTCATGTCGATGACATATACTCTATAAAAGTTTAATTGTCATTCTGCATTAATTAAGCTTGAATTAATGAACACTTTCAAAGTTTTGCAACAGTTGAATCACCATTTCCCATCAAGCGTGACTGAGGGAGAATTACCTCATTCTGAATGCTAAAACTACACACACACACACACACACAGACAAGCAAGAAGAGCAATACACAGAAAATTTCAGTCAATTATAACATTGAAGTAGCTGAGTGCATTGGCAGAAATGCCAAATTCCAGGTAGAATTAAACCTAAAATTGATATTCTTTGCTTTTAATTCTAAGTAGACTAATTTTTTTCCACACAATTTTCATCATTTTGTAAAAAGTTTTAGACATTGCCGCATGAAACTTGCCTATATCCCTATGCTGGGAAAGGGGTCTACATTGAAGGTTGAATTTCTGACCACCTTAAGGGTGGTAGGTGAATGGGCCTGATGTGGCTCAGGATACATCAACCCCAGATATGGCAACTTGGCATATTGATTAATATTTTAAGCTAAGGCAATTTGAGAAATGATGTGTACAGAAGGGGCTTTCTGATTTTCCCCTAAAGCAGATCATGAAATCCTCATGTAAGTAGCACCCTTATTATACCCGGAGGAAGGGAGCAGTCTCATCTCCAAGATGCCAAGAAGAATCTGAACAAACAAGCCTTGGTGTTTCCCCTAGTTTACTGCACTAACTTATACTCTTTTTGTCCTATAACGTTTTCCTACAAATGTTCACTCTTCATCAAATCTAGCACAAAAACACAGGCTTAACCAATTCTTTGGTTCTTCATTTCTTTATGAAGGCTCCAATGTCACATCAAATTTTTATTAATTAAGTGTGTATACTTTTCTCTTATTAATTTGTCTTTTGTTACAGGGCCCCTTTCTAAGCTTAGAACGTAGAAAAGCAGAATAAAAATATAGTTTTGTCCCCTATAGGATCTAGGATAAACTAATATGGTAATGCTAATGCCCATCTTATTTAATTCCAGTGCCAATTCTTAAAGGGTTCTCCTCTCCAGAGGCATCAGAAGTGAGATTTAAAGGGTTACAGTGACTCCTCCAAGTTGCCAAAGGAGTAGAGGAAGTAGATGCAATAGTTCTTGTTCTAAATGTAATTACCCTGTCCCCACTGGAAACAAATTCCTTATTGCAAAATTCAGACTTAAACTGAAGAAAGTAGGGAAAGCCACTAGGCCATCCAAGTATGACCTAAATCAAATCCCTTATGATTATACAGTGGAAGAGACAAATAGATTCAAGGGATTAGATCTGATAGACAGAATGCCTGAAGAACTATGGATGGAGATTTGTAACATTGTACAGGAGATGGTGATCAAAACCATTCCCCCCAAAAAGAACACAAAATGGTTATCTGAGGAGGCCTTTCAAACAGCTAAGAGAAGCAAAAGGCAAAGGAGAAAAGGAAAGATATGCCCATCTGAATGCAGAGTTCCAAAGAATAGCAAGGGGACATAAGAAAGCTTTCCTCAGTGATCAATGGAAAGAAATAGAGGAAAAAAATAGAATGGGAAAAAGACTAGAGAACTCTTCAAGAAAATTAGAGATAAAAAGGGAATATTTCATGCAAAGATAGGCACAATAAAGGACAGAAATGGTATGGACCTAACAAAAGCAGAAGATATTAAGAAGTGGCAAGAATACACAGAAGAGATATACAAAAAAGATCTTAATGACCCAGATAACCACGATGGTGTGATCATTCAGCTAGAGCCAGACATCTTAGAGTGCAAAGTCAAGTGGGCCTTAAGAAGCATCCCTACAAACAAAGCTAGTGGAAGTGATGAAATTCCAGCTTAGCTATTTCAAATCCTAAAAGATGATGCTATTAAAGTACTGTACTTAATATGCCAGCAAATTTGGAAAACTCATCAGTGGCCACAGGACTGAAAAACTTCAGTTTTCATTCTAATCCCAAAGAAGAGCAATGCCATAGAATGTTCAAACTACTGCATAATTGTAGTCCTTTCATATGCTAACAAATTAATGCTCAAAATTCTTAAAGCTAGGCTTCAATAGTCTATAAATTAAGAACTTCCAGATGTTCAAGCTGCATTTACAAAAGGCAGAGGAACCAGAGATCAACTTGACAACATCCACTGAATCATGGAGTACATCAGGTCTGTATATTGTCACCCTGATTATTTAACTTATATGCAGAGTACATCATGAGAAATGCTGGGCTGGATGAAGTGCAAGCTGAAATCAAGTTTGCCAGGAGAAACATCAATAACCTCAGATGTACAAATGACACCAATCTTTTGGTAGAAAGCAAAGAGGACCTAAAGAGTCTCTTGATGAAGGTGGAAGAAGACAGTGAAAAAGCTGGCTTAAAACTCAACATCCAAAAGACTAAGGTCAGAGCATCTGGTCCCATCACATCATGGCAAATAGATGGGGAAACAAAGGCAACAGTGAGAAACTTTATTTTCTTGAGCTCCAAAATCACTGCAGATGGTGACTGCAGCCATGAAATTAAGCCTTTGACTGTGTGGATCACAATAAACTGTGGAAAATTCTGAAAGAGATGGGAATACCAGACCACCTAATCTGCCTCTTGAGAAATCTGTATGCAGGTCAGGAAGCAACAGTTAGAACTGGACATGGAACAACAGACTGGTTCCAAATAGGAAATGGAGTACGTCAAGGCTGTANGATGGACATGAATCTGAGTGAACTCCGAGAGATGGTGATGAACAGGGAGGCCTGGCATGCTGAAATTCATGGGGTCGCAAAGAGTTAGACACGACTGAGCAACTGAACTGAACTGATGCTCCTTGGAATAAAAGATAGACAATGTATGACAAACCTAGACAGTGTATTAAAAAGCAGAGACATTACTTTGCCATCAAAGGTCCATCTAGTCAAACCTATGGTTTTTTCCCGTAGTCATGTATGGGTGTGAGAGCTGGACCATAAAGAAGGTTGAGTGCCAAAGCACCAATGTTCTTGAACTATGGTGTTGGAGAAGACTCTTGAGAGTCCCTTGGACTGCAAGGATTTCAAACCAGTCAATCCTAAAGGAAACCCATCCTGAATGTTCATTAGAAGGACCAATGCTGAAACTGAAGCTCCAATATTTTGGCCATCTGATGTGAAGTGATGACTCATTAGAAAAGACCCTGATGCTGGGAAAGATTGAAGGCAGAAAGAGAAGAGGACGACAGAGGATGATATGGTTGGATGGCATTACTGACTCACTGGACATGAGTCTGAGCAAGCTCCAGGAGATGGTAAAGGACAGAGAAGCCTCAAGTGCTGCAATCCATGGGGTCACAAAGATTCAGACATGACTGAGCAACTAAACAACACTGGATGACTAATCCTGTTTTTGAATAAGAGAAAGGATAATGGAGATCAAAACTATCTACATAGCCTACTATCTACATTAAACATGACTTTACTATCTTATTGTCCTCATAAAGGAAATTTCAGTTTGCTAGCAAACTGCAATTCAGGAAGATAAAAGTGGTTAATCCCTCTATTCCTCATTCCAAGAACTTCAAATTTTCAGTAGAAAGCATCAAGCAATAGTTTGTCCTCCAAATCTCTGAGTCACCGCACCCTTGCCTCAAAATCCTCCTCTTCCTGTGTCTACCAATTCTAAGCTATTAATCATGATCTTAACCCCCACCCACAAAAGATGCCTCACCCACTCCTCTTTTCCACACTGAAAGATAAGTTTTTCAATATGATTTCAGAATAATGCACCAGACCTCAAAATCTCAATAAATATCCCAATATTGTTTTTCTCCCCTCTGAAATGCTACTAAAATTATTGAGAGAGTGTTGTCCCTTACCATGGTAAACAATAAACACTCTATCTTATCAACAAATTATTTTGGTGATATTTTGGGGAGCTTGATTTTGACAGACAGGGAAGTTGACAGGCTAAACTAGAAGACAACATGAGTTTATTTCAGAAATACTGAATCTGAGTTCCAGGTGGAAGTTACAGATAGAAACAGTTATTTGCCTTGAAAAATTATCTCAGAAATGATGGAGTTTCCTCTAATCCCTGAATCCAAATCTGAGTTTAATATCTGTGGAAACAGAACTCTGTGCATATCTCATCATATCATCTTACAAAGAATCTATGTAGCTTGGTAGCATTGATGAGGCATAAAAATAAAATAAAACTTTATTACTCCTACACAAGATGGAACGTCACCATTAATACTGTTTGCACCTGAGACACTCCTATCCCATCTCACCCTACTGCTTCTCCCAGCCCCTAGGGATAATAGGGGCTGCCCTGTTTTGTCATTAAGAGCTGTTTTTAAAATAAAACTCAGAATAACTTTGGGCTTCCCTGTGGTTCAGAGGTTAAAGCCTTTGCCTGCAAGGCGGGAGACCTGGGTTCAATCCCTGGGTCAGGAAGATCCCCTGGAGAAGGAAATGGCAACCCACTCCAGTATTCTTGCCTGGAAAATCCCATGGATGGAGGAGCCTGGTAGGTTACAGTCCACGGGGTCGCAAAGAGTCGGACACGACTGAGCGACTTCACTCACTCACACATGCTTATGTCTGGCTCTAACATACTTTTAAATTCATTTCAGCCTATAGAAAATGGAATTGCATGTTTTTTTCTCCCTTTTACACTGAATGTGATATTGCCAAGATTTACCTGAGTTGTATTGATAGATAGCTATAGTGCTTTCATTTTAACCATTGTTTCCATAGCATTTTTCACACATGACAGAGAAGAAACACATTACAACTATGTTTGAGATGATTGCCTTAGAAAGATAGAAATTCTTCTTAGGGAGAAAAAAATAAAAAAAATTATTTTTCTTTAGGATGACACTCTGATTGACTTTATTTGATTGTGAAAGGAGAGGCCTCTGTATTAAGATCAATAAAGGGGAGCCTGAGACAAAGGAGCTATATTGCCTTGCTTATGCAGGGGCAGCGAGGGTGGAGTGTGTGTGGTCAGGACTGTGGGTTAAGGCTGGAGAGGGATAACATCATGGGAGAGAGGAGGTTCCCAGCACTAATCCTCAGGCTGAGATTCTGTGGAGAAAGATATCAAAGAGAAAATGCCTATGAAACACCATAACTCACTGTTTCCCCTTCTAGCTTTCTTCAGTTCCCCCTCCATTTATACCTAATATTTATGTCTGTTAGTAGCCAGAGCCTGTGTTTGTAGGCCTTGCAAATGAAATAGGAAAGAAGAGGCAGTCATGCTCGTTAGGACAGAGTTGTGTGGGGACAAGACAGGGGCTTCTGGAGGGAACGTGAAGTCACTAACACTGGATGGGAATTTGGAGCAGGTGCTCACCAGGTATATGAAAGAGGCCTGGGACTGCTCAAAACTGGGGAGTACAGGGGGTTACTAAACATCCCACAGTATGTATGATGAGGGCCAAATCCATATTGTCTGGAGATTAAAGAAATGTGTGAGACCCCAACATGCTAGGGGAATTACAGACTGACAGTTACACAGTGAACTGAAAATACTGAATTTTCTATCTTCCCCACTGGAACTCTAAGGACTGGTTTATGCTTGCTCTCTCCTTATGTTTCTGTGTTGATATATCATGAGTAAATGAATGAATGGATGAGAGGAATAAATAACCTCTGGAACAGAAGCAAAGATTCAAGAAAGATCAAAGCTGAAGATACAGATATAAAGGTCATCTACCTGGAATTTATAATGAGTTGCAGATAAAAGAGAAAAGGCCATACAGAAAGGAGGAAGGAGCCCTTTGATTGGGAATAAATGTATTATGTAAGAAGTGAGAGTCTGTATTCTGCAGCCCCCATACAGGATCCACCAGTCCTGCTGAACTGATCATCAGGCTGATCCTTGCTCTAACCTCCGACTCATGGAAACTATTTGCATCAAGTCATTCTTCACTGAACAGATATTTTGGCTGCCATGTCCATGGGATTTTCCAGGCAAGAATACTGGAGTGAGTTGCCATGCCCTCCCCCAAGGATCTTTCCCACCCAGGGATTAAAACCACATCTCCTGTGGCTCCTGCATGACAGGCGGATTCTTTACTGCCGAGCTAATGGGGAAACTTGAGCTTGCAGGGTACCAGTCCCAAACTGGGTCTGCGTTTCCTTGAAGAGTTTTCATTTTGTTTCTGTTCCTAAATCTCATTGTCTCTAAGTCCACTGTTCACTTTGATTCCTGAAAGAGGATTTATGACAAAATCTCCCCGGTCATCCTAGCTGGCCAGTGTCCAATTCCAAATGGAATATTCAAAATTGAAGATGCATTAGAGGAGTAATTACATATTACAGAGAATAAAATATCTGCTGTCTTGATCTCCGAAGAAACAAATATTCGTCTCCTGAGAGACAAAACAATCAGAATGTTCTCTAGAATATAATCAGCTTAAACCTTGCATTCAGACTTGGCACAGAGGAAAACTCCTCCTGTCTTGCTCCCTAAGTGTGATCTGTATTGCCCTGGTATTGCCTCATTTAGAACTACTCATTAGAACTACTGACCCCCAGATCGCATCTCACACCTACTGAATCAGGATCTTTATCTTTATAAAATTCCAGATACTGAGTATGCACATACATTTTTAAGAAGCATTATTATAGAGTACTAAAGAGCAGCCTCAGAGTCCACCTCAGGGACAGTGAAGGCCCGTGGAAGACCCTAGGCAGGGGTAGACCATCTAACCCTCTCCCACCTCCCCAACACCAGAGCAGGGTAGCTTTGGTTTGATTTTTTGTGTGGATGTTCCATTTTAAACTTTAAAAATGTAATCTCTCACTTGGAGAATATTTGAAAACTACTACTCAGTGTGGAAATCAGAACCATGATGAGTCTAAAAGCACCCTGGAGTATTTCTGAAACTGCAGCCTGGGTCTCCTGGTGGAGAGATCCATATGTAATGGGATGGCCCAAAAGTTCATTCAGATTTTTCCCCAAGATCCTATGGAAAAATCGAAATGAACTTTTTGGCCATCCCAATATATTTACACCTGTTTTGTCTGGTGGCTCAGAGGTTAAGGTGTCTGCCTGGAATGCAGGAGACCTGGGTTTGATCCCTGGGTCGGGAAGATCCTCTGGAGAAGAAATGGCAACCCACTCCAGTACTCTTGCCTGGAGAATCCCATGGAGGGAGGAGCCTGGTGGGCTACAGTCCATGGGGTGGCAAAGAGTCGGACACGACTGAGGGACTTCACCTCACCTCACCTGTCTGGAGTCTTAATTCTTAATATCTTACACTAACTTTAAAATACATGTACAGTTCAGTTCAGTCTCTTAGTCCTGTCCGACTCTTTGTTACCCCATGAATCGCAGCACGCCAGGCCTCCTTGTCTATCACCAACTCCCAGAGTTCACTCAAATTCACATCCATTGAGTCGGTGATGCCATCCAGCCATCTCATCCTTGGTCGTCCCCTTCTCCTACTTCCCCCAATCCCTCCCAGAATCAGAGTCTTTTTAAATGAGTCAACCCTTCCCATGAGGTGGCCAAAGTACTGGAGTTTCAGCTTCAGCATCATTCCCTCCAAAGAAATCCCAGGGCTGATCTCCTTTAAATTGGACTGGTTGGATCTCCTTGCAGTCCAAGAGACTCTCAAGAGTCTTCTCCAACACCACAGTTGAAAAGCATCAATTCTTTGGTTCTCATCCTTCTTCACAGTCCAATCTCACATCCATACATGACCACAGGAAAAACCATAGCCTTGACTAGACGGACATTTGTTGGCAAAGTAATGTTTCTGCTTTTGAATATGTTATAACTTTTCTTCCAAGGAGTAAGCGTCTTTTAATTTCATGGCTGCAGTCAATATCTGCAGTGATTTTGGAGCCCCCCAAAATAAAGTCTGACACTGTTTCCACTGTTTCCCCATCTATTTCCCATGAAGTGATGGGACCAGATGCCATGATCTTCATTTTCTGAATGTTGAGCTTTAAGCCAACTTTTTCACTCTCCTCTTTCTCTTTCACCAAGAGGCTTTTTAGCTCCTCTTCACTTTCTGCCGTAAGGGTGGTGTCATCTGCAGATCTGAGGTTATTGATATTTCTCCCGGCATCTTGATTCCAGCTTGTGCTTCTTCCAGCCCAGTGTTTCTCATGATGTACTCTGCATAGAAGTTAAATAAGCAGGG
>SJYV01043538.1:445530-484102 GCA_006410875.1 Neotragus pygmaeus | reverse complement strand
TCTTTCAGAATTTTCCACAGTTTATTGTGATCCACACAGTCCAAGGCTTTGGCATAGTCAATAAAGCAGAAATAGATGTTTTTCTGGAACTCTCTTGCTTTTTCCATGATGCAGTGGATGATGGCAATTTGAGTGACAGAGGTTTATAACTCTACAGGAGGTGGTGATCAAAACCATTCCCAAAGAGAAGAAATGCAAGAAGGCAAAAACGGCTGTCTGAGGAGACCTTAGTAATAGTGGAGAAAAGAGAAATGAAAGGCAAAGAAAAGAAAAGATATACCCATCTGAATGCAGAGTTCCAAAGAATACCAAGGAGAGATAAGAAAGACTTCCTGCATGAAAAATGCAAAGAAATAGAGGGAAACAATAGAATGGGAAAGACTAGAGATCTCTAAAAGGAAATTAGAGATCCAAAGGAACATTTCATGCAAAGAGGGACACAATTAAAGGACAGAAATGGTATGGACCTAACAAAAGCAGAAGATATTAAGAAGACGGTGGCAACAATACACAGAACTATACAAAAAGAAAGTCTTANATCTCTAAAAGGAAATTAGAGATCCAAAGGAACATTTCATGCAAAGAGGGACACAATTAAAGGACAGAAATGGTATGGACCTAACAAAAGCAGAAGATATTAAGAAGACGGTGGCAACAATACACAGAACTATACAAAAAGAAAGTCTTAATGACCTGGATAACCACTATGGTGTGATCACTCACCTAGAGCCAGACATTCTGGAGTGTGAAGTGGGCTTAGGAAGCACTATGACAAACAAAATCTTTGACTGTGTAGATCACAATAAACTGTGGAAAATTCTGAAAGAGATGGGAATAACAGACCACCTAACNTTGATATTTCTCCCAGCAATCTTGATTCCAGCTTGTGTTTCTTCCAGTCCAGCATTTCTCCTGATGTACTCTGCATATATGTTAAATAAGCAGGGTGACAACATACAGCTTTGATGCACTCCTTTTCCTATTTGGAACCAGTCTGTTGTTCCATGTCCAGTTCTAACTGTTGCTTCCTGACCTGCATACAAATTTCTCAAGAGGCAGGTTAGGTGGTCTGGTATTCCCATCTCTTTCAGAATTTTCCACAGTTTATTGTGATCCACACAGTCAAAGGCTTTGGCATAGTCAATAAAGCAGAAATAGATGTTTTTTCTGGAACTCTCTTCCTTTTTCCATGATCCAGCAGATGCTGGCAATTTGATCTCTGGTTCCTCTGCCTTTTCTAAAACCAGCTTGATATTACTCATAGCCTAAAGCTAATGATTGCCACAGTTATGCTCCCAGTACACAATAACCACTTATTTCTCACAAGTCTGTGGGCTTGCCCAGATTCAGCTGCTCTGGTTCCAAGTTGCAGGTTGAGTCACATTCTGTTTCACATATCTTGCTGTCCTTAAACAAGAGCTTATTCAAGGTGTGTAACTCCTAGGGCAAGACAAAGTTTCCTTCAAGTCTTGTGCCATGTCAGGAAACATGGCAAATCACATGGGTGGCCAGACCCAAATCAAGAGACAGAGCATTACAGTCTGCTTCCCATGCATGAGACCAGATAGTCACAGGGCCAAGGTTAGCATCCAGCAGCTGGAGAGGAGTATTGCTTCCAGGAAACAGGAAATGGGGTGATGAAGTGAATGTCTGCTCCATAGTAATTTCATCTGTGGCCCTGTCTGTGTGCAAAATAAAGAAACCACAACTATCGGCTAGATAATGGAACTTTGTGAAATTTGGTCCATCGGTGAGGGCTTCATTTCTTAAAGAAGACGAGGTTGCTGTTCAGTTGCTCAGTTGTGTCTGACTCTTTGTGACCTGATGGACTGCAGCAGGCCAGGCTTCCCTGTCCTTCACTATCTCCCAGAGTTTGCTCCTACTCATGTTAATTGAGTTGATGATGCCATCCAACCAGCTCATCCCAGGCCTCCCCCTTCTCCTTCTGCCCTCAGTCTTTCCTAGCATCAGGGTCTTCTCCAGTGAGCTGGCTCTTCCCATCAGGTGGCCAAAGTATTGGAGTTTCAGCTTCAGCATCAGTCCTTCCAGTGAATATTCNTCTTGCTATTCTTTGGAACTCTGCATTCAAATGCTTGTATCTTTCCTTTTCTCCTTTGCTTTTCACTTCTTTTCTTTTCACAGCTATTTGTAACAACAAGAGAAGGCTCTACACATGGACATCACCAGATGGTCAACACCGAAATCAGATTGATTGTATTGTTTGCAGCCAAAGATGGAAAAGCTCTATACAGTTAACAAAAACAAGACCAGGTGCTGACTGTGGCTCATNTCACAGCTATTTGTAACAACAAGAGAAGGCTCTACACATGGACATCACCAGATGGTCAACACCGAAATCAGATTGATTGTATTGTTTGCAGCCAAAGATGGAAAAGCTCTATACAGTTAACAAAAACAAGACCAGGTGCTGACTGTGGCTCATATCATGAACTCCTTATTGCCAAATTCAGACTTACATTGAAGAAAGTAGGGAAAACCACTAGACCATTCAGGTATGACCTAAATCAAATCCCTTATGATTTTACTAAGAAATAGATTTAAGGGACTAGATCTGATAGATAGAGTGCCTGATGAACTGGAGAGAGGTTCATGACACTGTACAGGAGACAGGGATCAAGACCATCCCCATGGAAAAGAAATGCAAAAAATACATGTAGACGCCATTAAAATGAATGAAGCAGATTCATTCACAAGTAGAAATTTTAAAATGAAGAAAAAGGGAGCTTATACCAGCTTGGTAATGATCAGCAAATGGAGGAAGAGAGAAGGAAAAATACTAACTCAAATCTAAATCATAGAAGCTGGAATAAGAAAAGTTTTCCACTTACAGAGAGTCATCGGCAGTAAATATTCAGAGACGAGAAGCAGGAAAAAATGTGTTCTGAGATGTTGCAATGTGACTTTCAGGCACTTCTCTTGCTCTGGGTTTATTTGTCTGTCCCAGGAAGTAGTTTGGTGGGTTATGTCATTTTATAGACATAATAACATTCTGAGCCAAACCAGCTGCCTCGAACTGTTGCTGTGATCTCAAATGCAACAGACGAGGACTGAAAAAGGAACATTAGATTTGGCAATTAGGCAGTTATTGGTGACTGTGGAGAGAGCAGTTCTAGTTGAGCAACAAGGATGAACACCAAACTGCTACAGGCTTAGAAAGAGAAGATAGCAGGATGGAAATTTTAGATACTCTTTCGCTCTAAAGAAAAGTTTTCTAAGAAAGGTGGGGGGAGGGGTGGTGGGAAGGGTAATTTGAAGAGATACCAGACTTAGGGATGAATTTTTTTTTTTTAAGGTGGTGAAAACCTAAGCAAAAATTTTAACTGAAGAAAACAAACTATATAGAAGGGTGCAAAATAAGGGAGCTGATGATGGAACTAGTTTTCATAGTAGCTTCGGTGACATAAGTGGAAAGAATGGGATCATTTCTGCTCTTTCCAATGGATGCCAACTATTTTATTATTAATTTTAACATATGGCAAAATTGAATTTTTTCAGTGAATATCTGTATACTCACAGCTATTTCTACCATTAAAATTTTAGCCTGTTGTTTACATGTATATCCATCTTTCTACACTTCAATTCTGCCATTTATTTATTTCTTTATTTTAGAGTTGATTTTCAGTTGGAGAATAATTGCTTTACAATATTGTGTTGGTTTCTGTTGATTAGAGTTTAATATTTGTTTATAATGCTTTTCAGGTAAAATTTATATGCAGTGAAATAAAACCTCCTGTCTATATTTGCTACATTTTGATAAATGCACATGTCTATATAACCCAAACCGCTGTCAAGATAAAAAACCTTTCCCATTCCTCCAGGGAGTTTCTTCATGTCTGTACATGCATGCTAAATTGCTTCAGTCACATCCAACTCTCTGTGACCTCATGGATTGTAGCCCGCCAGGCTCCTCTGTCCATGAGATTCTCCAGGCAAGAATACTAGAGTGGGTTGCCATGCCCTCCTCCAGGGGATCTTCCTGACCCAGAGATCAAACCTGCGTCTCTTGCATCTCCTGTATTGGCAGACAAGTTCTTTACCTCTAGCGTCACCTGGGAAACACTTCTTCATGTCTATTCCCAGTCAATTCTCATCTACCTCCCCTCCCCCACCACTCAGAGTCAACCACTATTGTGATGTTCTGATGTTTTTCCAAATAGATTACATTGGCTTTTTCTAGAACTTCATATAAATGGGATAGCACTGTATTGATTGATTTTTATAGGCCTTTTTGACTACTGCTTTTGAGGGTCATTTGTATTGCTGAATGGATCAGTAGTGTATTCCTCTTCACTGTTTAGTAGTATTCCATTATTGAGCCATCCTCCCAGTGATAGACACTAGTACAACTAAAGCTACTATCAACATTTTTGTAAAAGTTTTTTTGGAAATCTATATTTTCATGTATCTCAGATAAACATTTAAGAGCAGGACTGCTGGGTTTAGGGTGGTTGTAGGCTCAAAGAAACTGGTATACTTTTTCCCAAAGTAGCTGTATTAATACCATTTTACAGTCTCCACAATAATGTATATGAGCTCCACCTTCTCCAAATTCTCTCCTTACCTGACATTTTTAGTTTTGCTATTTTGCTGAGTGTACAGTGGTATCCCATTGTGCTGACAATTTGGGGCATGGGTGTTTATTTTTTGCTATTGGAAGGTAACCTCTCATAACACTCATAAAACAATATTATAGAACTTTTTAAATATAAATTTATTTATTTTAATTGGAGGTTAATTACTTTACAATATTATATTGGTTTTGCCATACATCAGCATGCATCTGCCACAGGTGTACACGTGTTCCCCATCCTGAACCCTCCTCCCACCTCCCTCCCCGTACCATCCCTCTGGGTCGTCTCTGGGTACCAGCCCCAAGCATCCAGTATCATGCATCAAACCTGGACTGGCGATTCATTTCATATATGATATTATACATGGTTTTTGTTACTCTATAAATTTGTCACCTCACCTAGCATAAACTCACAGACAGGGGCCATGTTGCATTAGGGTCTATTTTTGCATAGCATTCAGCCCAGTGACTGTGTTCAGTAGATGTGGTTCAATTTAATTGAATGAAATGTGTTCCTGCTGGCAATTCTATCAGTGAAGAAGCCAGCGTGGAAGCTTCTCTCTCCCCTTCTCTTCATTTTTTTAGGGAATCAGTTGGCCATTGGCAGTGTGAGTACAAAGAACGATGACAGTCACAGTGGGGGAAAACAGCATGCACGTTCCCACAGAAGACAGATATGGGCTGTCAGTCTACTCTGCCTGATGTTTAGACATACATTGCAGAGCAGAAACTTGCCTAGAGATGGAAGTTTCAAGTTGTCTTTATCAATTTTATTTCAGCCATCTGGACTTTTGCTAATAGATACCAGAGACAACTATAATGTGGGCAATAATCAGAAACTAAAACACAACTTCCAGGGAATAACAAAGGGTATTTTATTTCCTTAAAAACAGCATGAAGCTGTATGCTAAAGGCTGTTTTATTTGAACACAGTAATTCATAGGAAACATAATGAAATTCTTGAAGCAAATTATTGCTCCAGTAACATATTGAGCACACACACAACACAACAACAACATAGCTTTGACTCAGAAGCATCCTAAAATAGTCATGTACTACTTCTGAATTCATTCATACAGGACTGAAGTATTTTTTTTGTCAGTTCACTTCCAAGAGCACTTGGATGAATAGCAAACTTCCTAAAAAGGTATAAAGATGATAAACACAGAGTGATTTGTGGTTTTATATAAACCAAGAAATTATTTTGCTCTAATAATAAAATGTGTGGTATGTCAGAAGCATTTTCAAGGGAAAATATTATTATTGGCATCATAACCTAAAAATTGTAGTCTATTTTATGCTAGATTGGTATTTTTCAAGCACTTCCCGAATATTAATATATAGCATATATCCAGGTGGCTTCAGTGGTTTAAAAAAAAAAAAAAGCCTGCCTGCCAATGAAGCAGATGTAAGAGATGCAGGTTCGATCTCTGGATTGGGAAAATGCCCTGGAGAAGAGCATGGCAACCCACTCCAGTATTCTTGCCTGGAGAATCCCGTGGACAGAGGAACCATGAGGTTGAAAAGAATCAGACACGACTGAAGCAACTTAGCACAGAGCATCAATACCTTACACATGCCCTTCAGAATACAATGTCTAAGAAAGAAGCAACTTTGCCTAGCAGAGTGTTTTTGATGCTTCTTCTCCATTCTTCTATTAGATCTATAAGATGGAGCTCTAATCAGGAAATAGGGAAAGTGGTAATGAGAAAAGTGTTGAATGCCCACTGTGCCAGGGTCTGTTGTTAGTCCATAAAAAAGTATTCTCTCTAGAGACTGTTGATGAGAAAGAGGCTGTGTTTGGTAGCCTTCCTAGCATCCAAGAGTAACCAGATATTGATTCACAGCAGAGGAGTGTAAACAAAAGTGTTGTGCTACCTCCATGCCAAGACTTAAAACAAAAAGATGAGGCTTCTCCATTGTCTTCTTTTCCCTATACCCCAGAAGGGGCTTCCAAGGTACAGACACAGATTTGGGAGAATCAAAGTTCCCAAACCACATGGAGTGGAAAGCAGCCTTTTTAATAGAAACGCTTGTCCTGGACTGTCACATGAGCAAGGACTTTAATTTAGTAAGCTCCCGAAGTTTTACCAATTAAAAAACCAGTTACCTTGGTGACACCAACGATTTGACCAAATGCGCACAGGTAGGAAAAGAAAGGGGGAAGACTAAGATTCTGAGCCAGATTTGCTGGTTCCAGAATCTAAGCACTACCAATCCATCCCATATATCCCTATAAGTTGTAACATAAACTTTTCCCAAGTGTAATGCTCTTCAGAAATAAATAAGTTCAAACTTGTTAATTTTATAAAAGAAAACCTGCAGTAAGTGATTCAACTAAGGTCACATAGGTCTTTATGCAACACATTTGGGAAAGTAGATCCAATATTCCTTTCATTATTCCATAATATAGAAGTGAGTAATATTTACTGAAAGAATGTTCAACACATAGATCACTTGATGCAAGGAACCGATCCTCTTTCTATTTAGAATGTATTCCTTACTTCATTACAAACATTTCCCCACTGTTTACTTATCTAGGACAGGGAGAGTTGTGTATATATACTTTCTCTGCTTGTTTATCTTGTGTGTCTTCTGCTTTCTGTATTTGGGTATCTTCTACTCGTTTGAATCAGTCACTTTTTGCCATTATGTTTTCATAATGTCATGCATAAAATATGGTAGACTAAAAACAAAGCTCTTCAACATAGAATCATAAATCGTAGGCACTAGGAAAAAGTTTATAGTTCTTATAAACTTATTTTAAAGATAAGAAAACTGAAGCTTAGGAATTTGAAATAATTTTTCCAAATGTATAAACCTAATTATTAACAAGGCTGAAGTAACTATATTATGAATAATATCTGCCCTTTTTCCACTTTACATTCTCAAATGAAAAATAAAACACTAATTTTAGAACTAACATGAATACACTAAAGTCAAAATCAAGAAACTCTGGAATTTAAGAGAAATACTAAAGCAGTCCTTGTCAATTTAGATATTCTTCATGATAAGGAGAAGAAGCCATGGTTATCAAAGAAAGTACGAGAAAAAGTTATGTAAAATTGGTATTAATATTCACTAATAAGTGTTTGGAATAAAACTAGTTCCATTACTAACATTTCAAATAACAGCTATCTCTATTACATTCACGATTTTGTTGTGCTTTAAGTCTTTCCACAACTACTAAAAGAAGGTTTTGTT
Organism: Neotragus pygmaeus; assembly: GCA_006410875.1. Taxonomy (NCBI): domain Eukaryota; kingdom Metazoa; phylum Chordata; class Mammalia; order Artiodactyla; family Bovidae; genus Neotragus; species Neotragus pygmaeus. The sequence goes on along the minus strand of SJYV01043538.1, from coordinate 476,307 downwards.
CTAGCTACTAAGTATAAGCTGCATTTTTTTTTCCTTTTCCTCACACAATTCCCATGAAGTATCATCAAAACACACTGTTGTGGAAAGAACAAAACCTCCCACAAGATTCTTGCTCATTGTGCATTTACCAGAAAAGTGGTAGAATCTATTGCAACATTTGTTTCCAATTTCACTTTAAGGAACCAGGATGTGAAGTTATAAATCATGAGTCTCCATAGCCTTCCAGCAGGAGGAATCCTGGAATGCTCAATTAGCCCAAGGCTTCCACTGGTGGGATTCGCATCAGTCCCCAACAGTGGGTGTTTGATGGAAAAGTCTTACCAGAGACTTCTGAAAGTGCCACTGCTAAACTACCAAAGATATAATTAAAGCATATATTGGTCTTCCAGACTGAAAATGAGCAGTTATTTCACCCTACTATTCAAAGTCTGACAAACACAAACAGACAGCTGTAAGAGTTCTATGATTGGGCATGGAGAATTGGGATAGAATAGCTGAGAAAGACTTCAAGACAAAAAGGGAAGTGAGCTATAAAATTGACTGTCACAATTAGGCATATCTTCCTTTTCAGCTCACTGTGTGTGGTGGATCTAAGGTCGCATGTTGAAAGGCACTGTTTGGGGTGTGTTTTGTTTGATAAAACAGAGAAACTAGGTACAAAAAGGCATAATAGCAGATATAATTAAGACTGAGCTTCCCAGGTGGCACAGTAGTAACGGGTTCCCCTGCCAATGCTGGAGACTCAATAGACATGGCTTCAATCCCTGGGTCAGGAAGATCCCGTGGAGGAGGAAGTGGCAACCCACTCCAGTATTCTTGCCTGGAGACATGGACACAGGTGTCTGATGAGTTACAGTTCATAGTGTTGTGAAGAGTTTGACACAACTGAGCACACAGCACACACACATAAAGAATCCAGGTAAACTGGGAAGGAGAATCCTTAAAGAAACTGAGCTCTAACTTTATAAGGCCACGATCTGACAGTTTAGTGGCGGACAACATATCCAAAATACCAGGGTCAAATATGTTTGTGATATATGCTGCAAAAGGTGAGGATCCACTATCTAATTTTACTTCTCTTAATTCTGTATTTATGAAGCTATTTCTCAGTCATATCCAAAGCTGGAAAACTCCAACTTGGACCTCAGAGACCCTTACTTACCCCTCTTCCCTAAAGGGCAAAAATCTGGAGTAGAAACAGGACATTTGCAGAATGTTATGTAGTTACTGATTAGGAAGAGTCAATCAGGAAAGCTTGTCTTATCATATGCTTATTTTTTAGGTACCTGGATTCAGGTACCTTCCTCGGTTAAGCGCTTCTGCTGCTCTATATCTCTACCCTGCAACACTCTTAATGTCTCCTTGACACAGTTATCTATCTTAAGGAGTTATGGAGTCTGAGGGTCCAAATCTCTACTTTAATAACAGACATCCCTCCTCTAATATTCAAGTTATAAATTACTTCTGTCTAACTAACATATAGTGTGTGCTACGTTGCTTCAGTCGTGTCTGACTCTTTGCAACCCTGTGGACTGTAGCTTGCCAGGCTCCTCTGTCATGGGATTCTCCAGGCAAGAATACTGGAGTGGGTTGCCATTTCTTTCTCCAGAGGATCTTCCGAACCCAGGAGTTGAACAGGGTCTCCTATGGTTCCTATATAGGCAAACTGGTTCTTTACCACTAGCGCCACCTGAGAAGACCAATTTACAAATAGAAGCTGTTTTTTGTTTGTTTGTTTTTAAGAAAGGGAGGAGATTTGAAGTTGTATGCAGGATCTGGGCTTTGAGACTATTAGGGCATTTAGCAATTTGAGTACACTGCCAGTGACTATAAAAGGAGCAGATGCAAGGGTTTCCAAAACTTTAGAAACGATGTCTTGCCTATAAACTCAGCAATGAAAAGTGGCCTACCCAGATGTTTGGCTCCCAGTAGTAATTTCAACACTGTTAAGTCATTGTTGGCTAACAACATAGCCACAGAGCAGGGCTGGCTAATCACCTCCCTATGACAGTGAGTGAGTGTGGCCAAGGAAAAACACCTGCAAGTTATCAGTAAGCTCTTGCCTCCAGTAATCAGACATCTAGTTTCTTTTAATAAAGACTAAAAACAAAACAAAAAAAAATCACAAGAAAAACTCTGGCCTCCCCAGCAGTGCTACACACAACACTCATTGGGGGAAAAAATGAAAACAAAATAATAGAAAAATATATCCAACATATCAATGTGGTCATGAAATAATGTAATGGGAGTTGGATACTTTACAAGTATAATTGTCCTTATGGGATGTGATTCTATGAATGCGAGAATAGAAAGTGGCTGCCATTATCTCGTTAACTGCTTCAGTTAATACAACAGGATGCTTACTTTCATCTGAGCATCACGGATTGTTTTGATGCAATATGATGCTGGAACACAGATGTCAGACAAATTATGCCTTTTAGCTCTGGCCCAGGCCTTTCTAAGTTCCATGGAAATGTGGGCTGATTTTTCATTCCAAATTGGCTAGAGTAAAGCAGGGAGGATTCTGAAGGAGGCATCTTTGCAAGAAGAGTGTCTCTCACGATTTAATTTCCATAGCAATTTAAGGAAATGATGTGGGGGCGGGGACCAGGCAGCAAGTTGGTAGAATAATTGCTCAGATTTGACAGGGTGTGAGAGAGCTGAAAGCACACAGTTTTGTGTGCATAATATTAACCTCCACGCATTTCCAAAATGGCCTCTTTATTCTCAAATATATTGTCAACATCTATGGATAGTTATTCCTAAGCTGAGTGGCATCATGACAGGTCAGAAAATGCCACAGGGCATAACAATATATATTTTTCATACCTAATCTAAAATTCCTTAAAACATCAAGTAAGGTGGCTTTAAAATATGTACTGACAGCTCTCAAAGATTATACACTTGCAGTTACTTCTGCCTTCTATTTTATTAGAAATTCAAGGTGGCAATAGTCAAAATAAAATCTAACTATGGCTATACATTAAGATGAATTTTTTTACACCGAAACATGGAATTTAGACATTTGGAAATGGTAAGAATTTGGTTGTTAGACAGAATTTAGCCTTTATAAGATAGTCTGTGTCTATCAATATGACTATATGTGTTACATAGAAAATATAAAGTCAAAAAATATTTAAAATATTAACCATAAAGCTGAGTGAAAAAGTGACTAGAGCACTGTCTTTGAAATCAGATGCGTAGGGATATTGATCCCAGTTCTGCTAGTCATCAGTAATAAGAATTGGGTGAATCATTTACCCTCCTTGCATTCCAGGAGGGTAAATAGCAGTAATAATACTATCTTATAAGATCACCATGAAACTCAGTATCAACATAAGTGAGATTTTATTCACAAGACTAGATTATTGAATGCACTTGATAAATGTTTATTATGTATCATCACCTCTAAAGAATCATATATGCTTTTTCATTCTGCCTACCTTGCTGTGTGGTGCTTAGTCACTCAATCGTGTCTGACTCTTTGTGACCCCATGGACTGTAGCCTGCCAGTCTTCTTTGTCCATGGGGATTCTCCAGGAAAGAATTCTGGAGTGGGTTCCTATGCCCTCCTCCAGGGGATCTTCCCAACCCAGGGATCGAGCTCAGGTCTTCTACATTGCAAGAGGATTTTTTTTTACCATCTAAGCCACCAGGAAAGCTCAAGAATACTGAAGTGGGTAGCCTATCTCTTCACCAGGGAATCTTCCTAACCCAGGAATCAAACCAAGGTCTCCTGCACTGCAGGTGGATTCTTTGCCAGCTGAGCTACCAAGGAACCCTCTGCCTACCTTGTACAGCTTGAAAACTACATTACAATTTAAGTGGGTCAGTTTGTGACATACTTTTTCTATCTTTAAAAAATTGTCAACTTTAGGTGAAGCAAGATAGACTATAATTTTTAGCTTGATAATGGGCTCTTCTGGTGGCTCAGATGGTAAAGAATCTGCCTGAAATGCAGGTAGACCCAGGATTGATCCCTGGGTTGGGAAGACTCTCTGGAGAAGGGAATGTCTATACACTCCAGCATTTTTGCCTGGAGAATTGCATGGACAAAGGAGCCTGGCAGACAAAAGTCCATGGGGTTTCAAAGAGTCAGGCACAACTGACTGACTAACACTTTCACTTCCAACTTGATAATATAACATTTGCTGACTCACTAGTTCGTGTGTTAGAAAAACAAATTGAGGGGGCAGTCCTAAAATGGCAAAGGAATAGGATGGGGCGATCACTTTCTCTCCCACAAATTCATCAAAAGATCAGTTGAACACTGAGCAAATTCCACAAAACAACCTCTGAACACTGGTGGAGGATACCAGTGCCCAGAAAGGTAGCCCATTCTCTTCAAAAGGAGGTAGGACAAAATATAAAAGATAAAAAGAGAGACAAAAAAGAGTTAGGGATGGAGACCCATCCTGGGGAGGGAGTTGTGAAGGAGGAGAAGTTTCCAAACACAAGGAAACCCTCTTAACAGCAGGTCTATGGGGAGTTCTAGAATCTCAGAGGGCAACATAACCGAGAGGGAAAAAAAAAAAAAAAACCCACAGATTACATGCCTAACTATCCCAGCAGAGCTGGAGTCTGCTGGCAGAGAGTGGGGGCTGAACAGGGAAGCGTGGGCTGCATGCTTAGGGTAAGGACTGGGCCTAAATGCCCTGAGGACAATCTGAGGAGCTAACATGAGATAGCACCCAAACTGTGGGATAGCCAGAGAGAGGAAAAAGAGAGAGAGACAGAACTTTCCTGCACAAAGCTCTAACCTAAGGCACTGCCAGTCTTGCTCACAAAACAAAGGACTGAGCAAATACCAGAGGAGAGCTAGCCAGCTGCAGACTGGCCCCTCCCCTGCCGGAGGCAGAGAGGCAGGCGGGCGGCAGCCAGAGACGGAAGGTGAGGGGCAATCTTGGTCTCAGAGATGGCATCCGCCACCAAACTGCAAGCAGGCTCCCAGTTGCTAACCAAGTCTTCCTGGGATCCTGGATGGTTGACAAGAGGGTTGCAGTCATAGATCAGCTCCCCAGAGGAGACATATGGCACACCTGAGATGGCGTTTTCACTGCGCACCCAGGAAACCAAAGTGGCCAGGATCATGGAGGTGATAAGACACACCGCACACCTGGGAGAGTGCTCTCTCCAAGCACCTGGTCACCTGAGCTGCTCGGACCTCAGAAGGGCACAAAACGCAGACCCATTTGAGTCTGTGCCTTTGTGGAGTACCCGAGAATCTGAACCTGAGCAACTTAGACCTGGGAAGTGCACACAACCCAGGGCCTGCTTTAGACATTTCCCCTGAAGAGCAACCTGGAGCCTGAACAGTATAGACTGGGAAAGCACACACACTGTGAGCAGGGGCAAACCCAGTGTGGCCCAGACACTGTGCGCACTCCCCCCACACGCCAGTGATATCCGTTTGCAGCACTCATCACTACCACCTCCACCCACACACACACACACACCCACAGCACAACTGAACAAGCAAACCTAAATAAGTAACCACCTTCACCCTTTGTGTCAGGGCAGAAATTAGACACTGAAGAGACTTGCAATGGAGAAAAGACAATCTCTTTAACAAGTGGTGCTGGGAAAACTGGTCAACCACTTGTAAAAGAATGAAACTAGAATACTTTCTAACACCATACACAAAAATAAATTCAAAATGGATTAAAGACCTAAATGTAAGACCAGATACTATAAAACTCCTGGAGGAAATCATAGGCAAAACACTCTCTGACATAAATCACAGCAGGATTCTCTATGACCCAGAGTAATGGAAATAAAAGCAAAAATAAACAAACAGGACCTAATTAAACTTTAAAGCTTTTGCACAATGAATGAAACTATAAGCAAGGTGAAAAAACAGCCTTCAGAATGGGAGAGAATAATAGCAAACAAAGCAACAGACAAAAAATTAATGGTGGATTCATGTCAGTGTATGGCAAGGCCAATAGAGCATTGTAAAGTAAAATAAAGTAAAAAAAATAATAATAATAAATAAATAAATAAAACCAGCTTGAACATCTGGGAAAAAAAAAAAATACAAGCAGTTCCTGCAGCTCAATTCCAGAAAAATAAACAGCACCGTCAAAAAATGGGCCAAAGAACTAAACAGACATTTCTCCAAAGAAGACACAGATGGCTAACAAACACATGAAAAGATGCTCAACATCACTCATTATCAGTGAAATGCAAATCAAAACCACAATGAGGTACAATCTCACACCAGTAAGAATGGCTGCTATCAAAAAGTCTACAAACAATAAATGCTGGAGAGGGTGCAGAGAAAAGGGAACCCTCTTACACCGTTGGTGGGAATGCAAACTAGTACAGCCACTATGGAGAACAGTGTGGAGATTCCTTAAAAAATGAGAAATAGAACTGCCATACGACACAGAAATCCCACTGTTGGGCATACACACCAAGGAAACCAGAATTGAAAGAGACACGTGTATCCCAATGTTCATTGCAGCACTGTTTACAATAGCCAGGATATGGAATCAATCTAGATGTCCATCGACACGAATGGATACTAAAACAGTGGTATATATACACAATGGAATATTACTCAGCTATTAAAAAGAATGCATTTGAATCAGTTCTGATGAGTTGGATGAAACTGGAGCCTATTATAAAGAGTGAAGTAAGTCAGAAAGAAACCAATACAGTATATTAACGCATATATATGGAATTTAGGTGCTTCCCTGGTGGCTCAGAGGTTAAAGCATCTGCCTGCAATGCAGGAGATCTGGGTTCGATCCCTGGGTCGGGAAGATCCCCTGGAAAAGGAAACGGCAACCCACGCCAGTGTTCTTGCCTGGAGAATCCCATGGATGGAGGAGCTTGGTGGGCTACAGTCCATGGTGTCGCAAAGAGTCAGACACGACTGAGCAGATGGTAACGATGACCCTATCTGTGAGACAGCAAAAGAGACACAGATGCAAAGAACAGACTTTTGGACTCTGTGAGAGAAGGTGAGGGTGGGATGATTTGAGAGAATAGCACTGAAACATGTATATTATCATATGTGAAATAGATCACCAGTCCAGGTTCGATGCATGAGACAGGGTGCTCTGGGCCAGTGCATTGGGATGACCCTCAGGGATGGGATGGGGAGGGAGGTGGGAGCTGGGTTCAGAATAGGAAATACATGTTCACCCATGGCTGATTCATGTCAATGTATGGCAAAGACCACTACAATATTGTAAAGTAATTTGCTTCCGATTAAAATTAATTAATTAATTTAAAAAATAAAATAAAATCCAGATGGCTCAGTAATATAAATGTAAAAATAAAATTATGAAAGTAAAAAAAAAAACCACACACACACACAAACTGAATTCTTCTGAGACAAACAGCTTGAAACCTAAATTCAAAATTAGGCAAGATATTTCACCCATGATTAAATGGATATTGATTGAATGAATCAAAAGACCTTTAAAAAAACAGATTCAAGGAACTAGCCTTCAAAGAAACTAATATTTTAGGTGAATGGTTTAATTTTGGAAGCAAAAAAGCTCAATTTAAATCACTTCACTCCTCTGGTTTAAATGGCTATAGGGCTCTCCATTACATATGGAAAAATTTATTCAAATTCTTATCTGGACGTTCAAGTCTGCCTGTAGCTCTGCCTCATTGGGTTTCCTGCCTCTGTTCCCCACACATCTTTCATATAAAGCAATGTCACTCTAAATGAGCTTCTCATTTTACAAACATCTTAATTTAAGATCTCTGTGGATGTGATAATTATGTTTAACTTTTTCCAGAATCACCTTTCCTATTATCATGTCATGTCCACATGTTTAAACCATATACTTTTCTACAATACCAGTAGCAATACCACCTTTCCCACGAGTCCATCTTAAATTCACATCCCTTCTCTGAACTTTTATAGAAACCTGTGTGACTGATCTTGATGTGAAGGGGTATTGCTACTTTCATTACCATCTAGGACTCCTTGTTCAATAAATGTTTCATTACTGATGAATGAATGAATGAACAAGTCGATGAATAAAAATTGGTGTATAAATACCAAAAAACTTGTTCGAGCCAAAAGAAAACAATATATATACATACATATATATGTATATATATGTATATATGTATATATGTATATATATGCACATATATATGTATATATATATGTATATATATGTATATGTATATATATGTATATGTATATGTATATGTATATATATGTATATATATATACGTATATATATGTATATGTATATATATGTATGCATGTATATATAACTCCAACAATATTTACCTTGTTTCATTCCCCAGTGTGTATCTTTTGCTCTCTTTGAATGATGGAAATTATTGTTCAAACTAGTTTGGTTGTGATTTTCCCTTTTCATTATTTAGCAGCTGTGAGAGAATAAAGGAAAAAAGCATTCTACTGCATTATCCACATGTTCTTCCTGAATGTTAAGTAACTACAGACTAATTTTTCTATCATTCAGATAACTTAATTTTTAGAATTTTGCAATAATGAACATTGATCTTTCAATTTAAGAGAGTGTTTTGCATATTACACCACTTAAAAAGCCTTGTTAATGACTTCTCATTGGTATAAATTACAAAATATTTCCCAACAACAAAAGGAATTGTTTCAATATACTTAGGAAGGTGACAAGTGCCTAACTATAGGTGCCTCAATATCAAATACCAAAACAAATTCACTTTTAAAAATAACAAAGCAAATAGCTAAGTTCTGATAACTAGATGATATCTGACAAAGATCAGAAAATTAGTAGATGGATCTGTTAAAATTTTTATCTCCAAGATGTCACTTATTTTAATGAACTTATGAGGACTATTATCAACTAACATGTTAAATGTAGCAACAAAGTAATGATCCTTGGGGACCAAAGATTAAATATAAGCAAAATTTTACCTGTTTACTCAACAATGTGGATGTGAAAACAGTTCTTAATGAGGGTACTTTGAGTACTAAACAATTCTTAAAATTAGCCTTTCTAAAAAAATTTGGTTGTTGTCAGTTTAAAAATATGTCACTGTCCCCATGCTTAGTATACACCAGGCGGTATTCTAACCATCTTACACTTGTTAATGCATTTAACGCTTACAACCACCTATGAAATATAAGTATTATTATTCCCACTTTAAGATTTGGAAATTGACAGATAAAGAGGCTTCCCCAGTGACTCAGCAGTAAGAATCCGCCTGCAATGCAGGAGCTGCAGAAGACACAGTTTTGATCCCTGGGTTGGGAAGATCCTCTGGAGAAGGGCATGGCAACTCACCCCAGTATTCTTGCCTGGAGAATCCCGTGGACAGAGGAGTCTGGCGGGCTACAGTCTATAAAGTCACAAAGGGTCGAACACGACTGAAGCAACTTAGCACAGCACGTAAAGAAGATCATTTCCTACATGAAATCACACGGTTGAGAAACTGTGGAGCTATTAATAATAGACACTAACTGATATCCATTTTTAAAAAGACATACATATTCATTGCTAGTCTAGCCTCCTGTGTTGTACTACTAGTCTCTTAAGTAAGATTTTCTTCCTGCACATAGGCCTATTACCCTCAGCTCTATGTCTCAATACTCCTTCCAAAACCTCCTCAAAAATTCTCTATGTTTACTGATAAATTTCCACAGGGACCCCTCTCAAGATATTTGCAATACTAAGAAAAAGAAAAAAGTTCTTGGATATAATCAGTTTAATTTTAATACAAACAGATGAGGTAAGGAATAGCATTCATTGTTATCCATGGGGCAGGGACATTTCCAGGGCTTCTGAAATCATTTGAACAACTTACAGTCTTTGACCTAGGGATTCATTTGACTCAGTCATCACTGTGTCACACTCCACAAGAGGGAAATGATATTGTAATTAAAGACAATATCTTTTATGAAAAGATCATTATGGAAATGAGCAGTTGCATTGTCCAAGTTTTTGCCTCTGACAAGGGCATTGCCTCTGTCCAGCCCACAAGTGGATGTATGAGGACAGAGCACAGAAATGTAAGCAAAGATGACTCCTGTCCCACAGTACACACTTAAAGTTAAGAGATCCCACTGGTGTAGTCACTCAGTGCAGACCCCACACCTGGCATTTACCTCAAAACAGCCCTTTAATTAATTTACCTAAGAATCCACACCTACTTTTAAGAGACATTTGAACATTAAGTCTATCTGGCTTTAATACCTGCAGGAACCAAGGCTCCTTGATGTCTTTCTCCAAACAAAGTCCCCTACCTTTGATACATATCAAGATACAATCACTCTGGTGTGTTAAAATATCATAATTAGTGCAACCCTGACATATTTAGTAAGTTACATAATATTATGAAGCTGTAGTTAAGATTGAAAAAAATAATGAAATATTTTCTTTGCTAGCACTAAATCTTTCATTTTGCTGCATTTTACTTTTGTTGTGCTTTCAAAGTCCTCTTGAAATTTGGGGCACTGGTTTGAAACTGATTTGATTATAGGATACACAGTTAATTGATTTTTGCATTTGAATTAATTGCATAAATGTTCAAAGAAGTTTTAAAAGAATTGTGCTCAGTTAAAATTGATGCCAGGGGAGACATCACAGTTCATAATATGGACAGTATTATTGTATTTCTAAAGAGATTCTCCTCCCTTCAAAACCTTTGGATATACAAACATGTGACAAATTCTGCTTCTCATGGTGGCTTTTAGCCAGGTAAATCTTCATCATATGTTCTGAAGCAAATGTCTCTGTAGATCCATTGACTGTAACCATCAAGAGTTTGCTAAAAACTGGAATGAAATAGCTATCGAATAATAGATGTTTGTTTTATCTTTCTTCAAGCAGACACCACTGTAGCTTACACTCTCTTTGAAATAACTACAGCAGCATGCTCTAATCATAGTGCAAACCCAGTACACTCACAGAGTGCTCCAGAAGAAACTTGCAGACAAGTAAATTCACCCGACTCAAATCTCAAGACAACACATATGACTAAATATGAAAGGCATTGTAATATCCATCTTGCAGATGAAGAAACTGAGCTTTGTAAATGCTAACAACTTGTTCCTGACCATAAAACTAGTAAGTGAAATGAATCTACATTTTGTATAATAGGTTGTGGACACTGGTGTATAACAATCACAGTTTTAACTATTCACAGGTCCTCAAGAAAAGATGCAATTTGTACAAATTCATAAATTTTTTGGTTGAAACCTTGAAAACACTTTGGGTATTTAAGACCTACTCAGGTGTAAATTGGTTACCAGTGAGTGGACCTAGTTACTGCCCAGAAGCTGCATCTCAACTTAGTATTTTACTTTTTGTTATTTATTGCTAATCTCATGAAAAGTAAAAGTGTTAGTCACTCATATGTGTCCAACTCTTTGTGACCCCATGGACTGTAGCCTGCCAGGTTCATCTGTCCATGGGGATTCTCCAGGCAAGAATACTGAAGTGGCTTGCCATTCCCTTCTCCAGGACATCTTCCCAACCCAGGGATTTAACCCAGGTCTCCTGCATTGCGAGTAGATTCTTTATCATCTAAACCGCCAGGGAAGTCCACTGGTATCACAAGGATCTGAATAAATCAAACACATACTCTAGGTTATTCATTCTCCAAAAATAGAGCTACTATGTGACTCTGTGCCAAGGCTCTATGAGATGTGGGCGATGCAGTGGTGAGCAATGCTGACTCAGTCCCTGGATTGATGAAACTTTCAGCTCAGGACCAGCCATTAGGTAATAAATTAGTAACAAAGCATAATGAGAATTATAAGAGATGATTTTCAGGGAGCAGCGAGATCCAACCTAGGTACTGACCAGGATATTTCTCCCTGTGAAAACCGAGACATGAAGATTAAATAGAAGTTGAGCAGTTTAAAGAGAGGAGGCCAGAATAATATCTCTTTAATTTTGGTTTTACTGTTTATTGGTGGGAAAACATAGTATAATAATAGTGTTTATAAATTTAGAAATATGTGACGGTCTCAGGAAGTATCGGGCTTCCCCGGCGAACCAATGGTAAGGAATCCACCTGCTAACGCAGTAGCTGCAAAGTGAGTTCTACACCTGGATTGGGAAGATCTGCTAGAGAAGGAAATGGCAACCCACTCCAGTATTCTTGCCTGGTAAATCCCACGGACAGAGGAGCCTAGCGGGCTAATGTCCATGAGGTCACAAAAGAATAGAACATGACTTAGCGACTAAATAGCAGTAGTAGGATGTACCATGGTGAATGAATGTCTAGACTCTAGCCTGAAATTCCTTCTATCTATTAATACTTGAAGATCCCCTGGAGAAGGAAATGGCAATCCACTCCAGTATCCTTGCCTGGAAAATCTCATGGACAGAGGAGCCTGGTGGACTGCAGTCCATGGGGTTGCAAAGAGTTGGGCACGACTGAGCAACTGACACTAAATGGTTAGAACATAATGCACTTACAAAATCAGAAATTGCATTTTTAAATGATGATGTTTTCTTGTTATACAATCTGTGATTATAACTCTGTCATAAGAAAGATTGCTAAGAAAATGTGGATGGAAGGGAAAATTTTCATTGCCAATGCTGGGGAGAAAATGTGGTACATTTTCTAAATTTGAAAGTACAGAAAATTTGAGGTACAGATGCTAGTGACATCATATACTTTTCTGTTTACCTTAAAAACATCAGCTTATTATACAGTTTATATACACACCATAAAACACAGTCAGAGTCTTATATGTCTTTTGGTAGTGTTTAGAACAAAGAATTCATGTTAATGTGTATTGCTTCTTATAAACATTCTAATTTTTTCAAAGTGTCACTAAGCATTTTTGCAAGTTTTCACTATATGTGTCTGAATATTCAGTAGTTATAGTACTATATTTTACATAACATCTGTTGAAAATATCATTATGTAGCATAGTGAAATTCTAATTGATAACATATTTTAAAAAGTCAAATCTAAATTTAAAATTTCTTTTCTGAATAATGGACAATACCAGCTCAAATCAAGGATTACAGTCAGGGAACAAATCACAAAATGATATGGACAAAAGACATTATATTTTTAACATATACCTCAAGTTATTATTATTGTTCAAAATATTTGACTTTAAAATCCAAGAGTAATTCTTTAGAATGTTACCAAGTTTGTAAAGATCACAGAATATTGAAATTGGATGTAACATTTTATAGTCAACTCCCTCATTTTATAAATGAGAAAACAGAGATTCAAAAGTGAGTTATGTAACTAAGTTCACAGGACTGATTAGCATTAATGTCAAGAGGAAACTATGACTGGCACCCATTCATAAATGGCACCCAAAAGAATGGCACCCATTCATAAATCTGTTTCCATATTTTGATTCAATGTCAAGTAGTTGGGGGTTACCAGGCTACCAGCTTTATATTTCACACAAAGATAAAAATATTTCCAAGCAGACTTTAAGTTGATTCTTCCACCATTTTGAATGCACGTCTGTGGCCTGGTGGGTTGCAGTCCATGGGGTCACAAAAGAGTTGAACATGTCTTAGCAACAACAATAACCACAGTAGTGTTTGCATAGTTCACGTATAACAGTGGAAAAGATAACTCACAACAAAGGAAAACTCAAAGCATGTTGATTATTGTTTTTGACCTTTGTTGATACTAGGGTGGTTACAAAAATATTTGAGTCATTGTAAAGGTGTCTTTTGTCCCCTTATTGAAGAATAAAAATGGACAAAATGATGAAAAGTCAGAGATATCAATGTTCTTGCTACTCTATATCTATCTTTCCTCCTCCATGTGGTAATGAACAGTTTGCAAGGAAATTGAAATTATTGTATTGCCGTGTGTAGAAAAATAATTATAATCTTCTAAACTGAGTAGTTAAATCATTTTTTGATGGCTATCATGAAGTCAGAGGATCATAAGATTTTTGTTGTTGTTGCTTTGGGTCATAGCCATTTCAGCAGATTATGTCGCCCATTTTATTGTTACATGGAATAAGTGGAAGTAGCTCTAAAACCCCTTCAAAAGAAAAGGAAGACACTGAATCATTCCAAACTATTGGCAAGTAAATAGTGATTACTGTTAGACAAACTAATCCTGAAAGTTAACATGCAAAATCAACAACAACAAAAGAAACACTCAAGATAATGTAGCAGAATGCCTTGCATGTGGATGGGAAGTACTGATGGAAGCTTTCGCTGGCAACACTTTCTTGAAAGATCTTTCATCTAGGAGGGCAGAGCACTGCAACAGCAATGAGCTTGCAACTGTAGGTCAGTCATCAGGCTGACAGAAGATTGAATGCAGGTCTGGAACAGAGGCTTTTACTGCACATCTAGCAGGAACTGGGAAACAGGAAGGTATAGGACATGGTCTTACCTGAAGAGTTACAGGCAGAAGACCAATTACTAGAACCGCAGTACAACAGTAAGACTAAAGGGGGAGGCGAGCCTAGGTTTAAGAAAGGAGTGCTCCTGGCAATAGAACTGCCTAAGCCAAGCCCCAAGGTATACAAGCACATGCTCAGATAGGTGGGGTTTAACTTGTTCTATCCTCACAGCTTTATGTCTAAATCATAGTGCCAAAGAATGGCACCCATCCATTCATAAATCTGTATCCATCTTATATACAAGTAAGTCATGTGGATATGCACCTGTGTGTGCATTTGCACCTGGACTTCACAGGTGGCACAGTGGTAAAGAGTTCTCCTGCCAATGCAGGAGACACAGGAGATGTGGGTTTCATCCCTGGCTTGGAAAATCCCCTGGAGGATGGCATGGCAACCCACTCCATACTCTTGCCTGGAGAATCCCATTGACAGAGGAACCTGGAGGGCTACAGTCCATAGGGTTACAATGGGTCAGACACGACCAAACACACAGCACACACACACACACACATTTGCACCTAGGATTACATTTCACTTAATCTCAATTTCTTCATATTTTTCTTTAGAGTTTTATAGGTTCCCCTTTCTGTCTTATATTTGACCATCACCACCATTTATAAATACCAATAAGAAAATCAGTTCTAAAGCCATCATGTAATTAATTTTATGAATGGAATTTTCTTTATCCTCAGAAGTTATTTGACAAATTAAAATTTGGTAACTGTGTTGATATTAAAAAAAAAGAGTGAATTTAGAACGACTACTGCATAGTGATTACTGACCATGTTGTAACAAATACCTCAATGACGCATGCCTTTAAGTAGACAGATTAATTGTAGTATCTTTTTCTCAACATGATAGCCAGAAATAAATGAACTAAAAACATAAGTAAATAGAAAAACATGTCTTTGAGTTTCTGAGTTATATTTTAATATGACTACACTATATTTTCAGAAAGATATACTAGGTCAAAGGTACTAACTTGTAAAAGTCATTCCTAGAGCAAGCTGGTCACACAAAGTAATATTAAGATATTTCTCCAAAGAAATCAAGGCAATTTTTTCACTGAACTTAACTAAGCCTTTTGTAAGAAAGACAGGAAAAGAATATAAGGATTCCCATTACATGAATAAAAAGATGAAATTATTTATATGGAAAGAATTCCAAATCTATATAAATGCATAGGCTAAACCAATTCAAAATGTAACACTCAACTGCATTTTTAACTTTTTATAACCTAATTGATTTATAAACCAATGGATCATATTGCCAGTTGGAGACAAAATATTTCATGTCTTTTCCTGCTGTAGTTCAGACTCAATTTAAAGGATAAAAAGGCAATATCTATTTGGATTAAGAGAAATATATAAATTCAAACACAAGGATGCAAATTTTCCTATTGAAGTAGCAAAATACCTTAAATCATAATAATGTAAGAACATGAGAAATATATGCAAATACAATCCTGATTAAGGTGTAATTAACATTTTTTGGAAGAGCAAGATTCTTAAGTCTATAATATTCAATCCAGCTATTTTACCTCAGGATATAACCTTAGAAAATAATTAGATATGTGGACATGGGTCTATATAAAAAGATATTCACTGATGTGTTATTCAATATCTGTTTTTTAAACATTCTGATATACCCATGTAATGGGATATTATTAAAGTATTAAACATTTGTATTCTATGTAACGTGTGCTTAGTCCCTCAGTCGTATCCTATGTAATGTGGGGTTAGTTGTTCAGTCGTGTTCAACTCTTTGTGAGCCCATGGACCGTAGCCCGCCTGGTTCCTCTGTCCATGGCAATTCTCCAGGCAAGAATACTGGAGTGGGTTGCCATGCCCTTCTCCAGGGGATCTTCCCAACTCAGGGATGAAACCCAGGTCTCCTGAATTGCCGTGGATTCTTTACCATCTGAGCCACCAGGGAAGCCCATACTATATCATAAAATGATACAATAATAACAAAGACAAGATACAAAATAGCATGCTACTTCTGCTGCTGCTGCTGCTGCTAAGTCTCTTCAGTCGGGTCCGACTCTGTGCGACCCCATAGACAGCAGCTCACTAGGTTCCTCTGTCCCTGGGATTCTCCAGGCAAGAACATTGGAGTGGGTTGCCATTTCCTTCTCCAATGCATGAAAGTGAAAAGTGAAAGTGAAGTCGCTCAGTCGTGCCCAACTCAGCGACCCCATGGACTGCAGCCCACCAGGCTCCTCCATCCATGGGATTTTCCAGGCAAGAATACTGGAGTGGGGTGCCATTGTCTTCTCCACAAAATAGCATATGCGTGACTTAATGTTTCCTTCATTGCAAGCAACAGAAACAAATATTAGCTAATTTAAGCCAAAGATTATGATGCAGAAGGAGGGGAGGAAGGAGGAAGGGGTGGAGGAGGAAGAGGAGAAGGAATAGGCAAAGAGGAGCTGAAGAATCAGACTCAGTAGAAGTAGTTTGGGAAAACCAGGGAGGGAAAGCTAATTCTCAGCTGCATCTGTTTACCACTACGTGGCTCAAATATATATATATATTTTTTTTTTTTTTTCTGTCTTTGAATCACTGTATTCAAAGTGTCAGGAAAGAGATTGGTGTAGTTTGAGTCAAGCATATATCACTTAGCTAGAGCAACTTCACTGTAATTCTATCAATCCTGTGTACAAACAAAGTTTTTTGTTTTGTTTTGTGAAATAACTGGAACAGCCACCCCCAGTAAAGGAAGCAATGTGATAATACTGTTCTTTCCTTATATTTTTGATTTCCAAGTTTCATACATTGAATATTATCTGTTTTCAGAAAAGTAACATTAATTTATTTTAAAAGAATGGTTCACAGAACAGAGCAAGGCTGGCTTAGATAGGAATTGTGTTTATTCCTTTCTTTACTTATAACTAATTGAGCCTATTCCTGAATGTGGAAATCAGTATTTATTATATTCTTTTAATTATGGAGTTTATTCTTTTGTCTAAAATCAGTACTATTTACATAAAATGTCTCACTAACAATTGCTTTGCCCTTTCTCTTATATGTTCCCAGGCTGCTCTTTTTTCTTTTGTTTTTAATGTACAATTGAAATGTAATATCTTATTTTGGAACCAGCACATCAACCTTCTATCTAAAAGTTCCACTGCTAAGTTGAGATACAATAAAGTATAGCTTTCTTTCACATTTAAAATGTATCTTTTGTTAATATCAATTGATTACTAGAATATTTCATAGAAAATAACTGTATTTTTAATTAACTGTGGGCCATTTTTCAAATAATAATACTTTTTTTTCAGGTTTAGATTTGGGGCTGATTTTGATACATTTTGATCATGATACATTTGCTTTTTTCATTAAACATGGAACAGAGCAGTCAACTCAAAAACAAATTCCAAAGGAATTTGACAGGGTTTGAAAACTGTTTTTGAAGTTTATTGGAAAGAAATCTCTTAATCCAGGATCACTGCCTTAGGTGATTGCAAGAAAGATGACTAGACCATGAAGAAACTAGCCAGGGAAGTAATAAAAAGGTTGTTTTTCCATCTTTTGAAGGACTGGAATGGAAAGAGAAAATAATATTTCCCAGGGGCAAATAATTGGAATTGCTCTACATGGAACATTTTTAAAATTTACTTTTGTTAATCCTTTAGATATACAGAACCTGCTCAAAATCAGGAATGGGAATATTAACAGTAGATATGGCTATCAGTTATTTTTTATCCATTATGTATGTTTAATCATTTTTTATCTTTAATCTTAGAATGATAATTCTATAATTATAATTTTTAAACATTAAAATTGTTCACGGTATTAACCAAGTGTTATGCTGGTATAGTAGAAGCATCACAGGCTAGAAGCCCAAATAATCTTATTATTCTCCCATTTTCTGGCTTGATCACTTTGGATTCTTTATCTTGCTTTTTCCTTTAGTAATATACATATATATATACACATATATATACACACACACAAGTATATAAAATACTGGCTGTGCCATTCACAACTCATATGGTAATTGTGAATTAGATGAAATATAAATATGAAAATAGGCCTTCCAGGTGGCTCAGCGGTAAAGAATCCATCTGCTAATGCAGGAGATGCAGAAGACTTGGGTTTGATTCCTGGGTCAAGAAGATCCATCCTTTGGATGAGGAAATGGCAACCCCACAAGTATTCTCCCCTGGAAAATTCCATGGTCAGAGGAGCCTGGAGGGCCACAATCCAGGGTGTCTCAAAGAGTAGGACACAACTAAGTGACTGAGCACACACAAATATGAAAATGCAGGAAAGGCTGTAAATTGTAATAGACGGGTAAGGCTTTGGTTTTTCCAGTGGTCATGTATGGATGGGAGAGCTGGACTGTGAAGAAAGTTGAGCGCTGAAGAATTGATGCTTTTGAACTGTGGTGTTGGAGAAGACTCTTAAGAGTCCCTTGGATTAGATGGAGAGCCAGCCAGTCCATTCTGAAGGAGATCAGCCCTGGGATTTCTTTGGAAGGAATGATGCTGAAGCTGAAACTCCAGTATTTTGGCCACCTCATGTGAAGAGTTGACTCATTGGAAAAGACTCTGATGCTGGGAGGGATTCGGGGCAGGAGAAGGGGACGACCGAGGATGAGATGGCTGGATGGCATCACTGTCTCGATGGACGTGAGTCTGAGTGAACTCCAGGAGATGGTGATGAACAGGGAGGCCTGGCTTGCTGCGATTCATGGGGTTGCAAAGAGTCAGACATGACTGAGCGACTGAACTGAAATGAACTGAACTGAACTGAAGGTGATACTACTGTTACTGTCATTATTATTATTAAGCATAAAATGAGAAACAGCTTCCAAATTATCTTTGGTTTCTTAACTATAGATATTTATCATTGTAGACTCTAGCACTTTAAAAATGAAGTAATTGAGCATCATTAATAGTGTTCTTGATATCAATGAGGGAAGATATTATGGAAATATTATGAGTTTTGATTCATATACATTTTTTAATTGATTAAAAATCTTTCTTTCAAAAATCTATGACATTTTGGGCAGCTTCCTATAAATTCTTTATGATTGTAGTGCTTGTGAAAGGAGAGAGACTGACAGCACCAGTAACTATTTATCTTCAGGAAAAGGCATCAGCAATTAAAACTTCTAAAGGCCTTGGGGAAGCACTGCCTCACAACAGAAAGACTGTGGTCTGGTCTCCATGGGCTGTTTAATTCTGCAGGGACGCCTAGAAAGGGCCTCATTTGCGCTAGCGGTTTTCACGTCACAACCCATTAAGAGTTGAAATGGAGTCTGCCAATGTGCTTTATAGGCTGCAGGACAATGCTGGATAGCAACAGTGAGACACAGCAAGCCCTGGAATGGAAAGACTTCTGCCAAGTCAGGCTGCCTGAGGCTGGCGGATAAATCAGGTCATCTCTAGGGGGGCCTGTCTTACCAACCAGGGGGTAGCAGCTTTTTCTGTGAAGGGCCAGATGGTAACTAGTTTAGGCTTTATAGGCTGCATACAGCCTCTGTTCCCTGATCATTCTCTCTCTCTCTTTATCCTTGACCCCCACTGTGTATGTGTGTGTTTTTTACAATCCTTTCAAAATATAAGGACCATTTTAGGCCAGAAGTCCTTCAGAACCAGGTCATGAGAGTTAACTCCACATGCATATCCACTATAGTACCAACCAGGACAAACCAATATTCTACTGAACAACCAAGTAGAGGGACAAGTAGGAATATCTTCTACACTTATTCTAATAACACACTAGAGGAGCCCAACAAATACCATGTAATACAGTAGCTGTCTGAAAGCTACTTAGATAACCTGAAGAACAGAACCAGGTCATAGGTCTGAAACTGTCTTTAAGGGTAGAATTTGGCCTGCCACCTAGTCTGTGGACTGCTGTGATAGACAAAGACATTTGTTCATGTAAGATGTGATTTAGTAACTCCCAAAATACACTATATCTCTCTCCAACCTCCTTAAGCTTCTCAAACTTATACTCACATATACATATATTTTAATAATTAGAGCTTCATACCTCTGGCTTCGATTCCCCTTCCTAACATGAAGACTGTGTATCAGTAAAAAATTTAAAACCCCTACCATCACTTGTGATTTAAAGATTAAACCTGCCCACACCTCACTCTTCCATTGTACTACTCCCCAGTTGGGATGAAACAGCAAAACGAGTCACATACAACTGTGAATATCCCAGACAACCACTAAGAGCCCTTTTCGTCTGCTCTCTGCTGGAGTCTGGAGCTTGCCTCTTTTCTCAGGTCCTGAATCCTAAAACCTTTCTTCCCATATCTACAGCTCCTTTGATTCAGTCATCCTTTGTCTCCTATGCTTCACTTTTGGTCCTTGACTCTTGCAATTTATCCTGTCTTCTCTNTAGTCAATAAGGCAGAAATAGATGTTTTTCTGGAACTCTCTTGCTTTTTCAATGATCTAGCGGATGTTACCAACTTGATCTCTGGTTTCTCTGCCTTTTCTAAAACCAGCTTGAACATCAGGAAGTTCACAGTTCACATATTGCCGAAGCCTGGCTTGGAGAATTTTGAGCATTACTTTACTAGCATATGAGATGAGTGCAATTTGTGTGGTAGTTTGAGCATTCTTTGGCATTACCTTTCTTTGGAATTGGAATGAAAACTGACTTTTTCCAGTCCTGTGGCCACTGCTGAGTTTTCCAAATTTGCTGACATATTGAGGGCAGCACTTTCACAGCATCATCTTTTAGAATTTGAAATAGCTCAACTGGAATTCCATCGCCTCCACTAGCTTTGTTCATATATGATGCTTCCTAAGGCCCACTTGACTTCACATTCCAGGATGTTCAGCTCTAGGTGAGTGGGAGTGATCACATGTTTGTGATTATCTGGGTCGTGAAAATATTTTTTGTACAGTTCTTCTGTGTATTCTTGCCACCTCTTCTTAATATCTTCTGCTTCCGTTAGGTCCATACCATTTCTGTCAGATAGTAAAATCCTATGTGTGTAAAAACCACATATCATTATGTATGTTGAAAGTCTGGAAGAAAAAAACTAAATTACTAATAGCAATTCTCTCTGAGAAGTAGGATTATGCATGACTTTTCTTGAAACATTTATTTTCTGTTTTTTTTAACAATAGATTTTTTTTTTTCAAAAGTGTCCCTGATTTCTTGCAGAGTGATGACATCTACCTCATCCAGCAAAGTACAGTGCAGAGTGCTCTGGAGTGTCTAGAGTATAAGTTATGAATAGGTAATCAGTCACAAAAGGAGAAAGACAAATGACCAGTGTGACAGGGTATTCATTCTCACTACTAATTAGAAGCATAAATTAGAACGTATGATTCCATTTTCACTTCTAGAATTGACCAAGAGTCCAAGAAGTGATAATGTTTAATCTTGGCAAGTGGGTGGGGAAGTAGGCATTCTCATAAACTGATGGGAGAGTATACTCTGGTATGAGCCTTTGGAAGGCAATTTGGCAGTAATAGATTACCTTTTGAGCATATTTGTGTATTTTGTGTATACATTTGGGGCTGGTTCAGGTATCTGGCTCCTTCATGTCAGCTTGTGATAGTGTTGTCCATCACTGATTTGAAACTCATTTAAGTGTGGACACTTCCCTGGTGGTCCAGTGGTGGAGACTTCGCCTGCCAGTGAAGGAGGTGAGGGTTCGATCCCTGGTTGGGAGCTAAGATCCCACATGCTTCTTGGCCAAAAAATCAAAACGTGAAAGAGAAGCAATATTGTAACAAATTCAATAAAGACTTAAAAAATCACTTCCAAACAAAAAAAATGAAAGCTTATTGAAGGGTGAAACTGTCTTTCCATGCAGCCCTGTGACCAGAGAAACACTTCAGAAGTGCTTTTGAGGGTGCTTATGATAGTGATAAAAGAATTTTTCTTGAATTTACAGATGGCCATCAGTTATTTACTGTAATCTACTCAAGACTCAGTGCCTTGCAAGGTTTATCAGGGACTCAAGTATAGGGTAAACTTCTTGTCCTCAGAGCTGACCTACAGAGTCAGGACGAAGCTTAAAAACAACAGCAGGGAACACGCGGGTAGGGTGAAATTGTGACCTGGAGACTACAGGCTCAGCAATGAGTCAGCTCAGAATCATCTGTGCAGAAACAATGAGGATCTTGGAGAGGAGTGGAAACCTCGTGTCCACTGGTCTCTCCACCTCCTCCTGAACCAACGCTCTTATGAACACTCTTATCAAGCAGCGTGGCTAGTGCATTTGAATTTGGCTCTTTTCCAATACTTGGGCCACGTGATGTGAAGACGTGACTCCTTAGAAAAAACCCTGATGCTGGGAAAGATTGAAGGCAGGAGGAGAAGGGGACGACAGAATATAGGATGGTTGGATGGCATCACCAGCTCGATGGATGAGAGTTTGAGCAAGCTCTGGGAGTTGGTGATGGACAGGGAAGCCTACAGTCCATGCGGTTTCAAAGAGTTGGATACAACTGAGCAACTGAACTGAATTGACCTTCTCCCTGGCAGGCATTGCTTTCTTTCACAATGTACCTCCTGCATGCATGCTCAGTTGTGTCTGACTCTTTGTGGCCCTATGGACTGTAGCCTGTCAGGCTCCTCCTGTCCATGGGATTCTCAAGGCAGGAATACTGGAGTGGGTTGCTATTTCCTCCTCAGGGGGATCTTCCCAACCCAGAGATCAAACCCATGTCTCTCGCATCTGCACGTGGACACTTTACCACTAGCACCACCTGGGAAGCCAGGTGTAACTCAGGGCAACCCAAATGGTTGATTGAGGGAAAAACTCCTCTGTATAGAAATATTTCAGGTAAAAAATGTAGAAGGAATGATAGAGTTAGAATCTTACCATCTTGCAAAACCTTAATGGAATAATGAGTCCCCACAATGATTATCAGAAGTGGTTAACATCATGAAAGACATCTGGTCCTCAGATGCCCAGATGAGAAGAAACAACACCACCTATGAGGTGTTCCTGCCAAAAAACAAAACCCAAAGCAGATTGAGCCTCTAAATCTAACATCTGATTTATAGGAAATTCAAGGGAGGAGAAATATGCTAAATAATAGGACAGAATTTGCATCAGAAAAATTTTAAATGCAGGAAACTCTACAGAAAAAAAATACCCTTCTTTTTTTTTTAACTTTATTTTGTATTGGGGTATAGCTGATTGTCAAGGCTATAGTTTTTCCAGTAGTCATGTATGGATGTGAGAGTTGGACTGTGAAGAACGCTGAGTGCTAAAGAATTGATGCTTTTGAACTGCGGTGTTGGAGAAGACTCTTGAGAGTCCCTTGGAGTGCAAGGAGATCCAACCAGTCCATTCTGAAGGAGATCAACCCTGGGATTTCTTTGGAAGGAATGATGCTAAAGCTGAAACTCCAGTATTTTGGCCACCTCATGNCCGAAGAATTGATGCTTTTGAACTGTGGTGTTGGAGAAGACTCTTGAGAGTCCCTTGGACTGCAAGGAGATCCAACCAGTCCATTCTGAAGGAGATCAACCCTGGGATTTCTTTGGAAGGAATGATGCTAAAGCTGAAACTCCAGTATTTTGGCCACCTCATGTGAAGAGTTGACTCATTGGAAAAGACTCTGATGCTGGGAGGGATTCGGGGCAGGAGAAGGGGACGACCGAGGATGAGATGGCTGGATGGCATCACTGTCTCGATGGACGTGAGTCTGAGTGAACTCCAGGAGATGGTGATGAACAGGGAGGCCTGGCTTGCTGCGATTCATGGGGTTGCAAAGAGTCAGACATGACTGAGCGACTGAACTGAAATGAACTGAACTGAACTGAAGGTGATACTACTGTTACTGTCATTATTATTATTAAGCATAAAATGAGAAACAGCTTCCAAATTATCTTTGGTTTCTTAACTATAGATATTTATCATTGTAGACTCTAGCACTTTAAAAATGAAGTAATTGAGCATCATTAATAGTGTTCTTGATATCAATGAGGGAAGATATTATGGAAATATTATGAGTTTTGATTCATATACATTTTTTAATTGATTAAAAATCTTTCTTTCAAAAATCTATGACATTTTGGGCAGCTTCCTATAAATTCTTTATGATTGTAGTGCTTGTGAAAGGAGAGAGACTGACAGCACCAGTAACTATTTATCTTCAGGAAAAGGCATCAGCAATTAAAACTTTTAAAGGCCTTGGGGAAGCACTGCCTCACAACAGAAAGACTGTGGTCTGGTCTCCATGGGCTGTTTAATTCTGCAGGGACGCCTAGAAAGGGCCTCATTTGCGCTAGCGGTTTTCACGTCACAACCCATTAAGAGTTGAAATGGAGTCTGCCAATGTGCTTTATAGGCTGCAGGACAATGCTGGATAGCAACAGTGAGACACAGCAAGCCCTGGAATGGAAAGACTTCTGCCAAGTCAGGCTGCCTGAGGCTGGCGGATAAATCAGGTCATCTCTAGGGGGGCCTGTCTTACCAACCAGGGGGTAGCAGCTTTTTCTGTGAAGGGCCAGATGGTAACTAGTTTAGGCTTTATAGGCTGCATACAGCCTCTGTTCCCTGATCATTCTCTCTCTCTCTTTATCCTTGACCCCCACTGTGTATGTGTGTGTTTTTTACAATCCTTTCAAAATATAAGGACCATTTTAGGCCAGAAGTCCTTCAGAACCAGGTCATGAGAGTTAACTCCACATGCATATCCACTATAGTACCAACCAGGACAAACCAATATTCTACTGAACAACCAAGTAGAGGGACAAGTAGGAATATCTTCTACACTTATTCTAATAACACACTAGAGGAGCCCAACAAATACCATGTAATACAGTAGCTGTCTGGAAGCTACTTAGATAACCTGAAGAACAGAACCAGGTCATAGGTCTGAAACTGTCTTTAAGGGTAGAATTTGGCCTGCCACCTAGTCTGTGGACTGCTGTGATAGACAAAGACATTTGTTCATGTAATATGTGATTTAGTAACTCCCAAAATACACTATATCTCTCTCCAACCTCCTTAAGCTTCTCAAACTTATACTCACATATACATATATTTTAATAATTAGAGCTTCATACCTCTGGCTTCGATTCCCCTTCCTAACATGAAGACTGTGTATCAGTAAAAAATTTAAAACCCCTACCATCACTTGTGATTTAAAGATTAAACCTGCCCACACCTCACTCTTCCATTGTACTACTCCCCAGTTGGGATGAAACAGCAAAACGAGTCACATACAACTGTGAATATCCCAGACAACCACTAAGAGCCCTTTTCGTCTGCTCTCTGCTGGAGTCTGGAGCTTGCCTCTTTTCTCAGGTCCTGAATCCTAAAACCTTTCTTCCCATATCTACAGCTCCTTTGATTCAGTCATCCTTTGTCTCCTATGCTTCACTTTTGGTCCTTGACTCTTGCAATTTATCCTGTCTTCTCTGGATTTGACATTTCCTAACATCCTAAATGAGACTCAAATAACAGAATCCACCTTACCAAATGAGAACTAATCACAGATAATCACAGTTGGGGGCCAGCATATAAGTGCTCAAAAGTCAAAACTTATCATTAGGATGAAAAGAACTTCAGAGTTCCAAATGTCAGCAATGTGGTGGTGAAGAGGTTGGAGGTTTTCTGCCTTCACTCCTTCTTTGTTGGAGTGCAAAAGAAGAAGAATAAAGAAAATAGTTCTTTCTATAACTCAGAGTCACCCCAGCTCTGTTACTCAAATTAGTGCCGATAAGTTCTATACGAAGAGTAGAAAAAGTTTTGCTTAGTTGTCTAAGGATTATAGGTCTTCCCGGGTGGCACTAGTAGTAAAGAATCCACCTGCCAATGCAGGTTAGACCTAAGAGACACAGGTTTGATCCCTGGGTCAGGAAGATCCCCTGGAGGAAGGCAGGGCAACCCACACCCAGTAATCTTGCCTGGAGAATCCCATGGACAGAGGAGCCTGGCAATCTGCAGTCCACAGCGTCATACAGAGATGAACAAGACTGAAGTGACTTAGCACACATGTGCTAAGAATTGCAAATACAAATATTGAAAGAACCTAGAGAGCAGCAGCCACAATGTACTTCTATCTAAAAAGGTCTTTTTATCTCTTACAGATCCTGATTTCAGTTGTTTTGGATATATATCCAGAAGGAGGATTGCTAGATCATATTTGAACTCTATTTTAATTTCACTTTTTTGAGGAAACTTCAACTGTTTTGCATAGCAGTTGCCCCATATTTTGTTCCCACCCACAGTGTACAAGGGTTTCGGTTTCTCCACATTCTGGACAACACATTATTAATACCTTTTGATCACTGATAATATTTACAATGTTATGGCCCTCTCTAAGTAGCAGAAGTCTGCTCAAACGATTTCTGTAATGTATGACCCTTGGAGACTAGTGAAGTCTGGAAGAATCACATAGTGTCACGGCACCTTGGTAGCTCCATTCCAGAGGGCTGGGTTCAGGTATCCCCCAAGACTTTCATGGCTCCCCACAACCCACGTTAATACATGATCTTTAAACTAGAAGTGTAGGGGCTTGCTGAAGAGCAGCCACTCACTGTCAAGAGCACTTCTTACGATTCTGGTCATCCCTGAGAGGCACAAGGTGAAAGGGGGAGCAATTCTGGATCATTGTGAGGGACAGAATGTGACCCTCAACAGACTTGTATCCCCCACCCCAAACTGTATGAGAAGTCAAATAAACTGTGTGTTAGGATAATTTGTAAAAGAAGAGCTCTTCCTTGGAAGAGACGTTAATTTGTGATCAATAAAGGTAAAAGGGCCTCTTTCAGAGTGTTTAAATGGAATTCAGTAAGTAAATATACACACCACTCTTTCATATTGTCACAAATAGTAAACCTAAAATATTCAGTACACTTACTACATTGTCTGCAAAGAATACTCTTCCATCTCTTATCCCTTTTTTAATTTATCAGGTTAAATTTATCAATTTGAATGTCCCCAGTGTCTGAGAACTCTTCTAACTCTCTAAGGCAGTAGTTACCCTCATCTGTATTTATATACTAATTTACATATCACTTTGCATTTTATTATTTTTTAAAATCTTTTTATCTTTTTCTTTTTTTTTTGGTCATACTGCAGGGCAGGTGGGATCTTAGTTCTCCAACCGGGGATCAAATATGTATTCCATGCAGTAGGAGCACAGAGTCCTAACCACTGGATGGCCAGGGAAGCCCCTTAGTTTGCATTTTAGTTATCATTAAACATTCATGTTTTCCCAACATTATAAACATTATAAAGCTCTCTATGATCAAGACAATATGTGTAATATTTATATTTGTGTCCTAGCTGACTCATTATAGAAATGCAATATATATTTAGTTGACAAATGAAATAATCTGCATAAAATATAGGGAGGAACCAAAATTGAGAGGGAATTTCCACAAATCTTAGAGATTCAGTTAGCATCACAGAAGTTGTAAACCTCAAGGATAGCTACACTTTCCTTTCAAAAGGTTGCACTTGACAAGGATCCTCTTACTTCAATCACCAGCTATCATCTTAAAATAAAACATAGCCCATGTCATGATAAAATAGCTTATTTTGAGGCATGTTTATTATATAATTGTGATCTCTACTGATATGAAGGTTTAGAATTGTGTCCTCATAAAATAAAACAGGACAAGGAATAAAGAACTGCACGGTTTTGACAATCCGAGTTAATGACCCAGATTCCTTTACTGTTAGACACACAGAGCTTCATCACTCAGTGAATGCTATAGGAAGAGAAATCTGAGGAGGCCAAGACAGGTCAGCTGACCAATATTTCAGCTTCAAACTTTTCCCAGTATCTTTAACCTGTTTAGAGAGTGTTTAATAACACTAGTCATTTAGCACTTGGTGTCTCTAAAGTTATTTAAAACACTAAATAATCAATCATCTCCCAACTCCCTGCAAGATGGGGAAGAATTATCATTCTGCCGTTACAGATGGAATATTTGAAATGTAAAATAGCATATTCAAGGCCAGACAGGAACTCAGCACCGTGATTAAATAAAAACTCTGAGTTCCCAATATCCAAGGTTTGGCAAAGGAATTTGTCACATTGCCTTTTTATAGAGAAAGCTTGGAAATCCGGGAGGAGGATGCAGAAGAGAGAACTATGAATTTTAAAGCATATGGAAATCTATTTCATTTAGACAGAAGTTAACAGGTAATCAGCTCAATTCCTCCCCCTCCTGCCCATGAGTACCTAGCTGTCAGACCAGCAATATAGGTGACTTGAAGGACCAATGCAGGCTGAATACTGATAGAAAGGGCAAGAGAAAAAATTAAGGTACAGAGAGGTCTATATGCTCTTATCTGTGCCTTTGGGGAGCTTAACAAAAAGTATTAGTGCTAGCAAGCATTTACCTACTTTGGGCTATTCTCTACACTGAGAATAGTTTTATGACCCATGGCAGAATTTTAAAACCAATTTAAGGATGTTGTTCATCCAGGGAGGTCTTCTTTGCTCCAGGCTTCTGGATTCACACTCCTGGTAGCAAGTGCTTGTATCACTCTGGCTCAGTTTAATGACTAACAAATGACAAACTAGGTGTGTCCCACAAATCAGCACTGGACAAGAGTTTGAATCTTCCTTGCCTCACATAAGTCCAAAGTTTATTTTACAAATTCATAGCAAGGACAGACTATAGCCCCAGGAAGTAATTTATCTTCCCACAGACATGCTCAGGCTTTAAGAGCTGATAAGAGAGTTGTGGGATAAAGTGAGCATTTGCCATAAATGAAATGCTCTCTTCTGGTGTTCCTCATTCGGGCACTATCTGACCTTCAGTGGCTTCTGATTCTGTGACATGAGGTGGAATCACTGGAGGGGCACAGTGAAGGGCCCCGAGGGGAAGTCACAGTGACTCTCTGTTCAGATGATTTGGAATATCAAGAATCCATGATGCTAACTGTCCTTGGCGGAGAAAGCAATGGCACCCCACTCCAGTGTTCTTGCCTGGAGAATCCCAGGGACAGGGGAACCTGGTGGGCTTCCGTCTATGGGGTCACACAGAGTCGGACACGACTGAAGTGACTTAGCAGCAGCAGCAG
Organism: Neotragus pygmaeus; assembly: GCA_006410875.1. NCBI lineage: Eukaryota > Metazoa > Chordata > Mammalia > Artiodactyla > Bovidae > Neotragus > Neotragus pygmaeus. The sequence goes on along the minus strand of SJYV01043538.1, from coordinate 446,987 downwards.
CAGCAACTGTCCTTGGGGTATCTCTCACCTGCTTGCCCACTTGACACACCTTTACAATCACTAAAGGGAGAAATGGATAAGATGGAGCTATCGCCTCCAGCTGGCCAGAGATGGGATGCTCACAGCTATCTGACCCTTGCTGACAGATAAGATAGTTCAGTTTAGTTCAGTCACTCAATCGTGTCTGACTCTTTGCAACTTCATGGACTGCAGCACACCAGACCTCCCTGTCCATCACCAACTCCTGCAGTTTACTCAAACCCATGTCCATTGAGTTGGTGATGCCATCCAACCATCTCATCCTCTGTCATCCCCTTCTCGTTCAACCTTTAATCTTTCCCATCTTCAGGGACTTTTCTAATGAGTCAGTTTTTCCCATCAGGTGACCAAAGTATTGGAGTTTCAGCTTCAACATCAGTCCCACAAATGAATATTCAAGACTCATTTCCTTTAGGATGAATTGGTTGGGTCTCCTTGCAGTCCAAGGGATTCTCAAGAGTATTCTCCAACACCACAGTTCAAAAGCATCAATTCTTCAATGCTCAGCTTTCTTTATAGTCCAACTCTCACATCCATACATGACTACTGGAAAAACCATGGCCTTGACTAGATGGACTTTTGTTGGCAAAGCAATGTCTCTGCTTTTCAGTATGCTGTCTAGGTTGGCCATAACTTTCTTCCAAGAAGCAAATGTCTTTTAATTTCATGGCTGCAGTCACCATCTGCAGTGATTTTGGAGCCCCCCAAAAATAAAGTCTCTCACTGTTTCCATTGTTTCCTCATCTATTTCCCATGAAGTGATGGGACCAGATGCCATGATCTTGATTTTCTGAATGTTGAGTTTTAAGCCAAATTTTTTNAAAAAAAAAATACTTAGACTACAAGCTATTTTCAAAATCTTAAAAATGACCCTGTGGGCTCCATGCCATTTGCCCCTAAGTGATTAAGGGTTTCTCCAGACCCTTCTGTCACTCTGGACAGGTGACTGACTTACAGCTCAGGTGTGCATTTGCCTGATTCAATCTGCCACTGTTCCAAACAGCTTGCCATGCTCTATATATAGAGATGACTTCACCCTCTGTTGGAACTCAGCAGCTGTTCAGCAGTGCACACTGATATGCTACAAAGACTTGGGCCATATCTAATTGAGCACTTCAATACTGCAGAGATAGGCGCCTTGGAAATATTTAGATAAAATGCCTTTAGCCAGATGGAAGCTGGCCAGGACACTAGGATAAAACCTTCCTCTCACAGAGCTGCCAGTACATCCTGACGGGGAGGGAGATCAAGAGCGACGCTCCATCAAGAGAGAGGCTGCCGGGTCCCACCCACCCCCTTCTGCTGTAAACACGACATAAAGAATAACAGGGGATGGGAGAAGTTGGCACTTTGCGGTTTCCTCCCCTCTCCATGGCAGACCAAACCGAGCCTACCCTCTGTGAAAACAATCTGAATGG
>SJYV01043538.1:420054-445430 GCA_006410875.1 Neotragus pygmaeus | reverse complement strand
CTAACTGTTGCTTCCTGACCTGCATACAGATTTCTCAAGAGGCAGGTTAGGTAGTCTGGTATTCCCATCTCTTTCAGAATTTTCCACAGTTTATTGTGATCCACAAAGTCAAAGGCTTTGGCATAGTCAAGAAAACAGAAATGATGTGTATCTGGAACTCTCTTGCTTTTTTCCATGATCCAGCGGATGTTGGCAATTTGATCTCTGGTTCCTCTGTCTTTTCTGAAACCAGCTTGAACATCAGGGAGTTCACGATTCACGTATTGCTGAAGCCTGGCTTGGAGAATTTTGAGCATTACTCTACTAGCATGTGAACTGTGACTAGTCTTTGACTGTGTGGATCACAATAAACTGTGGAAAATTCTGAAAGAGATGGGAATACCAGACCACCTAACCTGCCTCTTGAGAAATCTGTATGCAGGTCAGGAAGCAACAATTAGTACTAGACATGGAAAAACAGACTTGTTCCAGATAGGAAAAGGAGTACATCAAGGCTGTATATTGTCACCCTGCTTACCCAGTAAATGTCCAGGACTCTCTTTGTTTCATTTTTCTTGATAGATGGGCTCATCATTTGAGGACACCGTCATTGAATTTCAGGCAAATGCCTTGATATGATGATGAGTTTTGCCTCCAACAGAAACTGAACATTGTAAAACCCTGCACACTGGGGGTGGAGGTGGGGAGTAGGGAGATGAAGTGGGAGTTTACATTATTTGTGATGATACTTTTTCATTCTGATTTTGGAATAGAGACTGCGGCATCCACAACGATTTTATAATCTGTTATTTCTTTGTGTCTAAGGTTCTTTGGATCTTTGAAAACCATGAGTGTTTATATCTAAATAAGAATCTGAAGCTAGCCTGGAGAATCTGAAGCACAAGGAATCAGTTTTCTGCTATTTAGTCTCCAGTGGGAACAGAGGAGCCCAGCAAGCCTTTACAGAATATTCTCTTTCCCTGTTAGTGCAAAAAAGTAGAAAAATCAGTAACATGATCTTGAAACCTGAATGATGACCTTTAGGAAATGTCAAACTGAGTATGGCACGGTGACTATGGAAAGAGGGATACTCTTGTGAATGAGGATTTTTCCCAGAAAGCATTACTTTGAAAGCATGAGGTTAAAGCAATGAGTTTTGTGATCACAAAATAAAATATTTATGCCAAGAGCACAGCATTAAAGGATAGACATTCTGAGAATAAAGGAAATTTAAAAATATTATCCTTTGTTTCTTAGTTATTAAGATACATGAGTATGCATCTGATTACATAGAGGGTATTATTTCAAAATGGATTCCATACAATTAATTTCCAAGCTTTAAAGTTTTATATTTTTGCTAATTAAAAAATGAAAATGTATGTGAAGATACATAACAGGTATGATTGTGGGGCTTACTGTGACATATTATGCATATATAGCTCACTTTCCAACATAGCAAATTCCTCAGCTCAAAGTAATAGGATCCTACATAGATTCCATAGTAGAGCATTTTCTGTTTGTTTAGAAATATTAGAGGTCAGTTCATAGCTAGAATTAATGCATAAAGATTTCTTTTACTTTTTATTTATATATTATTTAGTTCTTATGTATAGAGTAAGCATTGCTGTTTCTGCCTACGTTATCCCCTACAAATAAAGCTGCAAATATTAGAAAACATTTCAAAATAAAAATGTAGATTTTGTCAATTTGCAGAGTGATTGTTTTGGTGATAATAGATTCTTATTAAACTTCAAACAAGCATCTCATTTCTGACAAAAGCCCCTGGCAATTTAAGAGTATAAATCTCTGAAGGGCAAGAGAAAAATACAGAGAAAGGGCTTGAAACCCAGTAGAGAAGGAAAGAGAGTGCAATGCCCATTATATACTTTTTTTTTCCTCATTTTAACTCAATTCCTCTTTGGTCAAAGGTTAAAGACATTTTCTTTGGGTGTTTACAGTTTCTAAAATAAAGAAGGATGAGTTAATTCTCTTCCTTTTAATTATCACAGTGTATAAGTACATATTCACAGTGATCTTTACATGGTCAAAAGTCAGAGAAAGTGCTTTTGATGTATAAGTATTTACTGTAAGCAAATTCAAAAAGTCTTATTTTTATGTGCCCTGGATCTTACTTTCAAGTTAAAAGAACTTCAAGTCAATAAAATGTATATCCCTAATTGTGGGGTGGGAGGTGGGAGGGGGATTCGGGATTGGGAGCTTGTGTGCACCTGTGGTGGATTCATGTCGATGTATGGCAAACCCAATAGAGTATTGTAAAGTTAAATTTAAAAATAAATAAATTAATTAATTAAAAAAAATAAAAAATAAATTTCACATTAATCAGAGAACAGCTTCCAGAACCCAGGACCAAAGCCCCCCGACTGGGAATATAGGCTGTCTTAAGACCATCACTGGGCTGTGAAGATCAAGATGGCAGAGAGAGCTCAGTTCCCCCCAGGACACATCAAAAATCCATCTGTTGATACATGTGAGAAACAGAAAACAAACAAAACTGACAGAAAGTCTCTTCTACAACAAAGGCTATGAGGAAAGATCACAGAGTGGGGTTAGAAGGGAAGAGAAATATCAGGTCAGGACTTGCACATCCCCCAACTCCCCCACCCCCAGGAGGGGACTCACAAGAGGAGAGGTATTACAAAGATTCCGAGATCCTCCCTAGGGAGTGACGGGTTTGTCTCAGATGTTGGGATCCCATCCCTGTGATCCAACACCAGGATGGTGGGTCCCACTAGCTGGTATGAAAACCAGTGAGGTTTACACAGGACTGGAAGAAACCCAGACTCCATTTATGAAAAGTGTACATGCATTCTCCCCATCCACTCCCCACAGACATGTGTCTCTACGTTATCCTCAAAAAAGTATTTTATATTTTGCCCAGTTTTTTGTTTGTTTCAATATGTGGCTTGGAAAGACCTCCACAGTCTGCTTTACTGGAAAACATCAAAAGTTGCATGATTTGTTAAGCTTATATTGCAACCCCATGGACAGTAGCCTGCCAGGCTCCTCTGTCCATGGGATTTCCCAGACAAGAATACTGGAGTGGGTTGCCAAAATTCTCCAGGGGATCTTCCCCACTCAGGATCGACCCTGCTGGGTCTCCTGCATTGCAGGTGGATTCTTTACAAACTGAGGCACCAGAGAAGCCCCAAGTTTATAAGAGTACAATATAAATATTTAACTGTAGTATTACCATTCAATGGTTAATTCCAGAAAGTCAGAGAGACAATCAAATAAAATATTACCGATTCTAATCAAATTAATTATATCATACACCTCAGTACAGCTTTTATTATTTTGACATATATACTAATTATTATTCTCATAAGAAAAGATATTTTCCAAAGCATTATATATAAATACTAGTGAGAAATTTTTGAAGTAGGTGTATCACAACCTACCCCTAGTATCCAACTTACATATGTTATGTACATATTCTCATACATGAATTGTTATTCAGTTCAGTTCAGTGAATTGTTATTAGATTTGCTAAAAGCTTGTTGTATAGATTTTTTTCTGTCTTGTAGAAAAATGACTCTTGTAATAACCAAGTCAGCATATTTCTAATGCTCTGTTCTTTCTTGTTAGTTTATACTTTTATCATTATTATTATGATCTTTTTGTTTTTCCATAAGTTTGAATTATTTTTTCTAATGTTGATTCTTCTGTTTGATTCACATATATTTACTTCTTAAATTTATATTAAAATTGTAATGCCACAAACTAGTCATGATCATATCATGTCCATATTGTTAACTCCTAAAATAATTTGTCATATTGTACATTATATCTTCCTTTTATATATTCTTTTCTAAATATTCTACAGTGATAATTGTGTTTGGTTTACTTTTTAATATGTGATTAGGTTAAATTTAGAGTGAATATATTTTCCCCATTTTCCAGGCTCAACTGAAATATACAAGCTACTTTCTGATGAGCTATTAAAAACAGTATTCTTCACATTCTGACACTCCCAACCCATGACTAAATGAGATTTAGAATTATCATCTGGAAATAGATGCATCCTTTTGTTTAGAGGGTAAAATATTTAGTTCAATCTGTCACCCTCAATGGCTATTTTTATTTTACTCTTCTCTATTGTTTGCTTTTGGGGAAACGAGTTTCCATGTTGTAAGTGAGCTTAGAAGTGGATCTGAGACCTTCCAATAGACAAGAAAGTGAGCTTGAAAATGGATCCTCTTTCATTTGAAACTTGAGATGACTGCAGACCTGACCAACACCTAAATTACTACCTTGTTTGAAACCATGAACTAAGACCACTCAGCTAAACCATTGAGGATTACTGACCCACACAATCTATGAGATAAAAAAATGTTTGCTTCTTCAAGCCACTTCATTTTTAGAGCAATTTGTTACATAGCAATAGATAACTAGTACATCTTCCATTTCTTTTTAACCAATATCAAATTTTAAAAATCCCAAGTGAGACAGCAATGTACGGGGAAAAGAGAATAAGACTAAACCAAGTACAGTTAAAGCAAAATCGTGGTGGATTCATGTTGATGTATGGCAAAACCAACACAATATTGTAATTAGCCTCCAATTAAAATAAATAAATTTAAATTTAAAAAAAAGCAAAATTGTGGTCAACTCTCAACTGTCTTTAAGTAGAGAAATCAGAGATGCTAGTCTAAGAGAACGTGATTAAGAACCCTGGCTACCAGTCCCTCTGGTTAGGAAGAGACAATCCAGTGCTGGGAACTAGAAGAGATGGATGGAGTTAAGTGTATCTATGGCCCCCAAATGCTGCTCTACACATGAATCAAATCCACGGCCATGGCCTCACCTTCACAATCCCACATCTCTGTGAGTTGTCTCCTGGAAGTGTCTCTTGCTTACTTACAGACAGCTGATTGACATCTGCTCTCAGCTGAGCTTCAGGTTCATGGTAATGCTCTGTGTTCCAGTTAATCTTGTCCTTACATGTATTTGGCACAAGGAGTTATACTTTTAATTGGGTCCAAAAGCTGAAATTCCTGAGAAGGATATTTATTTAAAAACCACAAAAGAAATGCTATCAAATCGTTTGGGAATAATTCTCAGGAGAATTACATTTCCTGTCATGTGCTTTATCTCTTTCACAATATAAAAGATGAGATTTTTTTTTTCCTTCTGGAGTGTTTTAAGATCTCTGACATCTAGTTTAAAAGTGATGAACGTGCAACTTCAGTAATATCTTGCTTTAGTCGTGGGAAACATCAATTGACGGAGCTATGCCTGTGATGTTCACTCTAGTGCACTCTATCATAGCCACATTTTTCCTGTTAAAATTTGGATTTGGTCCTGTCACTTGACTTGTGGAGAATAGGTTATCTTGTTTCAGAAATATCTTTGCCAACTATCAGTCATCATTAGTGGAAACATCTTTTTTTTCCCTTCCTGCTTCAACCTGTCTAATAATTCAATAAGCATACTTTCTCAGTCACATCTTTGTTGTCTTTTCTTGGCTTATTCTGCTTCACTCCAATTTTTCATCTTACTGTAGTTGCTCCCAATGCTAGTGCCTCTTGAAAATTTGACATAAAGCTTCCTTCCCTCTCTGTTTTCATTCTCTTCACTTGCCAAGTCAGGGATCCTGGAGCCCAGAATAGATACCTTTATTTCCATTTGTAAAAGACCACCTATGAATATTTAGTCATTTCCAACTCTTTGCGACCCCGTGGACTGTAGCCCACCAAGCTCCTCCATCCATGGGATTCTCCAGGCAAGAATACTGGAGTGGGTTGCCATTTCCTTCTCCAGAGGATCTTTCCGACCCAGGGATCGAACCTAGGTCTCCTACATTGCAGGCAGACACTTTAACCTCTGAGCCACCACTACTGTGGACAGGAATCCCTCAGAAGAAATGGAGTAGCCATCATGGTCAACAGAAGAGTCCGAAATGCAGTACTTGGATGCAATCTCAAAAATGACAGAATGATCTCTGTTCATCTCCAAGGCAAACCATTCAATATCACAGTTATCCAAGCCTATGCCCCAACCAGTAACGCTGAAGAAGCTGAAGTTGAATGCTTTTATAAAGACCTATAAGATCTTTTAGATCTAATAACCACTGAAAAGTTATGGAAGAAAACCACAGACTAATTGTTCGTTTGTCTTGCTATTGTCTCTACCCTGCAAATTCTCAACCAAAACAAGACTGAGCAAGCTCAGTTCTGAAAAGATAAAGAAAACATAAAAGTATTTGCGAATCAACAAAATTTCCTTGAACCAACTTGTCAAGGTCTCAATGATAATAAAAAATTCCATTGTNATACTGTGTGCTTTAATTTTAAGGAAAAATTTTAAATGGCCAAAAAAGTCAATATTATAAGTAGAAGCTTAGGGATACATGTTCAAAAGGCAGCCCTGAGGTTGGCAAAAATTCAGCCCATATGTCCCAATCATCAATTAAAAAAAAAAAATCACCTTTTATGAAATGGGCATACTGTGATACGAACTCTGAAATATTAAGGTAAAGTTAAACAGACTTGGTATTCTCCCCTCCAACCCAAAACAGAAATTTATTGGTGATAAATTTCTGGGGAAAAAAAAATAAACTTATGAAAAAATTACTAAAACAGAAAGTTGGTATTTTGAAGATCAACCTTCCCATTCCAGAAGCTTTTGGAAGGATGGAGGGGTGGGTGAGAATTCAGATAACAAGAGGACATAATATTCTTTTAACAAGCTATTCCAAAATTACTGTAAACTGTATTATTTATAATTTTTTTTAATTGGTAGAATGCCTATTATGGATCAGGGCACTTACACATATATGAACATGCACACCTGTTTCTATGTGTAAACATGTACTTATATTTATAGATTTATTTTTTCAAATATATATATGCTTTTATATATATATCATCACATTTAATTACTGTAACAACTCTCAAGGTAGATACTATTTTCAACTCTTTCTTATGAGGAACATGAGGCTAGTCAGTCAAGTCCAATTCTTTGCAGTCCCATGGACTAGAGCCCACTAGCTCCTCTGTCTGTGGGATTTCCCAGGCAAGAAATCTGGAATGGGTTACCATTTCCTTCTCCAGGGGACAGGAAGTTAAAAGATATTTAACACAGAGACTTCCAACAGTCAAGGCCATGTAGAACAAAAAGTCTTTCCAAAATACGCCTAAAAGCCTCTGAGCAAGGAGAAAAGAGCTGTTAAACATTATGCAAAGTTGACCCTAAAAGAAGAGTACAATTAAGCTTCACCTATTGACCTAATATTATATATGAAACTAATTTTCATTAAGTCTTACATGTGCCAAGCGCTTTTGTATACATTCTTACTTGATATTCCTCATATTTTGTCATACTTGATAAGATATTTATCATCTGATAGCCTTCATTAATACATCCATAAAGGAAGAAATGAAAGACCAGTGATGGNTATGAAACTAATTTTCATTAAGTCTTACATGTGCCAAGCGCTTTTGTATACATTCTTACTTGATATTCCTCATATTTTGTCATACTTGATAAGATATTTATCATCTGATAGCCTTCATTAATACATCCATAAAGGAAGAAATGAAAGACCAGTGATGGACAGGTGAGGGTGTGACCACAAGGGACAGAGAGCACAGAGGCCTTTTGGGGCTGGTGGAACTATTCTGCTCCCATAAATTTACATAAATCCATACACACATTAACAGTGATAGATGAACACCAAAAAAAAAAAAAAAAAAATCCATTTAGAAAAAAGTTTAAATGCATTTCCGTAACAACATGATATAGAAAATGGCTGATACAAAGTATTTCTCCTGGATTTCATTTCCTTTCAAAGCCACAGCCCAATTTCGCTTTCAGCTCATGAAATAGCCTGGTAGAAACACTTTAGTCCTTTAACAGTTCAGATGTTTTTACGGAGATTCTAATTAAACCAGTGCAAATTTATCTTTAACTGTCGATAAGTTCTCTCAGCATATCGACATTTTAAAAATTCAAGTTATTATACAACAAAGTCAGACTCTGCAAAAGTAACTGACTTCCAAATTTAAGTTCTGTTATGTGAGTCTATTTAAATTAAGAAATAATTAGTCTCTACTCACAACCATTTCAAAGTCAGAATGGAAGGAGAGAAAATTTACTCAATACATACCTCCAAAATGGGCCAAACATCATTACTGCATTCTCTTTTAAACAGTCTTACCCATTAAACAATCTCCCACCGATGGGAGAGAGATAATTCTCCAATTTTACAAAGAAAGAATATGGAGTTCAGCAGGTTAAACAATGCAGCCCAAAGTTGCTAGATTAATGAGACAGCAGGGCCAAGATAAGCCAGAGCTTTAAAATATGAACAAGTTTCAGTTTGCCTGGTAATAAGGGTATACATTAACTGTGGAAATTTATAATACAAATGTGGAGATTTATAAACAAAATTAACCGTAAGTGCAAAATACTGATTTGTCATCTCTAAAAACAGTCAAGTATTTGCTAGCCGAAGAATTGATGCTTTTGAACTGTGGTGTTGGTGAAGACTCTTNAAGAATTGATGGTTTTGAACTGTGGTGTTGGAGAAGACTCTTGAGAGTCCCTTGGACTGCAAGGAGATCCAACCAGTCCATTCTAAAGGAGATCAGCCCTGGGTGTTTTTTAGAAGGAATGATGCTAAAGCTGAAACTCCAATACTTTGGCCACCTCATGTGAAAAGTTGACTGATTGGAAAAGACTCTGAGGCTGGGAGGGATTGGGGGCAGGAGGAAAAGGGGACGACAGATGATGAGATGGCTGGATGGTATCACTGACTCTATGGATGTGAGTTTGAGTGATCTCTGGGAGATGGTGATCGACAGGGAGGCATGGCATGCTTTGATTCACGGGGTCGCAAGGAGTCGGACACGACTAAGCAACTGAAGTGAACTGAACTGATGAAATCTTTTAGACTTGGATTCAAATGTTTGCTCATGGCTCTCTCTTACAAGTTGTGAGTCTTGAAGAATTACCTAGACCCACTTAGGCTGTGTCCTCTGAATTATAAAACTGAGCTAACTCTTTCAAGTTGCTGTGGTGAGAATAAAAAAAGAGCTAAACAAAGTACCTATTGGAGTGTCTGCATCTGTCTGTCTACCGTAGTTTTCTTAACTTCTCCTTGGACAAACAAAGGAGAGAAATACATCTCTATTGGGGGTTGAGGAGAAGATGGAACTAAAATTTATCATGAAACCTACAAACCAAAATAATCATCTTACTTTTAGGGTTTCATGCTTTCTGTGCCCTCTGCATGAAAACAAACTTGAATGGAATGTTACCAAAGCACAGATACATGGCATGTATATCCCGGGATCACATAGTTATCCTGGGCAAAATTCAGATCCTCTGAAATATTGCTTATCACTTCTTGTCATCTGCCCTAATCACTAGGCAATGCTTTATAGACCTGAACTTTGAACAGACTATCTTGGCTGCTCCTCATGGTCAGCAGGTGTATGTGAGATGGACTTTAAAGCTAAACCCAAAGACAAAGGTGCCAATGAAGAAAGCTTGGTTCTCCACTCTCTAAAAATGTTACCGATTTACGATATGAACTCAGGTGCACTTGACGGAAGAAAAAAAAAAAAANGTCGGACACGAATGAGTGACTGAACTGATTTGCTAGCGACATAAAATTCTTCCAATCAGGAAGTCAGATAATGCTAACAAAAGCTAATTTTAAGCATTAGACTTAACTAGAAATCAAGAAAACAAGCCCTTCAGTGTTTCTTGTTATCAACAACTAAAGATATCTAGCATTTTAATTCAAGAAAATAACTTATTAGGTGTTATCCATCACATAAGCCGTAAATCAAGGATAAAGTATCATATATCCAAAGCATTTTTTTCTCCCCTCAACTCCAGACTTCTTAAGGAATCCAAATTCCTACTACTGGAATTTAAGGTCTTCTACAAGTCTGGCCCAAGTCTTTATCTTCCTAACACTCTATTTAACCATGGCTGAATTCTTCCTGTTTCTTAAGCTCTACACGTCCCTCCCTGTGTCTAAAGTTTTGTTCACATGCCCTCTTTACTCCACTTAAGGAAATCCAACATATCCTCTAAGACCAGCTCAGTTCTTTCCTCTTCCTACAACCCTTCCCAAGCTATTAGTTCAAAAGCTCCCTCCTTTTCTTAGAATTCCTATAACACCTATTTGTCCCTTCATGATGTACACAGTGTTACTGAACTGAACTGGTATTTCATTTCTTCCTGTGTGTCTTAATTCTATAGGACAGGGATCTGTGACATCTATTCTTGAATCATCTACAGCATATCACACCTTTTGGTAGGCAGAAACATATTTTTAATTTTAAGTAACAACCAATTTAGAATTGTACTTATGTAATACATGTGATATAAGTATCTAATGTACGCTCCACCTAGACAAAGTATTATCATTTCCCCTTCAGCATAAAAACATTTAAAACATGTGTTATCTTTACTAAGGCTAATGCCTAAATGGTAGCTTTCAGAAAGAGAAAACCCAAGGCCAAATTCCTGTATTTTCTTTTGATCCTACTCGTTTAAATTATAAAAAGTTTATTGATGATCATTTAGTCATATACATTTCTCCCTGAAAGTCAAGGCAGAACTTTTATAATATATAAAATTTATGGAATATTATCACAAATACAGTTAATAGGCTAAAATTAAGGCATTCAGTTCAGTTCAGTCGCTCAGTCGTGTCTGACTCTTTGAGACCCCATGAATTGCAGCACGCCAGGCATCCCTGTCCATCACCAATTCCCAGAGTTCACTCAGACTCACGTCCATCCAGTCAGTGATGCCATCCAGCCATCTCATCCTCTGTCGTNAGTCAGATTACTTCCTGCCAGTGGATCAAGGGAGAGCTATCTTTCTTTAAGGAATTCTGTGAGGGGCCCTCTACCAACTCTGTTCCCTTGAAGTCTTCATTCTCAGAAAAGAAATGGATCTAGCAAAAGTCTCCCACCAGGACACAGAGAGCAGGAAGATTTTTTGGCGGTTTCCAAAAAGGAAGATGTTAGTATGAGACCACATCAAATGATTGATTTTAAACATCTAAAAAAAAAATCTTGTCCTAGACTAAATAAAAATGAGGCAGCATCAGGCAGTAAAAATACTTAACTTTCTCAGGTTTATGAATGAAGATTCAGAGCAAAAGAAGCAATGAACAGCCACAAAGATGTAGTCTAGGCCTATTTATGCCAGGAGAACTCAGATACAAGGAAACATTATCCTTTCCTTCTGAGAGTGACAGAGAATGATATTTTCTGACTGCCTATTGAATTTATTTCATTTTCTTAATGTAGCATCTCTCAGTACATGGTTTCACATTTGTTTATGCTCATGCAGCCAACTGTGCATTTTTACAGAAAGAGATCCGAGCTTTGAAAAAGAAGCAACATTTTTTCACCAAAATGTAAATTTCTGAACAGATCGCTCTTCCCTGAAATATAAAATGTGAATAACAATTTTTCTTTTAACATTTTGTAAAAGCCTTGTAATGGTTATCCCTCAAGCAGCTAAACCCAAACAAGGTTGTCTCTACAGATCAAATCACTTCAGTGAGCCAATCAGGGCAACAGAAATGTCAGTAATTGCTGTCCTTTTATCTGAAGTCCTATCTTGATGTGTTANGTAATGGTTATCCCTCAAGCAGCTAAACCCAAACAAGGTTGTCTCTACAGATCAAATCACTTCAGTGAGCCAATCAGGGCAACAGAAATGTCAGTAATTGCTGTCCTTTTATCTGAAGTCCTATCTTGATGTGTTAAAAAAAAAAAAAATCAAACTAGTCTCCAAAATTTCATCAAAGAAAATCAGTCAAATGTGGTAGCCAGAATGGTATTACAGAATCTGTGTTTTCATTTTTGATTAAAGTTTACATAAAGCTATTCAGAATCCAGACTTACTGCTATCTATAATTTTAAATCATCCAAATGCTGTTGTGTGCTAAGAGTGTTCTTGCACACAGATGGACAGTCCAAAAGAGCTATACTCCCTCTGACAACTGGTTCGGTGAATTCTTGAATGATCACAAAGAAGAATTTATATTGCTGTCCCTGTGGCCCAAACCTCTGCTGTGTGACCACCCCATGGATTTGTAGCAATCAACTCGCCAGGTAGACCCCTGTAAAGCATTCTATCAGTTCTCAGAGTTTTCTTCTTTCTCACAGTTTTTTCCACTACTATTTGATAGGGAGCGTTTTCCCCTCATTAATAGCTCACTTTCAATTCTCATGCTCCTTTTGGTAAAGACTCTCTTGCATCAAGGCCATTAGAAGGAGTGGTACACATCAAGCAATGTCTGCTTCATTCCCTGTGAGCATCAAACAACTGTCATTCTGCTAAATGAGTTGTCATTAGCAAGCAGAGCTGTCTGGAGCCACACAGAGAGAAATCTAACTGAAATAATGACTGCTGCAGGGGCCCTGATAGAGTTTAGAGGCTAGGGGTCCCCTTCCCCCACTTCCCAGTACCTTAAGCAGTCTTTCTAGAGTGGGGATCTTTGTCCTGGGACTGATGACCTCAAATTACGTCTGAAATATGGCACAGTACTTCACCTCTAGCATGAATATTCCCTCCTCTCAGCCAGCATTATTGGCAGGCACCTCATACACTGCCAAGCATGTACCAGAGTTGGGAATGATGAATAAGTTAGGATGACTTGCAAATATAAATTAGTAATGGTATCCTTAATTCACTTTTAGAATTTCTGTGGGAAATTATGGCCTCAGCTTCCTTGGTCTTCTTTTATAGTTTCATTATGGTAATTTCAATATTAACTGCCAATTCAGACTTTATCGTATTAATGAATGTTCAACCCCCAGACACCTGTCTCTCTTTATTTCTTTCATATAAATGGTACATCTTCATATGCCCATATTCCATTTTCTCATGCCAAAATTTGTATTTTGTGGTTTATTGCTTTTCTTTTGAACTCCTAAATTTGGACAAAATTTTAAAATAGTCATATTTGTGATGTAATTGAACTTTTCTAGAGATGAAAAGGTTATCACACATTGATTCAAAAAAGCATTAATTATTAATGGATCCCTCTGAGAGCAGTTGTTCCCCACTTGAAGTCTCTTAGTACTTAGAGGCTCATAAAGATATTAATGGAAATCTTCAAATTACTTTAAATATTTCAAAAGTTAGTACTTATGTACTTGCCCAAAACAAGACTGCCTATAATGGACTAACTAAAATGTCAAGTTTCTTTCTTTTGGCTGGAGTTGTATCATTCCTTCAAAATTTCCAAGGTGATCTCAGCAATTTTACCATTCCCCCCCNTATGTACTTGCCCAAAACAAGACTGCCTATAATGGACTAACTAAAATGTCAAGTTTCTTTCTTTTGGCTGGAGTTGTATCATTCCTTCAAAATTTCCAAGGTGATCTCAGCAATTTTACCATTCCCCCCCACCGCCATGGATATATTACTGTACGTAATATCTACTGATATGCTATTGTTGTTGTTGTCGTTTAGTCGCTAAGTCGTGTCCAGTTCTTGTGACCCCATGGACCATTGCCTGCCAAGCTCCTCTGTCCATGGGATTTCCCAGGCAAGAATATTGGAGTATGAGCCCTTTCCTTCACCAGGGGAGCTTCCTGACCCAGGGATCGAACCTGAGTCTCCCGCTTGGCTGGTGGATTCTTTACCACTGGAGCCCCCTGAGAAGCCCACTGATATGCTCTACATCATAATTAAATGAATCCTTGATTATAGCTATCTGCATTAATTTTCACATAATACCTAATAAACTCTATACTTCATTATATAGCATAGTCAGGAAAAGAACATTAACCTTGAATATAGAGGAATTTGTGAAAAAACGAAGTTTGCAATCCCTTTACAAGAGTCATCAGCTAGTTAATGAAGAGCAGAGAGCAGCAGTGCTGTCTGGAGATGAGGAGTTGGCCTGTCACCCAGGCTCCCCTAACCAGCCCCTTCATCAATTTCTCAATTTTTATCAACTTCACAATATTCAATGCAAATATAAATCTGGGTAAAGTGACAGTCACTATGTCAGGTATCTCTATGAACATTTATCTCAGACTGGTGATAAGCTCTTATTGGCATTCACACTTTTTAAAAGAAAAGTGAGGAAATGAATTAAATTAAATAAGTATAACTTGTTGAACAAAATCTTTCAGAGTATAAACTCCACTGATGAGGGCTTAAGAATAACAAAAGGGGTCTTGAAAAGTAGAAAGTGTGAGATTCAGCATTCTAATCTATTTACTCATGATCATTTTTATTGAGATATAATTGGCATATAACATTGTTTTAGTTTTATGTGTACAACATAATGATTTCATATATGTATATATTAAAAAATGATTATCACAATATGCATATTTTTTAAACCAGACTACTTTAGCTAGCAAAACTTGCTTGCAGATACATAATAGATCTTAAATATTGTGCTTATGCATCATGACAATAGTTAACATTCATTTATCAGTTGTAATAGTTACAATTCTTCTTATGATGAAAACATTTAAGTTCTATTTTCTTAATAACTTACAAATATACAATACAGCATCATTAACTACAGTCATCATGTTGTATATTGCATACTCAGAACTTACTTATAAGAAGGTTGTACTTTTTTGACCACCATGGAATGAGTAGAGGTGGTTAATGATCATTTTTATCTCTAACTTTTGTTATTGATAAGGTGGAGAAAATGCAGAAAACTACAGAGAGGAATATAACAGCCTATATTTAAACCCTCACTGAATTAATGGAAGTTTATATTTTGTCATTTTTTGCTTAATTTATTTTATAAAATAACAAAGCTTTTTAAGTTAACATTAAAGCCCTTTTTGATCTCTTCTGCAATCCCAATTCCCACATTTCTTCCCCAAACTCAACCGTTGCCATGAATTTATATCTTCCTAATGAAGTCACAAAGAGTCAGACACGACTTAGCAGCTAAACAACAACAATCTATGTTTTGAAGCTTTTGTTGAATATATTTGTGTGTCCTTAAATAGTACATATTATTGCTTTATGTGAATTTTAAATTTTACCCAAATGCTATCATACTTTAGATATTACTTGACACTTTGCTTTTATTAAACTCAACATTGTGTTTTAAATCACTTAGGTTTAGCTTTATTTTATTATTGAATAGTAATTATACCACAATTTATCTAAATGTTTTAACTGATGGACATTCAGGTTATTTCCTAATTTTTGTGGCTACAAACAATACTGCACTAAAAATAGTTATGTGTGTCTCCTGATGCACATGTCCAGGAGGCAAGATGCTTAGGTAAAAAATACAACAAATTGAAAGTCTTCCAATGGTTCTAAGATAAAAATCCACAGGGTTTAGATGATAAAAAGAGCTCATTAAAACAAGCATGGGAGAGAAACAACAGTATCTCTTTTGGTAACAGAACAGTCTTAATGAGGAGGTTAATATGTTTTAAATGGTGTCTTCACAAATATATTTAAACAGAACTAAGAAAAAATACATTTAATTTTTGATTACAGAATACTACTCCTTTCTGTGAGAGAAAGCCCTTCAAAGCAGGTAAAGTGATTACAGACATATTCAGTTTCTGACAATAGAGTGTTCTCACCCCTGCATCCTCCCTTCTGGATCTGGTCTGAGTTCTGAATCTTCAGCATCACCTCTCCAGCATATCCTTCTACTCTAGCCAAACCGCCCCACTTACCACACTCTAAACAAAACTTCAATTGATATTTCACCTCTTCCATGCCTTTGCTCCTGGTGCGCCCAGCCTGGAGAGCCCCTGCTCTGGTCCATGGTGTTTCTCTCTCCTTTCCATTCCTGTAATCTTAGTCTGAGCATCTCACTCATACTTAATCACTGGCATCCTTGTTGCAAGTGACATATGTTTTGACATAATGCAAATCAGGTCTTCAAGATCTCAGCCAAGCAGTTTTCAGATGCTGCTGCCTTCAAGTTACAGGGTTGTATAACAATGATACATTTATCCTAGGCTTTTTCCTCTGAGGTGGAACTTTTCTTTCAAGGTTTTGTGAGTCATAACAATGGTACCCATGTTAATGAGACTACTGTGTTATAATAAACATAACCAGCATTTGTGAATAGTTTCCTATGGCTCCAGGTCTGTGCTAAATATTCGATATGTGCTATTTCATCAATTCTTAAATGGCTCTGAAGAAATGAAGGAGCAGAGAGATTAAATAAGTTGCTTTAGGTCACACAGCTGGTACGCAGTTGAGTCAGGCTTCAAACACAAGTCTNTAGATGATAAAAAGAGCTCATTAAAACAAGCATGGGAGAGAAACAACAGTATCTCTTTTGGTAACAGAACAGTCTTAATGAGGAGGTTAATATGTTTTAAATGGTGTCTTCACAAATATATTTAAACAGAACTAAGAAAAAATACATTTAATTTTTGATTACAGAATACCACTCCTTTCTGTGAGAGAAAGCCCTTCAAAGCAGGTAAAGTGATTACAGACATATTCAGTTTCTGACAAGAGAGTGTTCTCACCCCTGCATCCTCCCTTCTGGATCTGGTCTGAGTTCTGAATCTTCAGCATCACCTCTCCAGCATATCCCTCTACTCTAGCCAAACCGCCCCACTTACCACACTCTAAACAAAACTTCAATTGATATTTCACCTCTTCCATGCCTTTGCTCCTGGTGCGCCCAGCCTGGAGAGCCCCTGCTCTGGTCCATGGTGTTTCTCTCTCCTTTCCATTCCTGTAATCTTAGTCTGAGCATCTCACTCATACTTAATCACTGGCATCCTTGTTGCAAGTGACATATGTTTTGACATAATGCAAATCAGGTCTTCAAGATCTCAGCCAAGCAGTTTTCAGATGCTGCTGCCTTCAAGTTACAGGGTTGTATAACAATGATACATTTATCCTAGGCTTTTTCCTCTGAGGTGGAACTTTTCTTTCAAGGTTTTGTGAGTCATAACAATGGTACCCATGTTAATGAGACTACTGTGTTATAATAAACATAACCAGCATTTGTGAATAGTTTCCTATGGCTCCAGGTCTGTGCTAAATATTCGATATGTGCTATTTCATCAATTCTTAAATGGCTCTGAAGAAATGAAGGCGCAGAGAGATTAAATAAGTTGCTTTAGGTCACACAGCTGGTACGCAGTTGAGTCAGGCTTCAAACACAAGTCTGTCTCATTTCGCAACCTGATCACTTTACATTGCCTTCCCTGTTAATAGTTAAAGAAATATGTTCCCTTTCTCTATAGAAAGCTGCTAAAAAGTGCAATATCCAAGGAAGGAAAAGCAGTAGGGAGGAGTAACAAGAGTGTTAAATCTGGATCCACTTCACCTGGAGTTTACATTCTACCTCTATTATTTACTAGCAGCATGGAAAGCTATTGCTTACAGTCCTAGTTTCTTTAAGATAGAATGTCCCCCAAGATCCTTGACTATTGATACACAAATAATATGCAGTCTTTGTAGATTTTCTTATTCTGTGTTGTCATAGCATTTGTTGCATTTCTCTGTTTCAGTAGCTACATTATATCATTCTTTTGCATATTTTTTCATTATATCCATTTTTTACCTACTTGATATGTTGGGGGCTTTTCAGGTGGCACAGTGATAAATAATCTGCCTACCTATGAATAAAACTACCATATAACCCAACAATACCACTTTTAGGCAAATACCCTGAGGAAACCAGAACTGCAATAGACACATGCACTCCAGTGTTCATTGTAGTACTATTTACAATAGCTAGGACAGGGAAGCAACCTAGGTGTCCATCAGCAGATGAATGGATAAAGAAACTGTGGTACAGATACACAATGGAATACTACCCAGCCTTAAAAAGGAAGTCATTTGAGTCAGCTCTAATGAGGTGGATGCATCTAGAGCCTATTATACAGAGTTAGATAAGACAGAAAAAGAAAAACAAATATCATATGTTAATGTATATGTATGGAATCTAGAAAGATGGTACTGATGAACCTATTTATAGAGCAACAATGAAGATGCAGGCATAGGCAACAGACTCATGGACAAAGGTGGGAGGGAGGAATGAGAGGGTGAGATGAATGGAAAAAGTATCATGGATGCATATATACAACCATATGTAAAATATATACTACCATATGTAAAATGCATACTACCATATGCAAATTGCAAGTGGAAATTTGCTGTATGATTCAGGGAATTCAAACTAGGGCTCTGTAACAACCTAGAGGGGTGGGTAAAAGTGGGAGGTAGGAGGGAGATTAAAGAGGGAGGGGACATGTGTACACCCATGGCTAATTCATGCTGATGCATGGCAGAAATCAAACCAATATTATAAGGCAATCATCCTTCAGTTAAAAATAAATATATAAAAAAAGAATCTGCCTGCCAATGAAGGAGACACAGCAGGTGCAGCTTCAACCCCTGGGTCAAGAAGATCTCCTGGAGAAAGAAATGGCAAGCCATTCCAGTATTCTTGCCTGCCTAGAAAATTCCATGGACAGAGGAGCTTGGCAGGCTCAAGTTCATGGGGTCACAAAGAGTCAGACATGACTAAGCATGCATGTGTGCACAATGCCAGATACACAAACACAATGGTGAAATTCACAGGATAGCCCTGCTCTCATAGAACTTAGATTCCAACAGAGAATGAGAGAGAGAGTAAAATAAGAACAGATTTTTTTTTTAAATACCTTTATAAAAATAAAAAGCTAGATAAATTCTATATAAAGAGTTAAAATTTGGGTGATAGCAATTTGCTAGCTATTTTAGACTGAGGAATAAGGAAAGACATCTCTGAGAGAGTGAAATTTAAGCTACTAAATGAATCACAAGAAGGATTTTAGCCTTGCAAATATTGGGTGAGAGGAAGTCTCAAGTAGAGGAAAGAGCTAATACAAAGAACCCAGGTTCTTGCCCTACTAGACCATGCGCTCCACCCAGAACCACTTTTGTGTGTTTCTGATTGCTTCCCTATGGTGTATTTTAGCATGCTGCTCTATTCTTTGCGTATTAATGAACCGCTGTTGAACAGTGTGCAATAAAACATATAATTTCTCTGCTTAAAATCTTTCAGTGACTTCTTATTGGATGCAGAATAAAGTCCAAAACTGTAATGTGAAAGCTTTAAGAAAATAAGAATCACATATGTCTGGTTTGCCCTATCTCCAAGCCCTGGCATGAAGTAAATGCTGTACTCATAGAATAACAATAAACAAACATGCAAAAGAACCTGAGCTCTGTATCCCAGTCCTTCAGGTTCCCTCGAGGGATTACGACTCACTTTTCTGTTTAGATTTTAAACTACTCGCTTACCAGTGCTGGCCCTTTGCCATTCAGCATATGCATTTTTTCCCTACTTTTTCTACCTGAAAAAAACAATTGACAGTAACAACAAAAAATATTTCCATTAGCTGGCACATTCTTCCTTCCTAAGTGACACGAATTCACTTGTCATTTGCACTTGGAATGTTGTTTCTATCCACATTTGTAAGTTGTCCTAACATACCAGGTGGCAAACTGGTAAAGAATCTGCCTTCAATGCAGGAGCCATGGGTTCAATCCCTGGGTCAGGAAGATCCCCTGGAGGAGGAAATGGCAACCCACTCCACTGTTCTCGCCTGGAAAATTCCATGGAGAGAGGAGCCTGATGGGCTGCAGTCCATGAAGTTGCAAAGAGTCAGACATGACTGAGCAACTGAGCAGGCACATATAACATACATACCACCTAAATCAATGAACGTATTTTTTTTCTCACCTTACTAAACTACTGGACTTCCTCTGATGCTGTCAATCTCATGTTCCTGTATTTCACAGAGCACTGCTTCTGATCAAGAAACTCACTTCACAGCAAAAGAAGTGTGCAATGGGACTATGGTCATGGAGTTCATCATTATATTTTACTATGATCTTCACCTCCCTGAAGCAGCTGTCTTAAGAGAATGGCGAAATGGACTTATTACAGTGCCAGTAATTGGCAATTCTTTGCAAGGCCGGGGCAAAGTTCTCTAGAAGGCTGTATATGCTTTGAATCAGCATCTAATATATGGTATTACACCTCCAAGAGCCAGGATGCAGGGGTCCAGAAATCAAAGAATAGAAATGGGAGAGGACCATTCACTAATACCCCTAGTGACCTACCAGCAACATTTTTGCTTATTGTTCCTGTGACTTTATGCTCTATTGGCCTAGAGAGCTCAGTTCCAGAGAGAGGAATGCTTCCACCAGGAGACACAATGATCCACTTAACTGTAAGTTAAGACTGCTCCCTGGTCATCTTTGATGCCCACTCCCTCCCAAAATAAAGTCTGTCACTGTCTCCATTGTTTTCCCATCTATTTGCCATGAACTGATGGGATCGAATGCCATGGTCTTAGTATTCTGAATGTTGAGTTTTAAGCCAACTTTTTCACTCTCCTCTTTCACTTTCATCAAGAGGCTCTTTAGTTCTTCTTTGCTTTCTGCCATAAGGGTGGTGTCATCTGCATATCTGAGGTTATTGATATTTCTCCCGGCAATCCTGATTCCAGCTTGTTCTTCATCCAGTCCAGCATTTCTCATGATGCATATAAGTGAAATAATTTCTCACTATGCATATAAGTTAAATAAGCAGGGTGACAATATACAGCCTTGACATTCCCGATTTGGAACCAGTCTGTTGTTTCATGTCCAGTTCTATTTCTTCTTGACCTGCATACAAATTTCTCAGGAGGCAAGTCAAGTGGTCTGGTATTCCCATCTCTTTAATTTTCCACAGTTTGTTGTGTTACACACAGTCAAAGGCTTTGGCAAATCCATAAAGCAGAAGTACATGTTTTTCTGGAACTCTCTTGCTTTTTCGATGATCCAGTTGATGTTGGCAATTTGATCTCTAGTTCCTCTGCCATTTCTAAATCTAGCTCGAACATGTGAAAGTTCACAGTTCACGTATTGTTGAAGCCTGCCTTGGAGAATTTTGAGTATTACTTTGCTAGCGTGTGAGACGTGTGCAAATATGCAGTAGTTTGAGCATTCTTTGGCATTGCCTTTCTTCGGGACTGAGATGAAAACTGATTTTTGGAGGGGGGGGTGCTCCAAAATCACTGCAAATGGTGACTGTAGCCATGAAATTAAAAGACACTTGCTCCTTGGAAGAAAAGCTATGACCAACCTAGACAGCATCTTAAAAAGCAAAGACATTACTTTGCCAACAAAGGTCCATCTAGTCAAAACTATGGTTTTTCCAGTAGTCATGTATGGATATGAGAGTTGGACTATAAAGAAAGCTGAGTGCTGAAGAATTGATGCTTTTGAACCATGGTGTTGGAGAAGACTCTTGAGAGTCCCTTGGACCGCAAGGAGATTCAACCAGTCCATCCTAAAGGAAATCAATCCTGAATATTCATTGGAAGGACTGATGCTGAAGCTGAAACTCTAATATTTTGACCACCTGTTGCAAAGAACTGACTCATCTGAAAAGACCCTGATCCTGGGAAAGATTGAAGGTGGGAGGAGAAGGGGACAACAAAGGATGAAATGGTTGGATGGCATCACCAACTCAATGGACATGAGTTTAAATAAGCTCTGGGAGTTGGTGATGGACAGGGAAGCCTGGCGTGCTGCAGTCCATGAAGTCGCGAAGAGTTGGACACAACTGAGCAACTGAACTCAACTGAACTGGCCATTTTGAGTTCCTTATGCTTATAAACCAACAGGCAAATAAGAGTCATGGTGTTGGCTGGTGTGATTATTCCTGAATATTACAAAGAAGTTTCTGTTACTCCATCATGGAGATAGGGAAGAGTGCATGTGGAATCAATACAAAAGATCTCTTAGGACATCTCCTAGTATTAACATGCCCTGTAATTAAGGCGAATGGAAACTACAGCAACCCAATCCAGGCAGGACAGCAAATGGCACAGGCCTTTCAGGACTGAAGATTAGAATCACCATATCAGGTGAAGAAGCATGTTAGTTGAAGTGTTTGCTGAAGGCAAAGGGAACATAGAATGGGTGGTCAAAGTTATAAACACCAGCTAGACTAAGTGACCAGTTATGGAAATGAGAACTATAATTGTCTTGAGTATTTCCTCCTTATTTTCCTATGCATATGCTTGTGTGTGTGTGTGTGTGTGTGTGTGTGTATGTGTATATATGTATATGGCTTTCCTGATAACGCAGACAGTAAAGAATCTGCCTGCAATGTGTAAGAGCCAAGTTTGATCCTTGGGTCGGGAAGATGCCCTGGAAGGGAATGGCAACACACCCCAGTATTTTTGCCTGGAAAACTCCATAACAAAGACTACAGTCCATGTGGTTGCAAAGAGTTGGACATGACTGAGCAACTGACACACTTATTCTATTTCTCTGGAAAACCCTAACATATTCCCTCTTTCCTAAACTTTTGATTTTCCTTTTATTTCTCCAGTTACCCATTAATCTTCCTCACGAGTTGTTTGCTCCTCACTTTCCTGCCCTAAGTAATTTATGCTCATCTCTTTGTTCTTTTTGGTTTATGCATAATACCTGAAGAAATAAACCGAAACTCTTAGCAATGCCTAATGCCTATATAACTATAATATGCATATCTTACTGTTACCCTAGATATTGCCTGTATGTCAAAGACTTGTATAATAATGGTCATTATTTTTTGACTGCTTATCACAATATAGGAACTGAGTTTAAAACTTTACAAATGCTTTTTATTTCTCCAAACTTCTGAAGTAGAAGAATAATTATTTTCATTTTACACAGGAGGAAACAAGGGCTTTGAAAGGTTAATTGTTTTGCCCAAGACTACACAAATAGTGACAAATCTGGTCTTTGAATACAAGTTGCCTGACTTTGGAGTCCATGGTTTTAAACACTATATTATATTGCTTTACATTCAAGGGTTATTTAAGTTAAATTCTTTCATGCATTTTAATTGCAAATTGTGTTTAATATAATTCATAAGGATCCAAACTGAATATTATGCATTCAGGAAAGATTTTCCTAAAAATATGCTTCTGCCTAAGGAAACCTTATGTTTTACTGTTCTATTTGTTTAAAATTGCTTATCTGTGCATTTCTTCACAAAGCTTTTCTTGGAAGAAGAACCTTCAGGATAAAACAAAACCTATTAAAGCACAGAACGTATCTGCTTTGATCAATGGTTCAAGGATAAAATTTCCAGCCTAGATTTTTGTTTTGTTTGGTTTTGTTTTACTTTGCTCTTGGTTAATGCTCTAGTGGGCTCTTTACACCAGGAAATGGTGAATAATCAGTTTACTAACGAATGGATTTCTTTTCTCTAAGGAAGTAGATGAGACAGACATATGGAGAAGAGATGCTTAACCAGGTTATTAGACAAATGGATCAAACATTCAAGTGTCTAAAGGCAAAGCAAAACACTGAAACAGAGAGTGGGTAAGGGCATGGGGCTGCAATTAGATATGAATGATGCAGCCACCTTGAAATTTGACCATGGGAAATCATGCACACAGGGTTGCTCTATATTTGCACATGTCATATCCCTCATATACAATGATAGTAATAGCTACCTAAGATTCTTGTAAGTGGTAATAAGATCTGCTGTGGGTAAGATAGTGCCTTGAAAAGTGAAAGTGTTAGTCACTCAGTCATGTCGACTCTTTGTGACCCCACGAACTGTAACCTGCCAGGCTCCTCTGTCCATGGAATTCTCCAGGCAAGAATACAGGAGAAGAATCCTTTCTCCAGGGGATCTTCCCAACCCAGGGATGGAACCCAGGTTTCCTTCATTGCAGGCAGATTTCTTTACCATCTGAGCCACCAAGAAAGCCTCACACACAGTAAATATTCAACCAAAGTTGGCTGGGTTATTATTACCTCTGCTTTCTTAACATCCACCTCCTCCGAATGCTCTACCGTGATCACATGCCAGGCGGCCATGGCTACCGCCCATAGTGTTGCAGTGTATTCCATCAGACATGCCATCTGGCTTAGATAAAGACATTCGTATACATTTCTAATTCCACCTTAGAAGAGGAAGCATGCTAGTGAGCCATGACTGCTTAACGACAAGAAAACCACCTGGAATCCCTACACACTTAGCAAGGTGCGGCCACATTAACAGTTTGTGTGGAATAGAGAAAAATTAGACTTAACTCTATATTGTTTCAGTCTCATACCTGACTTAATCAAACTGTCTGCATATATAAACAGCATGAAGATTGAAAAGCAAGCCCAGGGAAATCTAGAGAAATATTTTGTATTTTTACATAGACTGTTTAATGGGCTTCCCAGGTGGTGCAAGTGGTAAAGAATCCACCTGCCAATGAAGGAGACATAAGAGACTCGGGTTCCAGAAGACCCCCAGAGGAGGGTGTGGCAACCCACCCCAGTATTCTTGCCTGGAGAAACCCCATGGACAGAGAAGCCTGGGGGGCTACAGCGCATAGGGTTGCACAGAGTCAGACACGACCCAAGCAACTTAGCACATTCACAAGCATGGTAAAAATAGTCATCCAAATTTATCTACAATAATTGTATTTCACATATGTATTAACTGTGTATGGTACTTTTTTTGTACATACCAGTTAATTTGATCCTTATAAAAATACTGTAGGCCAAAGAAATTATGATTTCAATTCAGTTCAGTTCAGTTGCTCAGTCGTGTCCGACTCTTCGTGACCCCATGAATCGCAGCATGCCAGGCCTCCCTGTCCATCACCATCTCCCGGAGTTCACTCAGACTCACGGCCATCGAGTCAGTGATACCATCCAGCCATCTCATCCTCTGTCGTCCCCTTCTCCTCCTGCCCCCAATCCCTCCCAGCATCAGAGTCTTTTCCAATGAGTCAACTCTTCGCATGAGGTGGCCAAAGTACTGGAGTTTCAGCTTTAGCATCTTTCCTTCCAAAGAAATCCCAGGGCTGATTTTCTTCAGAATGGATTGGTTGGATCTCCTTGCAGTCCAAGGAACTCTCAAGAGTCTTCTCCAACACCACAGTTCAAAAGCATCAATTCTTCGGTGCTCAGCCTTCTTCATAGTTCAACTCTCACATCCATACATGACCACTGGGAAAATCAGAGCCTTGACTAGACAGACCTTAGTTGGCAAAGTAATGTCTCTGCTTTTCAATATGCTATCTAGGTTGGTCATAACTTTTCTTCCAAGGAGTAAGCGTCTTTTAATTTTATGGCTGCAATCACCATCTGGAGTAATTTTGGAGCTCCCCAAAATAAAATCTGACATTGTTTCCACTGGTTCCCCATCTATTTCCCATGAAGTGATGGGACCGGATTCCATGATCTTTGTTTTCTGAATATTGAGCTTTAAGCCAACTTTTTCACTCTCCTCTCTCACTTTCATCAAGAGGCTTTTTAGTTCCTCTTCACTTTGTGCCATAAGGGTGGTGTCATCTGCATGTCTGAGGTTATTGGTATTTCTCCCAGCAATCTTGATTCCAGCTTGTGTTTCTTCCAGTCCAGCATTTCTCATGATG
>SJYV01043538.1:376178-412683 GCA_006410875.1 Neotragus pygmaeus | reverse complement strand
TCATGTATGGATGTGAGAGTTGGACTGTGAAGAAGGCTGAGCACCGAAGAATTGATACTTTTGAACTGTGGTGTTGGAGAAGACTCTTGAGAGTCCCTAGGACTGCAAGGAGATCCAACCAGTCCATTCTGAAGGAGATCAGCCCTGGGATTTCTTTGGAAGGAATGATGCTGAAGCTGAAACTTCAGTACTTTGGCCACCTCATGTGAAGAGTTGACTCACTGGAAAAGGCTCTGATGCTGGGAGGGATTGGGGGCAGGAGGAGAAGGGGACGACAGAGGATGTGATGGCTGGATGGCATCACGGACTCGATGGATTTGAGTCTGAGTGACCTCTGGGAGATGGTGATGGACAAGGAGGCCTGGCGTGCTGCAATTCATGGGGTCGCAAAGAGTCGGACACTACTGAGCGACTGAATTGAACTGAAGGAATATTAATAGAAATGTTCCTAATAAAACTCAAGCAGAGATGTACAAGATCAGATTTTGGTAGGGGGGGATCACTAAGGAAAAGTAAATAATTTGAGGGGGAAAAAATGTTTAAAAATGGTTTCATTATAGCGACAATTTGGGGCAAAAATAAAATCAGAAGAGGAAGAGAGCTATCAGGTCTTCATATACTACAAAGCCTAAATTAGCTTTCAGTTTGGGAGAAAGTACACTAACAGATGCCAGGTTCAACTGAAAGGCCTCTGGCAAAGGCAGAAACACTAACAAAAGCAACCTGCAGCTGAGGAACAAAGAAGTCTGTCCTCTCACACCAGTTCCTTCAAAAAGACTGATGTCTGTGCCCTGGGACATCACAGGAATTTTCCACATGTAATGTGCCTTCATGAGATCCAGAGAGCTGCCACAAACCAAACCTCTGTTCTACATCCTAGAACTATAAAAATAAAATAAATGTATATAGCACTCAAAGTACCTAACCAAAATTTAAGCTTAAAATTTACTAAACCTGCCCTAGGATGATTTTTCCCACACACTTCAAGGAACAGGGGAATATGTGCCCAAGAATCTTGTACTAGTTAGAAAACACAACCTCAAAAACAACAGAATGAGTCAATCTTAAAGGAAATCAACACTGAATGCTCATTGGAAGGACTGATGCTGAAGATGAAGCTCCAGTACTTTGGCCACCTGATATGAAGAGCCAACTCATTAGAAAAGACCCAGATGCTGGGAAAAATTGTGGATAGGAGGAAAGGGGGACAACAGGGGATGAGGCAGTTGGACGGTATCACTGAGGCAATGGACATGAACTTGGGCAAACTCCAGGAGATGGTGAGGGACAGGGAGACCTGGCGTGCTGCAGTCCATGGGGTCACAAAGAATCTGACATAACTTGGCGACTGAACAACAAAGAAAACACAACCTACTCAGTAAAATTGTTACAATGATCATAAAAAGGATCAAGTGTCTCATTCATTCATTTGTGTCTTCAAATATTCAATAAACACCTACCTTGTACTGTTGGGCTCTGTGTTACACACTGGAAATACAGAAACAAATATATCTGATTTTTCAAATGATTCCTCTCAGTAGACTCTATACTGATTGAATCTGACTCAGAATCTGCTTTTGATTTGGAGCCCCAGGTTCTGATAGACCAGAGAGGGAACCAATAAAGTTTTGAGAATAGCATCTTGGAGAACCAGTTGCAGGAATAGGAATGGGCAGCTTGGGGATCCTGTAGGCACTTGATCTCTTCAAACATTTAAAGAGCTAATTGTCACACACAGGATAGTTGTGTCCTGTCAGGTCCAGAGGACAGAGCCACAGAAGTCATAGAGATATTTTGACTTAATAAAAACAAGGAGCCAACAGGAATTCCCTAGTGGTCCAGTGATTAAGGCTCCATGCTTTCACTGCCAAGAGCACAGTTCAGTCCCTGGGTGAGGAGCAACTAAGATCTTGCGAGCTCACAGAGCAGACAACAACAGCAACAATAACAACAACACAGCTAAACAACCTAAGACAATAATCATAATAAATAAGGAGCAGAATGAGCTGCCTCAGAAAAGTGTGAATGTACTGACTCTGAAAATACTCAAATAGAAGCTGAATAACCATCTAATTAGAAATATCCTAAGGAGGCTTCCAGCTCTTGTCTAAATTAAATCTATTAATCTCTCTTAGATTTTGGAAGAATCTATCTTATTGATTCTTTTTTTATTGACTGTCATAAGATTAGCATTTCATAACTTTAAAATTATGCTTTATTATCTATATTGGGAATTTTTACTGATAGGATTATAAAAATGTGGACTCAGGAAGCAATAAATACACTCACCTTTGTGGATCAGGATGGAATTGGTGTCTTTAGTTCTCTAGGCTCCTGGTGAAGCACAGGTCTCAGAAATTTCTTTAAAAGTTCGTTTCTCCTATTTTCACCATAAGTTTCACACTGAAAAAAATAGTAAGGGTATCAATGGTACTTCCTCAAAGTACAAGGCTAAGTATTCTTACAATGAGGGACCCTATCAGGCTCCTCAGTCTATAGAATTTTCCAGGCAAGAGTACTGGAGTGGGTTGCCATTTCCTTCTCCACGGGATCTTCCCTACCCAGGGATCAAACCCGGGTCTCCCGCATTACAGGCAAACGCTTTACCGTCTGAGCCACCAGGGAAGCTCAGGGACCACTTGGTCACTGCTTTTTAGATGGAAATAGCTCATTATCACTGGTTGGTCATGAAATACACATTTTAAGTACTTTATGGTTAAGTATGCATCATTTGTATAAATGTTACCTAATTTAATTGAATGTCTGGCCAGCTAGTTGTTATTTTGGTCCTGGGTATTACAAGCCATCTTGATGGAAGCTATCAAATTGCTTTCCAAATCTGTTGAATTGGCAGTTGTTATAGGATTAACTGGATCAACAGAGTCTAGAGAATCTGAAGTTGAATCAGAATTGGATTCCTCTGCTACATAATCTTTATCCTCTTTGGAATCATCCAAACAATCTTTACTACTCCTGTTTCTCCTTATAAAAGTCAATTCTTGAACACTAAGAAATTTTTACTATTTTGTTGGAGGTTTTCTGAGCACTTTAGTCTCCTTCTATAATTGGATAAATAAATAATACAGTGTGTGGGTCTGTGTGCTCAGTCATGTGTGACTCTTTGAGACCCCCTGATATGCAGCCCACCAGCTCCTTTGTTCATGGGATTCTCCAGGCAAGAATACTGGAGCGGGTAGCCAGTTTTCTCCTCCAGGGGATCTTCCCAACCCAGGATCGAACTCTCATCTCCTACGTTGGCAAGTCAATTCTTTACAACTGAGCTATCTGAGAAGCCCAAAAAGTACAGTAGAAATATATAAAAATGGGTAATGGAGTGACAGAGAATGTGTCAAATATTAATGTAATTTAGAACTATAATATTTGGAAAGTGAAAGTGAAGTCGCTCAGTCGTGTTCGACTCTTTGTGACCCCATGGACCCATCCATGGGATTTTCCAGGCAAGAATACTGGAGTAGATTTCTATTTCCTTCTCCAGGGGATCTTCCCGACCTAGGGATCAAACCCGGGCCTCCCACATTGCAGGTAGACGCTTTACCGTCTGAGCCACCAGGGAAATCCAATATTTGGAAGGATGTTGCCAATCATAAGAACAGACTAGTCTGAAACAAAAGTATGTGGAAAAGTTTAGAATATAATCAAAAGCTACCCCAACTAATGGTATTGGTTGCTTGGGGGAAACCTAGATTTCTACTTTTACTTTTTGTCATTATAATTTTTATCAAGATTTTGAAAATTATGTATAAATAGAGTAAGCCATACTGATAGTAGGAGAATATAAATTTTTCTTTTAAATGACATCATGGTGGAGAAAGTCTTTCTGGGCATGACACCAAAAGTGGAAGCCAAAAATAAAAGACTGATAAATGCAATTACCTAAAAATTAAGTAAAATTATCCCATATAATGACAAAGATAATAATTAAATACAAACATAAACTGGGGAAAGCATTTGCAACATATTTGAGGTGAATACATAAATAGTTCTTAAAATGAAAATGAAAAAGAGAAAAAAGTAATCCCCCCAAATTGCCTTAGAACATGAAGAAACAGCCAGTAAAGAAGAAATAAAAATGGCTCATGTTTTAAAAGCTGACTCATTAAAAATCAAATAAATAAAAATTATAAAGACAATAAAATGTAATATTTATCTATTAGAGTGGAGGATAAAAGGATAATATCCAAGAGGTAAAGAAATAGGAACTTTCATACTCTGCTGGTGGGAGTATAATTTTTAAAACATTAATCACTCAAACAATTAATTTAAATGTTTTAAAACCTTTCTTGCATGCAGATTGCAGAGTATATTGAATCAATTAATATATCCTTGACACAGAAATTCTCTTTCTAGGAACTTATCCTAAGGGGAAAAAAAATTAGAGGTATGTAAAAGCATAAAATGAAATAGCATCCATTAAGGATTACAATGTAAGCTTACACTATTTTCACAGAGAGGCATTTATGTGATTTCCATTAATTTCCTGTTTTAAAAGATACTGCCATAAATTTCCTTCTGTATATATTGATACATTTATTCACAATAAGAGAGTTTCTTCCTCAGGTGTGATTAGTCATCCCACACCCTTACCTTCTCTATGTATAGCTGTCTCATTGGTCTCACACAAATTTCAGATCTTCTCCCTTTGAATCTGTCATTTAGGATTCTCTCTCTCTCTTTCTTTCATCTAAAATCTGGAATTAATGGTATGCTCAGTGTGTTATTGCCCACCCTGAGCAATAGCCAACAGATAAAGAATAGTATTAGCTTTTGGTTCAACAAACCCGTTAAACCACATGTATAAATATAGGAGAAACACTTCTACCATTATGTCTACCTTCACTTTGGATCATGTAAGAGGCAAGTTGGGAACATAATTCCAATTCCCTAACTAAATAACCAATCATCAGAGCCTTCCAGATGAGTTGCTTCAGTTCCTGGAGGTAGCTCGATGGTAAAGAACCCTTCTGCCAATGCAGGAGACACAGAAGACGTGAGTTCAATCCCTGGGTCAAGACAATCTCCTGGAGGAGAAAATGGCAACCCACTCCAGTACTCTTGCCTGGAGAATCCCATAGGCAGAGGAGCCTGGCAGGCTACAGTCCACGGGATCACGGTGAGTTGGACATGACTCAGTGACTGAACATACATATTGAGACATCATCCCTTATGATTTTCATGTGTAAGAATCAGCCCCTTAACTCTTTATCTTCAGATGTAATTTTATCTGTCACTGGTAGAGGGACTTGGAGGACTTGAGGAAAGTTTAAAAAGTGGGAAGAAGGTGTTCCCTGGTGGCCTGATGGTAAAGAATCCACCTGCCAATGCAGGAGACACAGGTTTGATTCCCTGGCCCAGGAAGATCCCACATGTGGTAGGGCAACTGAGACCCTGAACCACAGCCATTGAGCCTGTGCGCTAGAGTCGGGGGCTGCGATTGCTGAGTACACGTGCTGCAGCTAGTGAGGCCTGGGCACCCTGGAGCCCATGCTCCACAACCAGAGACGCCGCTGAATGAGAAGCCCGCGCATCGCAAATAAAGAACAGCCCCTACTTTCTGCAACAAGAGAAAAGCCAGCACAGCAATGAAAACCCAGCACAGCCAAAAACATTTCTTTTAAGTGGGAAAAAATGACAAAAAGCTTACTCACCTTTCGGCACTGTCCATAAAAGGTCTCAGTGCCCAAGATTGAAGTCAACTACTGCCACTCTTGCTTTACCTCTAACCTCTGTTTTACCCACCTGTGTCTCCCTGTACCCTAGTAGTGAGAACTTTTATACCTGCAGTGCCTTCCCCTATTCTCATTTCATCTTCTTTTTGATTATCTTTGCCAAATACCTTAACCACCTCGTGTGTATTTTCTGAAGACCAAGTCCTTCCTGTCTCCTAGTGTTGCCTTACTTGCTGGCTAAAGANCTATCTGTTGAAGAATACGAAGTCCGTGTGCGCAAACTACAGCCCAGATATGACTTATAGTGACTGCAGTTGGCCTGTGTGCAGCCGAGGACGACGCTCAACTGTGGAGATGCGGTCACGGAGAAGGCAGAGGCTGCGTTTATCCAAGGAGACTGAGCAAGGAGAATCGTAAAAAAGGAAAGATGACCTGTGGGAGCTGGAAGGGAGTGATTTTAACGGCCAACAATTAAAAATGCCAGAATCTGGTATTTTTAAGAGTTCTTTATTTGCCCCCCACCCCATCTTAGGGCCTTAGCTGCAGCAAGATCCTTATTGAAACCTGCGGAATCTTTAGTTGCAACACAAGATGCGGCAGATGGGAATCTAGATCCTCCACCAGGGATGGAACAGGGACCCCTGCATTGGGAAAGCGGGGTCCCAGCCACTGGACCGTCAGGGAAATCCCCGGAATCTGATTATTCCTACATCTTCCGTTTCACTAGATTTTGCCCTGTGGCTTTCCAAAGTGGTTGTAACACGCACGAACCTACCAGGAGATGTGTAGTATGCTTTTACGCAATAAGAAAAAAAAAGTTTGAAACACGTACAAACTGGACAATACGCTTTCTTCGCTACAGCCCGGCTTTTCTGCCCACATAGCCATCCCCACAGCGAGCACACACCTACAAACTCGTGCGCCCGGGTGCTGCCCGAGGTCGAACGCACACGCCCGCACCCGGCGTGGCGTCTGACGCAGGTGTGACGTCAGCACGCTCGGGACGTCAGCGCCCGTTGGACCCCCTTGAAGGCCCCTTTCCGGGCTGTCTGGCAAGAGCCAAGTGTCAGCCTGTGTCGGTCGATTACCTCGCCCTCTTTTTCGAAAGAAAGGACAGTATCCTCACAGGCTCTCCGAGTCTTCAGGGACGATAACCTCACCCCCCAAGAAAGAATGGCTGTCGGTCGGCGTTTCTTCAGGCAGCGCCGTGGGCAGCCCATGGGCCCTTGAAAGGCGCATGCGCGGCCCCGCCTCCTCCTTTTCGGCCGGAACCGCCATCTTCCAGGTAAANACCTCACCCCCCAAGAAAGAATGGCTGTCGGTCGGCGTTTCTTCAGGCAGCGCCGTGGGCAGCCCATGGGCCCTTGAAAGGCGCATGCGCGGCCCCGCCTCCTCCTTTTCGGCCGGAACCGCCATCTTCCAGGTAAAGGCCAGCGCGTGGTTCCCGCCGCCTCCTGTCTTTCCCCTGGTCCCTCAGGCGTAAGTTTCAGCCCTGTGGCGGTTGAGGCCGCGCATGAAGCCCTAGAAAGACTGTCTAGCTTCTCCGAGGGCCGCTGGCTCAAGTGGTGGGGCCGCGTACATCCAGACCGGGGACCGCGGGCGCGGGGCTGGGCCGAGGCCGCGACCTGCTGAGGGGAAAGGCTCTGGAGTAGCGAGGCCGGCCCCTGGGTGACATGACTCGGGTCTGTCGGGGCAAGGGAACTGGTTCTTCCGGCCGCTTACACGGCTTCAGTCTCGCTAACCTGGGATTCCTCGGACCGGCTCTGAGGCCGCGTAGCCCTTTTCGAATGCCTTCAGGGTGGCATCTTTACTCTTGTTGAAGCTGAAGTATATGTGCTGCCTGCTAGGCGCTTCAGTGTGGTAGGAACGGGGTGGCGAGGCGTGTGTGTAAGCCTGGGGTCCTGGTCGGAGAACCGGAGAGGTGCCCACAGTCCACCTGGACCAAGAAACCGAAGCCGTTAGTCGTTCATACAGAGGGAGTGATTTCGGGTCGTTTAAATGCTGTCTTGGGGCTCCATTTGGACAAAGGGAAAACGCTTTTGGTGGCTACGGGTGTATTATTAGTGCAGGGCAGCAAGTGTTGAGTTTTTTTGAAGGGAAGTGAAGTCACTCAGTCGTGTCCGACTCTTTGCGACCCCGTGGACTGTAGCCCACCAGGCTCCTCTGNACAAAGGGAAAACGCTTTTGGTGGCTACGGGTGTATTATTAGTGCAGGGCAGCAAGTGTTGAGTTTTTTTGAAGGGAAGTGAAGTCACTCAGTCGTGTCCGACTCTTTGCGACCCCGTGGACTGTAGCCCACCAGGCTCCTCTGTCCGTGGGATTCACCAGGCAAGAATAGTGGAGTGGGTTGTCATTTCCTCCTCCAGGCGATCTTCCCGACTCAGGTGTCGAACCCAGATCTCCTGCATCTTAGGCATACGCTTTAGTTCTGAGAAGTTTGGCGGGGCGGGGGAGAGCGGGGGAAGTTAAGTAAGAAACCACTTATCCTTAGTTTTTGCGTCTTTTTGTCTAGTTTGTGGACTTTACTGGTGGCTCAGACGGTAAAGCGTCTGCCTACAATGCGGGAGACCCGGATTCAATCCCTGGGTCGGGAAGATCTCTTGGAGAAGGAAATAGCAACCCACTCCAGTATTCTTGCCCGAGAAGTCCCAGGACAGAGGAGGCTGGCAGGCTAGTTTGTAGCAGCCAGCTGCCAGACTTGCCCAAACTGCGAGATGCGATCGGTAGTGGATCTTATTTTGACTTTGGGAAAGGCAAGTCATGTGTCTTGGGTCGTGAATGGATTTCTAACTAGTGGGCTCAGTAGTCAAAAGATGACTTATATTACTGGTACCCACAGAGCATGTCTCCTGGTTTATGAACGTAAGGCGAGTTTATTTGAACTTAATGCAAATGTAGAGTTGAGAATTGAAGCAGTATTTAGGCTTGATTCTTCTTGCCATTCTTTTTTGTTGTGAATTAAAAAAAAAAGTTTTTATAGGCATAGAGTCAGTCAATTTACAATGTTACATTAATTTGTAGTGTACAGCAGAGTGAATCGGTTATACATGATGTCTTTCTTTTTTTTAATATTCTTTTCCCATATAGACCATTACAGAGTAATTAGTAGAATGTGAAGTAAGAGTGTGCACAGTGGTTTAATTTTGATGGGTTAGCTAAAACATTATTCTGCTTCCTTGCCAGGCAAGTCATATGAAAAAGATTCTTGGGAGTCACTTCTTTTGAAGATATGGTAACATTGAGAGATTGATTTAGGTTAGAACACGGTGTTCTAACTTGTGATCTTGTGGTAGGAGTCGTTGCCAGCAATGGTAGTTCTCTTGGGTGATCTGAGGCAATTAAAACCATTATTTTGACCTTTTGGGAAACAAAGTGAAAAGTTAAACAGCGTGTAGATAAACCTTACATTTCCTGGTAAACAACTGAGTAATTAGATATGTGAAGTGAGTTAGAGATTTTTCATAAGTTAATAGATGCTGTATAAGAGAAACCTATAGGTTGAAAGGAGGGGTCATCCAATACGCAAAAATAAGACTGAGTTTTGTGCTTTGCCTTCTAGTAATTCCAGTGCTCTTGGCAGTCTCAGAAATAGTATGCCAGGGTCCTGTTGTGTTTTTATATTCTCGTAGGGAAAGTGCTGGTTTGGATTCTGAAATCCAGTTCTGTTTCTTAGACTTTAGGCGATTTTGGCAAAAATCTTGGTAAAATTACTGCTTCCTCCCCTTTTATAAGAGCTATTGATTGGTGAGCTAACCTTGTAGATTGTTGCCTAATTCTGATGTTGCTACTGAAATGAGTGCATTTGTAATTACGTGTTTTTTGGTTAAAGGAGAAGATGGCAATGTTGACACTGTGTTTGAGTGTTCTGTGCTTTCTGGTTTCAGTGATTTGCAAAGATGACCAACACAAAGGGAAAGAGGCGGGGCACCCGCTACATGTTCTCCAGGCCTTTCAGAAAACATGGTGAGTGGAGCTGCCCTCCTGGTTTATTGCCTGTGCGTTGCAGGTGATACAGTGTGTTCCTAATAAATGACACTGATTAATCAGCATCTGCCTTTTAATAAACAGAAAACATGCATTTTATATATAATTTCTAAATTGTTGGCTATCAAGATAAACAGCCAAAAAGTAATGTGTTGAAGCTAGTTCTTTTATTCTCAATATTGACTATTTTGTGTGTTTTTTTGTTTGTTTATTTTTCTCTTTGCAGGAGTTGTTCCTTTGGCCACATACATGCGAATCTACAGGAAGGGTGATATTGTAGATATCAAGGTAAATCATAAAACTGGCAAATTAACCACGGAATAACATTAGACGTTAGAAAGTTGTGTATAATATTGAAATTTGAACAGTGTGTATTACATCTTTTTATCTAATTGAGGGGAAATCCATTTACTGAGAAGGAGCTCCTTAGAGTGTGGAATGGCTATTGTAATTTTACTTTCAAAAACAAGCTTTTAAAATGCTGTTTTTGAGTCTTAATAATTTTCTCATTACTTGTTTTTAACAGCTGGTGGAAAAGTTGGGGGGAAATCATAAGAACTTGAGTGTATGTGTCCTGGCACTCCAGAGCTTAATGATGATTGTCTTTTTGATTGCTTAAAGCAACGTGAAAATGACATTTCACCGGCTCTGAGAGCTCTTGAGTTGCCTTTTAAAGGAAAAAAAAAAAANACTGGAGCTCAGGGCTCTAAGCCATGCTGCCTACACCCTGGCATGGGGCAGCGTCTCCCCACCTGGAAATTCAGTTCAGGCCTCAGTACAGCCAGACCCATGCTAGCACCTTGCAAGCAGGCTGGAGGTTCCTGTCCTTCCCAACTGCTCCAGATGCTTTTGTCAGTCTGTGGGGAGGAGAGGTTGCTTTTGGTCACAGGCTCCTCTCCTAAGTGTCTATTCTTGCTGAGCCTTCCTAAGAGGAACTGAGAGTAGGGTGTACATTTTCTTCTGTTGAAAAAAGTGACGGTGTTAGCCTCTCAGTTGTGTCTGACTCTTTGTGACACCATGGACTGTAGCCTGCCAGGCTCCTCTGTCCAGGGAGTTCTCCAGGTTGGAATACAGGAGTATTCCATCTCCAGGGGATCTTCCCAACTCAGGGACTGAACCCTGGTCTCCTGCATTGCAGGTGGATTCTTTATAATCTGAGCCACCAGGGAAGCCTCTCTGTTGAACTTGCGCATAAAGCACTTCTCTGCTTTGCTTGCTGAGTCCTGGGTCACAGGAAGCATTCCTCTCTATTGTGGTTTCAAGCAGAGATCTCTCTTCTGAGNCAAAAATAAAAGACTGATAAATGCAATTACCTAAAAATTAAGTAAAATTATCCCATATAATGACAAAGATAATAATTAAATACAAACATAAACTGGGGAAAGCATTTGCAACATATTTGAGGTGAATACATAAATAGTTCTTAAAATGAAAATGAAAAAGAGAAAAAAGTAATCCCCCCAAATTGCCTTAGAACATGAAGAAACAGCCAGTAAAGAAGAAATAAAAATGGCTCATGTTTTAAAAGCTGACTCATTAAAAATCAAATAAATAAAAATTATAAAGACAATAAAATGTAATATTTATCTATTAGAGTGGAGGATAAAAGGATAATATCCAAGAGGTAAAGAAATAGGAACTTTCATACTCTGCTGGTGGGAGTATAATTTTTAAAACATTAATCACTCAAACAATTAATTTAAATGTTTTAAAACCTTTCTTGCATGCAGATTGCAGAGTATATTGAATCAATTAATATATCCTTGACACAGAAATTCTCTTTCAAGGAACTTATCCTAAGGGGAAAAAAAATTAGATGTATGTAAAAGCATAAAATGAAATAGCATCCATTAAGGATTACAATGTAAGCTTACACTATTTTCACAGAGAGGCATTTATGTGATTTCCATTAATTTCCTGTTTTAAAAGATACTGCCATAAATTTCCTTCTGTATATATTGATACATTTATTCACAATAAGAGAGTTTCTTCCTCAGGTGTGATTAGTCATCCCACACCCTTACCTTCTCTATGTATAGCTGTCTCATTGGTCTCACACAAATTTCAGATCTTCTCCCTTTGAATCTGTCATTTAGGATTCTCTCTCTCTCTTTCTTTCATCTAAAATCTGGAATTAATGGTATGCTCAGTGTGTTATTGCCCACCCTGAGCAATAGCCAACAGATAAAGAATAGTATTAGCTTTTGGTTCAACAAACCCGTTAAACCACATGTATAAATATAGGAGAAACACTTCTACCATTATGTCTACCTTCACTTTGGATCATGTAAGAGGCAAGTTGGGAACATAATTCCAATTCCCTAACTAAATAACCAATCATCAGAGCCTTCCAGATGAGTTGCTTCAGTTCCTGGAGGTAGCTCGATGGTAAAGAACCCTTCTGCCAATGCAGGAGACACAGAAGACGTGAGTTCAATCCCTGGGTCAAGACAATCTCCTGGAGGAGAAAATGGCAACCCACTCCAGTACTCTTGCCTGGAGAATCCCATAGGCAGAGGAGCCTGGCAGGCTACAGTCCACGGGATCACGGTGAGTTGGACATGACTCAGTGACTGAACATACATATTGAGACATCATCCCTTATGATTTTCATGTGTAAGAATCAGCCCCTTAACTCTTTATCTTCAGATGTAATTTTATCTGTCACTGGTAGAGGGACTTGGAGGACTTGAGGAAAGTTTAAAAAGTGGGAAGAAGGTGTTCCCTGGTGGCCTGATGGTAAAGAATCCACCTGCCAATGCAGGAGACACAGGTTTGATTCCCTGGCCCAGGAAGATCCCACATGTGGTAGGGCAACTGAGACCCTGAACCACAGCCATTGAGCCTGTGCGCTAGAGTCGGGGGCTGCGATTGCTGAGTACACGTGCTGCAGCTAGTGAGGCCTGGGCACCCTGGAGCCCATGCTCCACAACCAGAGACGCCGCTGAATGAGAAGCCCGCGCATCGCAAATAAAGAACAGCCCCTACTTTCTGCAACAAGAGAAAAGCCAGCACAGCAATGAAAACCCAGCACAGCCAAAAACATTTCTTTTAAGTGGGAAAAAATGACAAAAAGCTTACTCACCTTTCGGCACTGTCCATAAAAGGTCTCAGTGCCCAAGATTGAAGTCAACTACTGCCACTCTTGCTTTACCTCTAACCTCTGCTTTACCCACCTGTGTCTCCCTGTACCCTAGTAGTGAGAACTTTTATACCTGCAGTGCCTTCCCCTATTCTCATTTCATCTTCTTTTTGATTATCTTTGCCAAATACCTTAACCACCTCGTGTGTATTTTCTGAAGACCAAGTCCTTCCTGTCTCCTAGTGTTGCCTTACTTGCTGGCTAAAGAATGCCCTTTCTATACCCTACCACTTTGAAGAATTTGGAAAAGCCACATTAAAGAGTAAGGAGACATATAAGATATATCATAATCTCCTGTCCTCCTATTAATAATGAGTTTTGCCATGGGAAAAAACAATTATGAGGACAAAATGGAGCTTTTCTGGGGTGTCTTTTCTATAATACAATGTTAGCCACTCAGCTGTGCCCAGCTCTTTGTGGCACTATGAACTGTAGCCCACCAGGCTCCTCCGTCCACTGAATTCTCCAGGGAAGAATACTGGAGTGGGTAGCCATTCCCTTCTCTGGGGATCTTTCTGACCCAGGGATCAAACCTGCGTTTCAGGCAGATTGTTTACCATGTGAGCCAAGAAGCTTAGGATAAACCAAACAGGCACAAGTGCATGTGAATCTTAAAGCTCAGCGGCTGGGGTCCCCATTCCCGCAGACTTATCAGGTAAAATTCTCTTCCTCTGAAATCCTCACTCTACTGTTCATCTATAATAGACAGAATTCTTGTCACACTTTTTAAGTCCAGACCCTACACAGACCCTGACATGCAATACACACTTCATAAGGTTCAGTGAATTAATTAATAGAAAGTAATAAGCTAAGCTGTCTCTCTTCTTTTGGGTCTTCGTGAGAGGAAATGCATCAAATTTTGTATATATAAATATAAAATTTGTATATCTGGTAAAACAGTCAGTTGTATCTAGACTCTGGCTTCCTTTCCCTGAAGCTGAAAGGCTTCAGTTCAAGACCCAGGTGCCTAAATTTATATTAGATCCTATGTGTGGGTGCTCAGTCACTTCAATTCAGTTCAGTTGCTCAGTCATGTCTGACTCTTTGTGACCCCATGGACTGCAGCACTCCAGGTCTCCCTGTCCATCGCCAACTCCCGGAGCTTGCTCAAACTCATGTCCATTGAGTCAGTGATGCCATCCAACCATTTCATTATTTTAGGAATTAGTGAAGTAAAACGGACTGGAATGGACAAATTTAATTCAGATAACTCTTATATCTACTACTGTGGGCAAGAATCCCTTAGAAGAAGTGGAGTAACCTTCATACTTAAAAAAGAGTCCAAAATGTAGTTCTTCAGTGCACTATCAAAAATGACAGAATGATCTCTCTCATTTTCCAAGGCAAACCATTCAGTATTACAGTAATCCAAGTCTTTCCCCAACCATTAACATGGAAGAAACTGAAGTTGAACGGTTCTATGATGACCTACAAGACCTTCTAGAACTAACACCAAAGAAAGATGTCCTTTTCATCATAGGGGACTGGAATGCAAAAGTAGGATGTCAAGAGATACCTGGAGTAACAGGCAAGTTTGGCCTTGAAGTACAAAATTAAGCAGGGCAAAGAGAGAACGCATTGGTCATAGCAAACACCCTCTTCAACAACATAAGAGAAGACTCTACACGTGGACATTCCCAGATGGTCAACACTGAATCCAGATTGATTATATTCTTTGCAGCCAAAGATGGAGAAGCTCTATACAGTCACCAAAAACAAGACTGGAAGCTGACTGTGGCTCAGATCATAAATTCCTTATTGCCAAATTCAGACATAAATTGAAGAAAGTACAGAAAACCACTAGACCATTCAAGTATAACCTAAATCAAATCCCTTACAATTATACAGTGGAAATGACAAATAGATTCAAGGGATTAGATCTGATAGACAGAGTGTCTGAAGAACTATGGACGGAGGTCTGTGACATTGTACAAGAAGCAGTGATCAAGACCAGCCCCAAGAAAATGAAATGCAAAAAGGCACAATGGTTGTCTGAGGAGGCCTTACAAATAGCTGAGAAAAGAGGAGCTAAAGCAAAGGAGAAAAGGAAAGATATACCCATTTGAATGCAGAGTTCCAAAGAATAGCAAGGAGAGAAAGAAAGTGTTCCTCAGTGATCAATGCAAATAAATAGAGGGAACCAATAGAATGGGAAAGACTAGAGATCTATTCAAGAAAATTAGAGATACCAAGGGAACGTTTCATGCAATGATGGGAACAATAATGGACAGAAATGATATGGACTAAAAGAAGCAGAAGATATTAAGAAAAGATGGCAAGAATACACAGAAGAACTATCCAAAAAAGACTTTAATGACTCAGATAATCATGATGGTGTGATCACTCACCTAGAGCCAGACATCCTGAAAAGTGAAGTCAAGTGGGCCTTAGGAAGCATCACTATGAGCAAATCTAGTGGAGGTGATGGAATTCCAGTTGAGCTATTTCAAGTCCTAAAAGATGATGCTGTTAAAGTGCTGTCTTCAGTACGCCAGCAAATTTGGAAAACTCAGTAGTGGCCACAGGACTGGAAAGGGTCAGTTTTCATTCCAATCCCAAAAAAGGCAATGCCAAAGAATGTTCAAACTAACACACAATTGCAGTCGCGTCCAGCTCTTTGAGATCCCATGGACTGTGGCCTGCCAGGCTCCGCTGTCTGTAGGATTTCCCAGGCAAGAATACTGGAGTGGGTTGTCATTTTCTTCTCCAGGGGAATTTGCCCAACCCAGGGATCCAACTTGGGTCTCCCACATTGGAGGTGAATTCTTTGCCACTCAATTCTGAGCCACTGAGGAAGCCCCATGAGAACCTATAGGGAGTTTCAAAGATAATAATAGACTATGTCTAGGAAAAGATGATAATCTACTAAGAGACAAGTGAACTTTAAAGACATACACGACACTGACATAAACTAAATAAAGAATATAGAGAAATATGCACATTCAAATTTAAAAGGAGGTTGCTGGAAAGATCAGAAAAGCTGATAGATGGTAGGCTGGAGATCAGAAAAGCTGATAGATGGTAGGCTGGAGTGAGTTCACACTTTGTACCTCTCCAGGCCCTGCTCCTTGGCCATTTTCCACCACAATTAGTTATCTGGCAACCTTGCAAAATCTTAATAAAAATAATTCATAAAATTTAGTCATATCAGGAAGGTCATCAAAATGAGTGATCACAAATGTTTTGAAAGGGTCACAAGCTAAGTCAGCATTTAGGATACAACTTTGGGGGAAAAAAAAAAACCTTCATCTCCAAGGAAAACATTAGAGGGATACTGTTAGAATCTTGGCACTCTTATTCTATCCCCAACGCCCAAATCTATTAATAGCACATTGTGAAACTTGTGCCATTGCCAGGGGTTTTATAAAAATCCCACAGCATTTCTTTTTTCCTTTCTCAGAAGAATACATTTTCTCTAATACTGTTCCACACATTGTCAGGCTTTCTAACCTAGTTCATGCCGGAAATATTTTACCTTCAATTACTTCAGTTTTCATGACCCAAAGGACTTTAAAAAGACATAACTACGACATTTATATTAAAAATTACACTCCAGAGATTGTGTCAAGCACCTCACAGTTCACAAAACCCATTTGAACTAGTTGTTATGGCTTTAAACTTAAAACCACCCCATGACTTGTATGGGCAAATCATGGGATTTTTTCTTTTCCATTGTAAGGAGGGAAAAAAAAAAAACGCAGTTTAGAAAGGTTAAGGCAAATTCTCAAGGTTAACATAGCATAAATGATAAAGTGATTCTTGAAAATAGAATGTCTGCCTCCAAAATTATGATCACCTGTATCTGTATATAGGATGATCACCTGGCATGATCACCTGGGGAAGATCACCTGGGAAAGAAGGAAGCAATAGTGGAAACTTTCCAGCACCCCTAACTTGCAGGTCCAGAGGTCAAAGATTCACTAAACTCAGCATACTATCACAACAAGAGCTCCATTAATCACCTTTTCCTTGTTATTCTACCTTTCCCACCAGGAATGGCATGTCTCAGATAAGACCAATTACATAATTTTGAGGACAAATGCCCTGTTCTTAAGGTCTTCCCAATGCAAAATTGAAAATGATTGGAAAATGCTTTTCTGAGATTTTATTATTAACACAATGTATCCTTCTTATTTTAGGGATATTTCTGTTCACCTTATACATCCAGACTTTCACTGTTACCTCGGGCTCTTACCATCCAGAACAATCCATCAGATCCACCTTCTCCAGGAAGAACCCTACACACTTTTCTGTCATCTTTCCCATGACACTAAAAGTAGGCAAATACATGACTCACAATAAGACATTAATGGTAGTTATATGATGAATGGATTTCTCTTCTAATAGCGAAAGTATTTCTTTTGTGAATCCCTAATAAACTCACATCAGACATCAGTGACCAGCCACAAGGGGAAAAGGAGGAAATATATGGAAACAGTCTTACTAGCAATTCTAGCTTTAAGCCTCACCATAGCTATAAATCTGGTATTCTCAAGTCTACAATCCTAGGTTTATATAAATGACTTATCCATATTGCTTTAAAAGGAAATAATTACATTTTTAAGTGTTTAAACCATCACACTGAAATACTGTCTCAATAAAAATACCGAACTGTCATTCACAAATACATGCTTTCACTGTCAACATGTTGTAAGAGAAAACTGTGCAAGAATAAAAGGATTGAATTCTGTGGAAGTCCCCCAAT
Source organism: Neotragus pygmaeus (assembly GCA_006410875.1). NCBI lineage: Eukaryota > Metazoa > Chordata > Mammalia > Artiodactyla > Bovidae > Neotragus > Neotragus pygmaeus. The sequence goes on along the minus strand of SJYV01043538.1, from coordinate 395,165 downwards.
GTATCTTCCAAGGTAAATAAAATGCCCTCTTTTCTCTGAGCCATTTTAAGCCTGATTACATTAACCTTAAAAAAAATGCACAGAGGAAATACTATTTTAGAGAAGGTTCTGAAATTGCCATGTTTTTTTAGAACACTGGTACCTCACGGATGACAGCATATGTCACTGTTAACCTTATATTTCTGAACCAGTGTCCAGCACAGCCTCTGAGGCCATCTGCTTTCTACAGTTGTCAGCCCTGAAAATAACATCAGATGGCTGAATCCTTGAAACATTTTTCCTACTGTTTTGATTAGAAAAGCACTTCCACCCTCATCAGTCTCTCTGTTTTAACTCAAGCACGTATTTGACAAACATACGAGGTTTGATTCTTTAGTATACATGGTAGACTTTAAACTCCCAGGTGGCATGTGACTTTGGGGAAGTTTCAGTGTACATGCAACAGAATGCTAGTCACATTTGCTCTGCTCTCTGTTCATGGGAAGAAGAACCTGTGCTAAATAAAACCATGAGAGCAGGGATATTAGGAAGCCCATGTTTTGGTATTTTCCTTAACACTTTAACCACCCTCCTTACTCATTTAGATGCTTCCAGTTACATAATTATCCAATATCTATTATGATTTCTTGCCTCTCTGGAGAGCTCTCTAGACGGCTCTGCTACCTGTGTCTGATGATAGAGGCACACCACCTAAAACGTGTGCTCCAACGGTGAAAACAGAACATCTGAAAATGCAGGACTATTTCATGCAGATTTATGATTCACATAGTATCATCTTCGTCCCAATTAGGCAAGACTACTTGAAGAAAGATGGCTGAAGCATTGTTTTTTATAAACAGAGATTTTTTTTTTTTGAGGTCCCAAATAAAGCAAAATGAAAAAAGAACATAGAGGGAGATGCAGGAAGAACATTACTTGCTAAAGTCATTGCATTTAGTAATCTTGGAGACATGTATTAAATTGCTTTGTTTCTGAATGCCGTGGAGCTCTGCAGAAATCCTCCTGTGACTTCTTTCACTGCCTTCAATTTCAGATTGTTTTGAAGGTCCAGGCAGAGAGGATATGTAATTGGACATTTGGTGAATTCAGAGGAGTGAAATTGTGTCCAAAGTTATTAGCTTATCTTTGTTTGAAGAGCAAGGAGAACATTTTATTTCATCTAACTTTTTATAGCAATTAATCCTTTGCTTCAAGCATGACAACAGAATGCCTTAATTCATTCTCACGGAAACACTGACATCTAGTGGATCGTATCATTAATGCAGGGCAGCTCGAACACGGGAAAATACTCCCAGTGATGGGATTGTAACTGTGTTCCCTTCATAGATCACAGACTTGTGGCGAAGCGGCTTGAGTAACTCAATGAAACTCTGAGTCAAGCTGTGTAGGGCCCCCCAAGACGGACGGGTCATAGAGAAGAATTCTGACAAAATGTGGTCCACTGCAGGAGGAAAAGGCAACCGTCTCCAGTATTGCCTCGAGAACCCCATGAACAGTATGAAAAAGCAAAAAGATATGATACCAGAAAATGAGCTCCTCAGGTCAGAAAGTGTCCAATATGCTACTCAGTTCAGTTCAGTCATTCAGTCGTGTCCGACTCTTTGTGACCCCATGAATTGCACCACTCCAGCCCTCCCTGTCCATCACCATCTCCCGGAGTTCACTCAAATTCATGTCCATCGAGTCCGTGATGCCATCCAGCCATCNCAGTCATGTCCAACTCTTCGCGACCCCATGGACTGCAGCCCACCAGGCTCCTCCGTCCATGGGATTTTCCAGGCAAGAGTACTGGAGTGGGGTGCCATCGCCTTCTCCGTCAGTGAATTCATACGACACAGTTTCCGGATTTCAGTCACTCACTCATTAAGCAAGTGTTTATAGTGTACAACGATATGACAAGGAAGACACAAAACAAATCACCTAGGTAAAGAGAATCTTAGGAAATTTGTGCAGTAGAAAGGAAAACCATGCAACAGATGATTTTAGTCTGGTGGCAGACAAAAGGAATAGATGGGAAGTGATTGGAAACAGGAGGAACTAGAAAAACAGGGCTATGGGTAAGGTATGAGACAACAACTGCCAGGCCTGGATGGTAGCAGTGGGCATGGAAGCAAGAGATATTTCTGAGGCTGACTACCTACAGAAGATAAATGAGAAGATGACTCAAGGATGACTTTGAGGTCAGTCAGCTAAGGAATTCAGGGAAGAGGGGTCTCTTGGATAGACATGTGGCATTCAGGGAAGGCAAGGATGAAACCCACTTGCAAAATGCAAGCTACGTAACTGGAGAGTGAGGCTGGGTGAAGGCAGAAGATACAGACTGGAGCCTCATCACCATAGAGCTAACTAAAGCCATGAGATAGCGTCAACCTTCCAGAAGGAAGAAGCACTTAGAAGTACATGAGCAGAAGCTCCAGGACTGACATCTTAACATTAAGTGGGAGAATCTAAAAAGATGGTACTGTGGAACCTATCTGCATGGCAGCAATGGAGACACAGACATAGAGAACCGACTTGTGGACACAGCTGGGGAAGGACAGGGTGGGGCAAATGGAGAGAGCTGCATGGAAATAGATACACTGCTATATGCAAAACAGATCGCCAGTGCAGATTTGCTGTATGACTCAGGAAACTCAAACCTGGACTCTGTGACAACCTAGAGGGGTGGGANCTTAATGAGGCTACTTATTTCCCCTATAGTTAGAAAATTCCACTTTGATGGACTTAAGAAAATGTTCCTCATAGAAAGTAATTGTGTAAAAAAATAAAATAGAATAATTCATTGCAAAGAACTGAAACTTGAAATATGAGGATAACCAGGCACAGATTATGACACATAGAACATGACTTATAAAGAATATTAGGTTAGCTCTGAGACTGAATCCCTCTTTATTAAAGACCGGTGAAGCTCCTTTACCACTGAGATTAAAATTAAGGGACTGAGCTCTCTTGGGGTCTCATTCCAACTCCCTGGGTGCTATAGGGCTATTGTTCCACTAGGGCTTTTGTTAAAATCTTTAAAACTCAAGTTTGAACTTTGCTTATGTACTTGCTAAACTAATAAAAACAATCTACAATGTTATAGTATATATAAATATATGTCTTATATGTATATATGATTTTATAATAAATGTAATATCATCCATTTGGGTTTTACTCTTCTAAGTGTCCTAGCAAACACTACATTTTTATTTCATTTAGCTCTCCTCTAGTAAAATATAAAGGCAAGGACATTTTTTTCCTATTCACCATTGTATCACCAGTGACTGAAATAGTGCCTGGTACATAATTTGTCAAATGAATGTATGAATGTTGAAGATATTATGGTAAATATGAAGCTCCTTTACTTGTGAAAGGACTTAAAGCTCAGCAATATTACCTTGCCACGGAGCTATCAAAGAACAAGTCTCTTATCCAAGGTCAAATTTTTGAGACTGAAGTATATAACAAGCACAATTTTATCTGACTTCAAAAGCCAAAAGATATATTCAGAGTATTAAGTCTGCTGTTATAAAAAGAATTGCTTTTCTCCACTTGATGAGAATTGTTAGCTTTGTCCCACTAACCTGAGTGGGATACTTGGTTTCTTGGTGTATTTTATAGGGGTTCCATTCTCTCCTGACATTAAAGCCCTTTGTCAGAATACTATTCCTTCTCAATGCCCAGCTTAAAACTGTTCTCCCACATGTACAGGAATGTGATACTTCCCACATACCACCATTATACACCACCTCACAGCAAGAGCTTAAGACAGTATACAATTTTTAATGCCAAATATCATGTAGATTATATTGGGTCCCTCCCCATTCTCTTGGCCACTTTCTGCTTCACACTGGATTTTTTAAATTAATTAATTAATTTTAATTGGAGGCTAATTACTTTACAAGATTGTGGTGGGTTTGCCATACATTGACATGAATCAGCCACGAGTGTACAGGTGTCCCCCATCCCGAACCTCCCTCCCACCTCCCTCCCCATCCCATCCCTCAGTGCCCTGTTTCATGCATTGAACTTGAACTGGTCATCTGTTTCACATATGGTAATACACATGTTTCAATGCTATTTTCTCAAATCATCCCACCCTCACTTCTCCCACAGAGTCCAAAAGTCTGTTCTTTATATCTGTGTCTCTTTTGGTGTCTCACATATAGGGTCATTGTTGCCCTCTTTCTAAATTCCATATATATGTGTTAATATACTGTATTGGTGTTTTTCTTTCTGACTTACTTCACTTTGTATAATAAGCTCCAGTTTCATCCACCTCATTAGAACGGACTCAAATGTGTTCCTTTTAATAGCTGAGTAATATTCCATTGTGTGTATGTACCACAACTTTCACACTGGGTCTTAACAGTTTTCCTGCTCTTTTCCCAGAGAAAAAGCGAGCCTCCTATCCTCAATTTTTAAAGATACAGGCTGCATTCAGAAACTGAATGATATTCATATTAAAACCTTATGTTCAATATTGAGCAAAAACCAGGAAACAGTAGGACATGGATGGACCTTGAGGTATTATGCTGAGCAAAATAAGTCAGATGGAGCGAGACAAACACCATATGATTCCACTCATATACAAATATATAACACAAACAAGATAAAACACAAAATAAATGAACAAAGCAAACACAAACAAACACATAGATACAAAGAACATGGTAGAGGCTACCAGAGGGGAAGGGGTAGGGAGGGGGATGAAATAGATGTAGGGAGTCGGCTGTGTGGTAACCGAAGTGGCGTGAAGTGGAAGTCGTTCAGTCGTGTCCGACTCTTTGCGACCCCTATTATAGTGGCCGTGGAATTCTCCTGGCCAGAATACTGGAGTGGGTAGCCTTTCCCTTCTCCAGGGGATCTTCCCAACCTAGGGATCAAACCCAGGTCTCCCGCATTGCGAGCGGGAGCCCCCTGAGCCACAGGGAAGTGAAGGAAACAATTTTTGCTGGTGAGCACAGCCTTTCTAGGTGGCACTAATGGTAAAGAATCCACCCGCCAATGCAGGAGACATAAGAGACGCGGGTTCAGTCGCTGGGTCAGGAGGGTCCCCTGGAGGAGGCCACGGCAACCCTCTCCAGGATCCTTGCCGCAGAGAATCCCGTGAGCAGAGCAGCCTGGTGTGCGACAGCCCATGGAGTTGAAAGAGTTGGACGCGACAGCAACTGATACCCTGAATACCCTGTGCTGCAGTGAATGCAGAAGGAGGGACGCAATGTTGTAAGCACGAAACTTTTACAATGCTACACATGAGTTACCTCAATAAAAAATAAAACAAATATATAAAATCAGTGTTAAAAAAGTGCTTCCTGGGCTGCTTGTTTGTGGGTCCCTTGTACCCCATTCCTTGAGGAGGAGCACTCTGGTTGAAGGAGTTGGGGCAGGTGTTTTATCCTCAAAGCTTTAATTTCTTTAATGCCTAAATCTCAAGATAAGTTAAAACCGAACTTAAAGGCTGTTATCTGAGCACCAAAAATTTTTAATTTTTTGTTTTACTCTGCAGGTAATAGTATAAGCACATGTTACAAAATTCAAGAACACAAATGAATATTTAGTAAAAAGTAAATGCCCCACCCACCTTTGTCTTCCAACTCTGAAACTAAGAACTATGTCTTATGAGTCTTACAGGAGAAATCCTTTGCATATTCAAACAAATGTAGTATTTATTAATTTTTAAACAGTATACTTGGTGTTTTGTCTTTTTTAAACCTACCAATATTTATTTAAGGCCTTTCCAAACAGGAGAGTTCACCAAAAGCTTACTCATAGTTTTGAAAAGCTGTGTGGAATTAATTCAGTACCTTAAAAAAAATTATCTTTCAAATGATATGGAAGAACAAACAGGTAAAAACAGTCAAGGCATTTTGAAAAGAGAATAATAGTAAAGAGAGAATTGGCATACCCAGCTATCTAAACGGAGAAGGCAATGGCACCCCACTCCAGTACTCTTGCCTGGAAAATCCCATGGACGCAGGAGCCTGGTAGGCTGCAGTCCATGGGATCACAAAAAGTCAGAAAAGACCAAGCGACTTCACTTTCACTCTTCACTTCCATGCATTGGAGAAGGAAATAGCAACCCACTCCAGTGTTCTTGTCTTGAGAATCCCAGGGACGGAGGAGCCTGGTGGGCTGCTGTCTTTATAGGGTCACGCAGAGTCAGACACGACTGAAGCTACGTAGCAGCAGCAGCAATAGCAGCTATCTAAATGTTGAAATAAATTCTGAAATAATAAGTAATGCAGTGCAATACTCAAGCAAAACAGACCAGAAACAGAAACACTATTAAAAAGACCTAGCATATATTAAAAACTGGTATATGAAAAAAACTATGTGATAAACTGGACATTTGGAAAAAGTTAAGTTATATAATTATCATGTCCCATATATATCCAAATGGATTGAAGAGTTAAATATAAAAGAAAAAATGAAACCATAAATGAAGTAAAAGAACATGTAGGTAAACATCTATTTAATTTTGATCAAATATATATCAGATCAAACTATAGCAAAGATCAAACTATAGCAAAATCAACTGTACCAAAGAAATTATAGGAGAATCAAAAGAAGAAACTATAAAGAAAAAAGATATATTTCTATGATTTCTATTTCTATAACTTTATATGTATAGTAAAAATTTCATTACAGGAAAAAAATTAAAAAGAAAATTACAAACAGAAATATTTTGGAACATGTATGACAGACAAATGGCTATCAATCTTTATATTGAAAGAGGTCTATCCAATAGTAAAAAAAAAATAAAAACCAACCAATATAACTGTAAGCAAAGTACATAAGGTGGCAATCCACTAAAGAAAAGCTTGTATTAACAAATGGCCAATAAAAACTTTTAACCTGTATATAACTTACCAGTAATACAAAATGGTAAGTAATGCTACATGAACAATAAAGTGCTTTTTTTGCCATCTGTAAAGTTGAGAAAGATAAATGCACAATTCTCAGTACTAGCAAATGCTCCGTGAAGTTGATGCTATCATACTGAAGGGTAAATCAGTATGTTAATCAAACGCCTTAAAGTTGTGAATATTTTGTCTTGTATTTAAGTTATTCTGATAAAATGATCAGATGTGTACAAAAAGATTTATGTTTTAGAATGTCCATAGAACATGGTGAAAAGTTTCAAACAAATTATATGGGCACCAGTGATGTGTTATATATACATATTTTGCTATACTGGGTAAATATTAAATTTACATTTTACAGAAAATGTAATGAGAAAAAAGTTCTCAATAAATACAGTTAAATGAAAAATAAGATTATAAAAGTTTGTATCCAGTCCATTTAAAATATGTGTCAGTTCAGTTCAGTTCAATCGCTCAGTTGTGTCCGACTCTTTGCGACCCCATGAATCGCAGCACGCCAGGCCTCCCTGTTCATCACCAACTCCCAGAGTTCACTCAGACTCACATCCATCAAGTCAGTGATGCTATCCAGCCATCTCATCCTCTGTTGTCCCCTTCTCCTTCTGCCCCCAATCCCTCCCAGCATCAAAGTCTTTTCCAATGAGTCAACTCTTCGTATGAGGTGGCCAAAGTACTGCATTTTCAGCTTTAGCATCATTCCTTCCAAAGACATCCCAGGGCTAATCTCCTTTAGAATAGACCAGTTGGATCTCCATGGGACTCTCAAGAGTCTTCTCCAACACCACAGTTCAAAAGCATCAATTCTTCAGTGCTCAGCCTTCTTCACAGTCCAACTCTCACATCCATACATGACCACAGGAAAAACAATAGCCTTGACTAGACGGACCTTAGTCGGCAAAGTAATGTCTCTGCTTTTGAATATGCTATCTAGGTTGGTCATAACTTTTCTTCCAAGGAGTAAGTACATGTATATATGTTCTATAAAAAGATAAAGTTTTATATGAACTGCTACTTCTCTAAGTGAACAGGTAAAGAATAATTTTAAAAATTTTGTACAGAAAGTATCATCTTTATAATCACAAAAAGTAAAACAATGTTATTTTAAAAATCAGAATCAGAGAAAACATCTTTGACTTAGATCTAACTATGATTGTGTCACAATATTTGTATCAGACCTTTCTGGGTGTTTCTTGAATATGCATTTTCTTTAAAAAAATAAAAACATGCAAACAAATAAATATTATTTCAGATCATCTTCAGGAAGTCTCTCAGCTCTAAGATTAAAGTCCAAAACATCCCCTGGGAGGCAGTAAATACTGTTAAAATATTTTTTATCTGCTTTGTGTTGAGGCCATTGTTTAGATAAAAGTACTCATGTACACAAACACTGTTCAAACCTAATTAAGAAACTAAAATTCCAGTAAGTGTGACAATGTAGGTAGAAGGACTAGGATGGTTCCTGTTGTTATCTGTAGGTATCAGCCATGGAATTTGCAAAGATAAGTCTTCCCTAGCCAGCAAAAGCTATGACATTATATGTTCAAGTTCCAATATTGGCACATAAAACAAGGATGAGGCTAATAATCTAGGACAAAAATTCATTTCTGAACGAATCACAATTTTTTGTGCATGATTTGCCAACAATTTTTCAGTTTCTTTCATGGTTTTCTGAGAAAGTCCAAAGCCATGATTTAGCTACATTATTTGAACTGGCAACAAAGCTAGTCATGCACGAGACAATCATTACTAATGTGGTTTAGCACTCTTCAACTTATTTCTGTTTCATTTTTCCCATGTTATTAGGACAATCAGCTCCACTCTACTGTTCCAGTACTTCTAAACAGGGTTCATTTCCCCAAATCAAATGAAACTGAGGCCTCCTTTAATTTTATAAAAGTCTTCCTTTCCAAATCTGCTGATGCTCAGTTACCCTAAACTAAGTCAGTACCAAGGGCAGAAATACTTGCAAGTCCACTTTACATTAAGTATTTCTTATCTGGCATTTCTTGACTGATAATAGCTGATATATAGCAATATCTATCAGTCCAAAATTGACTGTGGCAGAGTTTTACTTCCCAGGTGGTGCTAGCGGTAAAGAACCTGCCTGCCAAGGCAAGAGATCCCTGGGTCAGGAAGATCCCCTGGAGGAAGGCACGGCAATGCACTCCAGTATTCTTGCCTGGAAAATCTCATGAACATAGAAGCCTGGCAGGCTATCGTCCATAGGGTCACAAAGAGCTGGACATGACTGAAGCAACTTAACAGGAGCAGCAGATTTCTACTTAAAAATGGGAGTAAATGGGTTTTGGCACACTAATACTGCCACTGAAAACAAGAAGAAAAACTGAAAGATAGTAATTATCTGTTTGAAGTCAACAGACTGCACCAACAGAGAAGTGAATTGGAACAGCCATGTACCAGAGAGAGAAATGGACTTCTGCAGTCACTTTTACCTTAGAGGCATTTATATAAGATTACAACCATGGATTTTTCTACCACACACTTTTCGTATTTGTAATTTCTGTTCCTATAGTCAAAACTTTCAATTTTGGATATTTGTGCTGAATCTTTCAATGAAAAGGAAGTCTTTACTTCTACAGAGATGCTTCATATTCATCTTTATTATTGCTTTTATCCAGGCCTATCATTTTTGTCACTTTACTTCTTGCACACGTTTCTATTCTTCAGACTTCAGGATTTCATCATTTGAGGATCATTCTTTTATCAAAATCAGAGGAAAGCAAAACTTTTCTAATTAAATAATCTGGCCGATAGGTCTTGCTATTCTCTACTTGAATTTGAAGTTCAGAAAATAGAAGACCAAGGCTGGGTTTTAAGTTAGTTAGCTAGTCATCTTATAGCGCAAATAAACACGGCCATTGTCATGGAGCTGGAAACAGGATCCAGACAGGAGGAAACGGGGACAGGAGAACTAGTGATGGGACAAATTACCCTGCAGAAGGACAAAGTCCCGGGGGATAGTGGCAACAGCAGAGAATACAATAAAATAAAATAGGCGTTGTCTGAAGTTTTTCCCAGAATTAACTGGTTTCTTTCTACTCCTCGTTTATATTTTATAGACTTCTGATGGACTTCTTGAAGAAGAGTTAAACAGAACTTGATAGTAAATAATTTTAGTAATTTCTTTTTTAATATAAATTTATTTATTTTAATTGAAGGTTAATTACTTTACAGTCTTGTATTGGTTTTGCCATACATCAACATGAATCCACCACAGGTATACACGTGTTCCCCATCCTGAACCCCCTTCCTTCCTCCCTCCCCATACCATCCGTCTGGGTCATCCCAGTGTACCAGCCCCCAAAACAGCTACAGAACAAGATTTCAATCAGGTTGTCTAACTGTGTCTATAGAAGGGTTCAGCAAAGTAAGACCCACAGACTAAATTTGACCTTCTGCTTGTTTTCATNCCCATACCATCCATCTGGGTCATCCCAGTGTACCAGCCCCCAAAACAGCTACAGAACAAGATTTCAATCAGGTTGTCTAACTGTGTCTATAGAAGGGTTCAGCAAAGTAAGACCCACAGACTAAATTTGACCTTCTGCTTGTTTTCATAAGTAAAGTCATATTGTCACACAGTCATTTCTGCTTCATCCTTCTCATGCTTCCATAGAGATATTTTAAGCCACAAATTTAATCTTATACTTCTTACTCTATATAGCATATAAACCTATTCTTAATATGACCCCTGCTTACCTAAACAGACTCCACATTTATCACTCTTTCCCATTTCATATTCTTCATTTCAGTTGTGTGTTTACTGTATTTACTCTCTTGTCTCTGGGCCTCTGCACATATTTATCTTTGGCCTCAACTGACTCATCCTATCTCATTCTTCTGGTCCCATCATAGACATCATCATTTCCTTGTGAAAGACTCAGACACTCCAAAGTTCCATATGTTTCCATAGAACCCAGAAAACCTGCTATCAAAAGAGATCATGTTGTCGACTATTTTGTTTGTGGTATATTATATATCAGGGGTTTCTAAAAGTACAGCCCATAAGCTGAATCCAGACTGCTGTCTTCTGTACAGTTCATGAGCTAAGAATAGTTTTCACTTTTAAAAACTGTTTTTAAATACTCAAGAGTGATACTTCATAACATGCCAAAAAGTTGTATGAAGTTAACATTTCATTGTCCATACATACAATCTTACTGGCACTCAGCTATACTCGTTTATTTTAACAGTGTCATTCAGTGGGGAAGGTGTTACAGGCATCAGGATGAAAGAGAAAATACTATTTCAGGCCTCCCAGCCTTCAGCAGCCACAATACCTTTCCCAGTGTGTGGCCCATGGAAAACATTTAATAATTATTTATGGCTTTAATACTGTGTGAATAAGTAAAACTATTTTTCCTGGGAATCAGCTGCAATTAAGTGCAGAATCCAGCCAGAGTTTTTAGTTCCCAGCCAAATATTCTCTTCCACTTGGTCCATCTTCCTTCCATATGACTTTAGAACAATATTATCCTTAGAGTGATCATGGAGTTAAAATTCCTTCCAACTTCCACATAGTCTTGGATTGTCCCTAGAACTACAGGTTCTAATATGCTGAAGTATTCCTAAGAAAACCTCCTCTGTTATGCCCACAAACAGTAAATAATGATAGAAGAACACTTCTGCTCCGAGCTCCACTTATTTAAAGCAGCATTTTGATAAGTTCAGGCACACCTCAAAAGCACAGCTTATATGGGAAAAGTATATAAAAGCAAGCACCGTGATTAACCATATCCAGATGGGAGAAAAATGTGTTGACATTTCAGCAAGAACAGTCTTCAAATCAAGCCCCCCTCCACTTGCCTCCCCCCCAAAAAACCCCTCTATTTATACTTTCTAGTCAGCCAAAATTTCCAGCTGCATGGATTCTCTGGTGAACAAATAGGCCAGCGCACAAAATAAGGTCACTGAAGAAAGTGCCAGTAATCACAGACTGTAATTAAGCAGTAATGACCTCAACCTGACGCTTTCTTCAGGATTAATGAATACCTGAGAAGCCAGTGGCCTGAGGCAGCCCTCATTCCATCCAGAACTCACTGGGATAGAATAAGTACGAGGACTGGAAACAAAATTGTTTCCAACCTAAATCTTCCCCCAAAGTTACCTTTCCTATGATTATGTCACAAGAGCTGGGTTTTTTTTTTAATGACATTCATTTTGAAAAAAGGCCAAATATAATCAAGAAAAGAGAAAGAGAGTTTGGAATTCAAAAACAGTAGGGGATTTCTTTGGAGTGAGGAGATGGAAGTGAGTGTGAACTATATTTAGTATTTGTTGTTCAGTTGCTAAGTCATGTCCCACTCTTTGCGACCACAATATTTAGTATATTCAGCATTAATTTTCAGCTTAATTCTGAATCATAAGGATAAGAAGATTAATTATGTGCCAGATGATGTCCATGAATTTACCACTTTAGTAAACGTGAAGTGAAATAATGATTAATATCAGTAACTATTGTAGTCATCATTAGTATGGCTTTTTATGTCTGGGCTTAACTGGTGGGATGAGAAGGAACAAGCAGACTATGAGGTTTTTTTTTTTTGGTGAAGTCACTCAGTCGTGTCTGACTCTTTGTGACCGACCCCATAGGCTGTAGCCTACCAGGCTCCTCTGTCCATGGGATTTTCCAGGCAAGAATACTGGAGTGGGGTGCCATTTCCTTCTCCAGAGGATCTTCCCGACACAGGGATCGAACCTGGGTCTCCCACATTGTAGGCAGACGCTTTATGGTCTGAGCCACCCTTTAGTAGGTGACTATCAAAATATCAGCCATGTTGTACTTGCTGCTTACTCTATGGCAGACACTTAATGGCTTTCTTTCTCTTCCCTTAGAGGTAGAACATCATTATCTCCTTTTCATAGANACGCTTTATGGTCTGAGCCACCCTTTAGTAGGTGACTATCAAAATATCAGCCATGTTGTACTTGCTGCTTACTCTATGGCAGACACTTAATGGCTTTCTTTCTCTTCCCTTAGAGGTAGAACATCATTATCTCCTTTTCATAGATAATGAATCTGAGAATCAATGAGGTTAAGGGGCTTGTCCTAGGTCATTATAATCAGTGTAGTGGTTAGGATTCAAGCCTAGTTTTCTCTAAATCCAAGACTGGAATCTGAAATGACTGTGTGCTATGAGCTTGCTGATTGGAAAATTCTCTGTCAATCATTTAGAATAGGTTTATCAAGATAAGAGTGTTAGTGAGGAAATTGAACTGTGCTAGAAGATCAAAGTCATTAACGAGTTTCTGAAAGGCCCTTTTGAGCTTCCCTGGTGGCTCAGAAGGTAAAGAATATGCTTGCCAGTGCAGGAGATGAGGGTTTGATCCCTGGGTCAGGAAGATCCCTTGGAGAAGGAAATGGCAACTCATTCCAGTACTCTTGCCTGGGAAATCCCATGGACAGAGGAGCCTGGCAGGCTACCACCCATGGGATCACAAAAGAGTTGGACATGACTTAGCAACTAAACAACAACAACAAAAGGCCCTTTTATGTGTATAGGGAATCTTAGTTGGGAAAAGCTCAAAAGTGATAGGCATTTTAATGCTGGAGTCTGCTCTTTCTGCCATCCTCAGGGCTTGCTAGTGCTTCCAGGTCTTGATATGAATGTAGGAGACTCATTGTGACCATAGATTCCCCAAAATACCCTATAACCACACCAGCACACACCAGTCCACAGGTCTGAAATTTCTTCAGCAGAAGACTAAAGTTTTGTTTTGTCTTTTAATGAGAGACTTAGTATGTAAATATGTCTGAGAGAGTTACCCATTGTGACTTGATTTTATTCCAAGATGGAGAAAACTGCTATTGGTAGTTTTCTTAAAGGTAAGAACAGGAAGCTAATCTTACAGCTTGAGGAATTCAGTACTATATTATAAAAAATCCTTTGTACCAATACTAAAATAAGGGAGAGGAATGGTGAGAAAGGGTATATTTAATTGTCTGCTACAGATGAACATGGAAAAGATAAAGTAACCAGATGCCTATGTCCCTATTCTTACTTCCTGGTCCCAAACTGGATATCCAGGTGTTTCTTTTCCTTAGAATGGGTGGGTCTGATGACAGAGAAAACATGAAAGGCATTTTGGACAACTAGTTGACTGAACCAAACCTTTACTTTCCTAAGGCCCACTTGACCTCACATTCCAGGATGTCTAGCTCTGGCTCTAGGTGAGTGATCACACCATCATGATTATCTGGGTCATGAAGATCTTTTTTGTACATTTTTTNACCGACTCGATGGACATGAGTTTGAGTGAACTCTGGGAGTTGGTGATGGACAGGGAGGCCTGGCGTGCTGCAATTCATGGGGTTGCAAAGAGTCAGACACGACTGAGTGACTGAACTGATGCAAAGAGCTGAATAAAGAGTTCAATAGAGAGTCACTAAATTTGATAACTTTTCTAAGTGGTGAATGATTTACAATCTAAGATCTAGTCTTATTCAAGTCCCAGTCTGGGCTCCCTGGTACAAAATGAGAGTTGAAAGAGGGAATGAAAAGGAGATAATAAAGTACATTCTCAGCTTCTGGTTATAGAATATAGAGGAAGAGAATTACAATGATCCTAGGCCTTTCTGCTGATATTGTTACCTAAAAGACATTTCCCTCACCCACAGCTATTTAGCTATTAATTTTTGAAACTGCAAAAGACCCCAGTTGGGAATTAATTTGTTTTCCAGAGGACTCAGTGAGCAGATATTTTGTCATTTTTGCATTGTAGGCAATTATTACTCCCACTTAACTTCATTCTCTAAGCTACTTCATCAAGCTACTTGATGACTCTCAATCAGTAGTTTGCATTTGAACCATCTGTAAAACTTAANCCAGAGGACTCAGTGAGCAGATATTTTGTCATTTTTGCATTGTAGGCAATTATTACTCCCACTTAACTTCATTCTCTAAGCTACTTCATCAAGCTACTTGATGACTCTCAATCAGTAGTTTGCATTTGAACCATCTGTAAAACTTAAAAAAAAAAAAAAAAGTATATCCTCTCCTCATTCCAGATCTAAGGAGTAAGAGTCCTGGAGGGGGGGGGGGGTACCCATATGTGTATTGATTAATTTGTTGAGAGCATGGTATCAAATCTATTTCAGATCAACTAAGTAATCACCTAACACTTTACCTCTTTCCAAAGTGAGAGGTCAATAAAAGAATTCATAAGAAAAAATATGCATTAATAACTTGGACACTCCACAGGTCAGAATCACAGAATAATTTTATCCTCTGTGATATATTCTCTTGATGTGTGATGTTTCTCCTTTATAAAAAGTCATGCTAGAAAGATTTTATAGCTCTTAGAGGAAATAGTTATGAGATTTACTATCATGAACGAGTTTATATCAGAACGCTACTGAAACTATGGGTAAGAAATTTATTACTGAATTAAAGTAAGAATGATGCCACAGACCTTAATTTTCACCCATCCATCTGTTCAATCATTGGATAATTACAGAACACTCTGCATCGGAAAGGCAGTAGGCTAGACATGGAAAATAAAGTGATAACCAAGATAAACCTATTCCCTTACTTCAAAGAGCTAACAGTCAAATAGAGAAGACAGACATTAGAGGACAAATAATTTAAAAATTATCCTACCTGGACTACTAAGGAAACCTTCTACATTATAATCAATTACTTTGACACTATTTGATAAGAAGTATCTAGTAAACATTGTTGACTTTCAAAATGTTTGTGGGAATATAAAGAAACTAAAATTGTCTTAAGAGAGCACATCCTGGATGCTGAGGTGACTTGAAGTTATGCTGTATGAAGAACAAGAAAAAGAATAGATATGATTAGTCTAGAGAAGATAGATATTTTAGTAATCACCAGGTCTTTGAATGTCAAAATATGGCAAAGCGAAATAATCTGGTTCACAGGGTCTTCAGGAGTTGAACAGAGAACAATGGATAAAAACAAGAGAGGGTAGATTCTATCTCAAAATGAAGAAATTTCTTTACCTGATTTTCCTAATCAGGATTATATCAAGATCTAATGGGCTTTTCAAGAAACGATGAGATTTCCATTAGGCATATTCTTTCATTTCTTAGCAAGGAAATTGATCTCTGGCATCTCTGCCTTTTCTAGATACAGCTTGAAGACTAGCAGAAAAGATTTTCCACAACTACAGATAAAAAAGAACCACAATAAGACAGGTAGGAGGAGAAAAGAGATAGATCCATATCCCTGAGTAAGTGACCCACAAACAGAAGGATAATCACTATTGCAAAGATTCTTTCCAAGCAGAGAGAGGTGACAGCCCCATAAAGGGTTCTCCAGCCTGGGGGTCCTGCATGGGGAAGATGACCTCAAAGAATATCTGGCTTAAGGCCAGCAGGGCTTGCATATGAGAGAGTCAGAGGACTGTACCCACAAAACCACACACACTCCAGGACCCAGAAAATAGGCAGTAATTTGAAAGGGGTCTAGATTGGGCCTGCTTGCTAATTTGGAGAGCCTCCTGGAGAGGCAGGAGGTGACTGAGACTCCCCTTTGGGGACATACATACTAGTGCAGGCATTTGGGGAGCCTTCTCTATGACGGGAACGTTGGTCCTGGCAATCACCATTTTGGAGTCCTCCTTCTGGCCTAATTGTGCTTCTCTAGTGGCTCAGATGGTAAAGAATCTTCCTGCAGTGCAGGAGACCCAGAATTGATTCCTGCTGAAAGATTCCCTGGGGAGGGGAATGGCAACCCATTCCAGTTTTCTTGCCTGGGAAATCCCATGGACAGAGGAGCCTGGAGCCTACAGTCCACAGGGTCACAAAGAGTTGGAGGCAACTGAGTGACTAACAGTTTCACTTTCACTTTCCTAGCCTATTAGTTCCGAGGGCCTACCCATCCACCAGTGAGCCAGCACCAGTCCTGGGACCCCTGGGTTCCACGGTCAGCTGTTCCAGGACCACCAGTGGGACCATCATTAGGCCAGCAGCAACCCTGGAAAATCAGGCACCACTGCCAGCCTCTCTGGGACCTGTTCACTAATGGGCCAGCAGCCTCCAGACAAGAAAGAGCCAGGCAACCGGCTGGGTCAGAAACCAGTCTCGCCTGTCACTGCTTCCACAGTAGTCAGCCCTGACCACACAGCTAACATAGTGGGTACTGTATGATGGTGGTACAAGATGTCAACATTAGGAAAAGCTGGGTGACATTTATATAGAAACTCACTACTATCTTTGCAAATCTTTTATATGCATAAAAATATTTCAAAATAAAAAATTTTCTAAATGTCTATGTGTCTACAGAATATGGCAGGCAAAATGTAAGATAAGACTGAAGTATTCTGTGGTGCTAGAAAGGTAGCTTAAAAAAAAATAATATAGGACCCAGTCTGAAAAAACTTCCAACAGCCATAATTTGAACATGATGAATAACAAAAAGTTGAGTTAGAAGCCAATGAATAAAATAAATGTCTATGTGCCATACTAATATAAAGAAATGATTGGATTGATAACTAAATGGGGTCTATAGAAGAATTTCAATAAATATAGAATAAACTGGGAAAATGGAAAACCACTAGACCACCATATGATAATTGCTGCAGACAGTATTCACTGGCAAATGTTTAAATTAGTGTTTACAACTCCAAGGAGAAACAGGATATCTACTTGCAGAGTTGCTCCACAAAAATATTTTTAAGTTACTATTATGGTTTTAACATATATCCACCAATTGAACTTTCCCTCTGAGGCTGGAATATGATTCTCCTTCCTTTGAGTGTGGATAGAATTTATTTACTTTTAACATATAGCATGTGGAGGAGGAGAGGGAGGTAACTTCATAATGGAGAAACCTGGAAGAAACTATCTTAGCCAACAGATCAAGTTTATAACATCGATTATGTCATGTTGATATATACCTCCAATTTGACACAATGAGAAAGCACTTCAGATCTGTGATTTTTTTTCCAAAAATCTATAACTCAGTCCAATCATGAAAAAGCATCAGAAAAACCCCAAACAAGGGACACTCTACAATATTTTTCAAAAGTTTCAGAGTCATGGAAAAAAAAAAAGATTTGACAAACAGCTAACACATTTGATTGGAAGAGATTAAGGAGACAGGTTCTGGACTGGAGGTTGCACCAGGAAAAGTAACGTAAGTGGGAAAACTGGCAAAATGAATAAAATCTATAGTTCAGTGAATAACATTATACCAATTTTAAGTTCCTAGTTTCAGTGAATGTACCATCATAATGTGATATGCTAACATGCAAGAAGCTAAGTGAAAAGTAGATGGGAACCTTCTGCTCTGTCCGGTTCAGCCAGTTCAGTTCCGTTGCTCAGTCGTGTCCGACTCTTCGTGATCCTGTGGACTGCAGAACACTCGGCTTCCCAATCTGTCACCAACTCCTGGAGCTTACTCAAATCCATGTCCATTGAGATCGTGACGCCATCCAACCATCTCATCCTCTGTCGTCTCCTTCTCCTCCCGCCTTCAATCTTTCTCAGGATCAGGGTCTTTTCAAATGAGTCAGCTCTTTGCCAAAGTATTGGAGTTTCAGCTTTAACGTCAGTCCTTCCAATGAATATTCAGGACTGATTTCCTTTGGGATGGACTAGTTGTATCTCCTTACAGTCCAAGAGACTCTCAAGAGTCTTCTCCAACACCACAGTTCAAAAGCATCAATTCTTCTGTGCTCAGCTTTCTTTATAGTCCAACTCTCATACCCATACATGATCACTGGAAAAACCATAGGCTTGACTAGACAGACCTTTGTTGGCAAAGTAATATCTCTGCTTTTTAATATGCTGTTTAGGTTGGTCATAACTTTCCTTTCAAGAAGTAAGCTTCTTTTAATTTCGTGGCTGCAATCACCATCTGCAGTGATTTTGGAGCCCCCCAAAATTAAGTCTGCCACTGTTTCCACTGTTTCTCCATCTATTTCCCATGAAGAGATGGGACCAGATGCCTTGATCTTTGTTTTCTGAATGTTGAGCTTTAAGCCAACTTTTTCACTCTCCTCTTTCACTTTCATCAAGAGGCTCTTTAGTTCTTCACTTTCTGCCATAAGGGTGGTGTCATCTACATGTCTGAGGTTATTGATATTTCTCCCAGCAATCTTGATTCCAGGTTGTATTTCTTCCAGCCCA